>JAHLJT010004567.1:156839565-157077681 GCA_031308135.1 Acheta domesticus
AGGATGATATACGTAGTATAGGGAAAGTTATGTAATGCTGCGCGAAAAAATGGCCAATTTTCGCGGAAAATTTTTAATTGCCGTGAAAACGAAAAAGTGGATAAAACCAGTTGCTAATGCTGAAAAAAAATCCCCTAACACGTGGTTTAACAGAAAACCCTTTTGGGGTCCTTGATACCGAAAAAGTGGGTTTTTCAAAACGTCCGTCTGTCGTCCGTCTGTCCGTCTGTGAACACACTAGCGCCTAAACCATACGTACGATTTCTTCCAAAATGGATATTCCCCGGTCGATCTGATTCTAGTCGAAGCTTTGAGATTTTGAAAAAGATTCTTCAAAATTTGGGGGTACTTTATATGAAGCCCCCCGGGGATTTTCAAAATTTTCTCAAAAACGGCTCCAAATTTTTTCTTTAAATTTCTTGTATGAATAGAGTAAAATACACTTATTAACATGGCATAGGTCCGATTTTCACGGTTAACTCTGAATTTTCGAAAATTGTGAAAGTTTGAATTTTTTCGGCGTCTTTCTCCAACTACAAAATTGAAGATAGAGATTTTTTCTTCAAATAAAATTTGTTCTGCATATTGAGTTCTTTCATAAAGGTCATGTAAATTTTTCAAAATTTTAGTAGTTTTCGTGCAATATTGCGTGCAATATGTGCAATTTTAAAAAATTACAAAAACAAGATTTTCTCAAAAACGGCTCCAAATTTTTTCTTTAAACTTTTGGTAGGGATAGTGGTAAATGTACTCTATCAGATGACATAAAAGCCATATTGCTCTATCTTTTGTTTTTTCAAAAATTACAAAAATGTAATTTTTTACTTGTCTCTCACGTCGTTAATATTTACATTAGCGGCGATTTTTTACATTATTATATTTACGAGTACATGTGCTTTAAATAATGTCAAGTAAAGTTTCTCGAAAACTCAACCGTTTTCTGTGAAAAGTAGCTCAAAATTCCGCATTTTCTCAAACGCTCTGAATTTTTTCTTCAAACTTTTGTAACGGATAGTGCTAATTACACTCTTTAATATGACGTAAAGTTTATTTTGAGTTATTTTTGTTTTTTTCAAAAATTACATAAATGTAATTTTTTGAAAGATCTCTCACATCTTTAATATGCACATTACCAGCAATTTGTAAACATTATTATATTTGTGAGTGTAAGTGCTTCAAATAACTTCAAATAAAGTATTTTGAAAACTCAAAATTTTCTGTGAAAATGAGCTTCAAATTTCGCATTTTTAGTAGCGCTTAAACGCCATTTTCTTTAAACGGCACAAATTTTTAAAAGAAAATTGCCATTTAGGACTAGGTTTTTGTGTTCTTTAATATTCTAAAATTAATATTTCCGTTCTACCAATAGGAAACCGAAAAATTAAGAAAATGTCAAAAAAATGTACTTTTGGCGGTGATAGATGGCAGCTGGCAAGAGTATGTGGCAATTCCGAATAGCTAGCCGAGACCAAGGAAATAGAAAACTAATACGGGAAAGTCTGTGCCATTCTGTAGCACCACTAGTTTATTCACTAATTTAAAACGTATCACCAATACTACAAATAACTGTTATTTTGTTTAAAACATTGAAATAAAAAACATTAAACGTGGCCATAGGATTAATTTTTTCTAGCTCGTGTTGCAGTTGAAAATATAGGACATTCCAAATAGAACTCTCTTCCATTTATTTACGATTTAAATGAATCAGTATCGAGTTAATTTCACAACCTTTCTTGCGCGTTTAAAACAATAGAGTTCTAATATGAACAATGAATTAAGTAAAGTGTCATTGGTACCAGAAATTTAGCGAAGTAACATGGTTTTTGAAAGTTGGTACTGGAAATTCATTTGATCGTCTGAAGGTCAAGTTGTAGATTTAGTTTTGTCCCAAAATGGAACTTTTTTCGCACTGGGAAAGAATAGGAAACAAATGACAGGATCTTTTAGAAATTTTTGGGGGGAAATTATTTGCAACCTAGTCGAAATAAGAAATTTTCTCTAATTATTATGAAAAACTAGTGGTGCTACAACAGCACTTACTTTCCCGTATTAGAGGAAACAGCTAAGTAGTACTGTAATATTGCACTTTATGCGCTACTAACATCTTCGCTTGGAACTCACTATTTCCATTGCAGTGTTGTCAGAACTATGTGAATTCTACAACTTCACAAAAATAGAATGCAAAAGTTTTGTAACCCTGTATTGGAAAAAGAAGCCTGATACCCTGGAAATATAGAAATGCCTTCCATTGGGCCATGATTAGGGAAGAGTATTTTAAAACCATGCAACAAATTCTCTACTCACTACAAATGGTACAGCATTTGGTGCAAAACTAAATATTTGCCTGCAAATATCAACATAAATTAGACAATTATAACTCCTTTTCATACAGCTCCATTAGGTCACAACAATGACACTAATTCACAGATATTCGCGAGCGCAAAGTGAATTCCATTGTTGCAGACCCTGCATTGTCGCTATTCTGAGAGCTATTAATTCTTTTTACTTATTTCAAATATTTCAAAATAAACAATTTCTAAAATATTAATGTGTAAGTCTATAACAAAGTTCGAATGTAAGAAACGAAGAAAGAAATAATATACAAAATTGCACATTCTAATTTACGACGCATCCAGCTGTCCGAAGCGCAGTAAATTTACAGCGGCCTATTACGTTTGTCACAAAATTAAAGAAAAACTACTCGTATTTTGAAAAAATTAAGCATGACCGTATTAGTTTTTATTTATTTCTTCGCTAGCTATTCGGAATTGCCACATACTCTTTCTTGCCAGCTACCATCTATCACCGCCAAAAGTACATTTTTTTGTCATTTTCTTAATTTTTCGGTTTCCTATTGGTAGAACGGAAACATTAATTTTAGAATATTAAAGAACACAAAAACCTAGCCGTAAATGGCAATTTTCTTTTAAAAATTATGTGCCGTTTAAGAGAAAATGGCGTTTTAGCGCTACTAAAAATGCGAAATTTGAAGCTCATTTTCACAGAAAATTTTTGAGTTTTCAAAATACTTTATTTGAAGTTATTTGAAGCACTTACACTCACAAATATAATAATCTTTACAAATTGCGGATAATGTGCATATTAAAGATGTGAGAGATCTTTCAAAAAATTACATTTATATAATTTTTGAAAAAAACAAAAAAAACTCAAAATAAACTTTACGCTATACTAAAGAGTGTAATTAGCACTATCCGTTACAAAAGTTTCAAGAAAAAATTGCAGCCATATATGAGAAAATGGCGTTTGAGCATTTCTGAAAATGCCGAAATTTGAGCTACTTTTCACAGAAAACGGTAGTGTTTTCGAGAAACTTTACTTGACATTATTTAAAGCATATATACTCGTAAATATAATAATGTGAAAAAATCGCCGATAATGTAAATATTAACGACGTGAGAGACAAGTAAAAAAATTTACATTTTTGTAATTTTTGAAAAAACCAACCGATAGACCAATATGGCTTTTATGTCATTGATAGAGTACATTTACCACTATCCCTACCAAAAGTTTAAAGAAAAAATTTGGAGCCGTTTTTGAGAAAATCTTGTTTTTGTAATTTTTTAAAATTGCACATATTGCACGCAATATTGCACGAAAACTACTAAAATTTTGAAAAACATTTACATGACCTTTATGAAAGAACTCAATATGCAGAACAAATTTTATTTGAAGAAAAAATCTCTATCTTCAATTTTGTAGTTGGAGAAAGACGCCGAAAAAAATTCAAACTTTCACAATTTTCGAAAATTCAGAGCTGTACGTGAAAATCGGACCTATGCCATGTTAAAAAGTGTATTTTACTCTATTCATACAAGAAATTTAAAGAAAAAATTTGGAGCCGTTTTTGAGAAAATTTTGAAAATCCCCGGGGGCTTCATATAAAGTACCCCCAAATTTTGAAGAATCTTTTTCAAAATCTCAAAGCTTCGACTAGAATCAGATCGACTGGGGAATATCCATTTTGAAGAAATCGTACGTATGGTTTAGGCGCTAGCGTTGACAGACAGACGGACAGACGGACGGAATTCCTTTCAATTGATTTTTCGGTATCAAGGACCAACAAAACAGGGTTTTGGCTACACCACGTGTTAGGGGATTTTTTTTCTTAATTTAGCAACTGGTTTTATCCACTTATTCGTTTTCACGGCCCGGCAATTAATTTTTTTCCGCCGAAAATTGGCCATTTTTTCGCGCAGCATTACATAACTTTCCCTATACTACGTATATCACTCCGTGTATACGTACGTATACGGGAAAGTAAAAAAGAATAATTGGAAACGGTGCACGATGTCAGCAGATTGAGAGATAAACACAAAGGGGTCAATCCATTTTAAGTGGTCCAGAATTTAATAAATTGGTCGCTCGACCATCTCGAAAAATTTCATATTTTGTACATAAATTTCCTTGTGTTTTGGCTGTTCAAAAACCGTCTTTAACTTTTTTTATTGTCCCTGGTTTATAAATGGCGACCATTTTTGTTTCGCGCCGTGCGCCATTTTTCCCGTTCGGAGACATTTACTCTTTCCTAAATTGCTCAGCTCTCGGTTGTTCTGGCATTCTAGAATAAAAAGCATTCGATTCAGCATACTCTGTCCTGCAAATCGAAATAACATTTACCTATTTTCTATGTTTTTTTCGGGGTATATTTGCAACCAATCTATGGAACGCGAATGAACGAAATTCGATTTTCAGAGAGTAATTTTTCAAAGAAGTAATAGAATCTAAGCCTTAATTTTTCTGTGCTTTTACACACAACAGTGTAGTTACATTTTGTAAAATATCATTGGTATATAACGTACCCCTTGAAAATACATTCTCTTGAAAATTGGAATTTTGGATTTTTTCCCAATTTTGAACTGTAATATCTCTGTTGGGGGACCAGATAAAAATCTAAAAATTGCACGCATGCTAGACCGCTATCATACCAAACATCAGTAAAAATTACAACTTTTACAAATTACAACTTGACCCAAAGGACAAATGTGTCGTAAGTAAGTAACGAGAGGCAGGGAGGAAACTATGAGAAAGACAACAGAGAACAAATCACTTGTCTGATGCATGATGTCAATCTCACGAGTGGTCAGGAAACCATATTCCTGATGTTATTATTAGTTCATTGTCGGAATTCAATCGTCTACTTCAACGGTGGTTTGGGATTCTATTTTAATACGTCAACTTATGAAAATATGTCAATATTTAATACGTCAAAAATTGAAACATAAAGAGCTACTATGAATGTATGAAAAATATAAGCAGCCACATAGTTTAATTCAAAAATAAAATACTTTCTGCTGTATACCTTTTTCTGTATAGTTAGAGATTATGATGGCCATCAAAAAGAAAAATATAATTTATTTTAATAATGATATAATTTACTATTTTTCGTTTGTATTGTATAATTTTAAAAGGATTTCATAAGCCTGTACAAAGTAATGTACACGCGCGTCTCGGATAATGATGTCCAACTAAATCAGTTTATTTTCAGTTTACCTTGATCCATTAAGCAAACGCTGTTATGGCCCTTTGTTTTTCTTCTGGACGTAACTGTTGTTTCACTTTGCGCACGTTTTGTTGAGTTCTTCTGTTCCGAGGCGTGGTAGAAGTAAAGCGCGGTGTATGGGTTACTATTTTATTACTTTAAATCTGTAGTTCGTTTACCAATACAAATAAGTTTTCTAAAATTCGGGAGTGAAAATGTCTGGTTTTCAAATGTTGGTAACCTTGTTTTGCTGGAATATTTAATCACCATTTAACTATCATAGTTAAAGGTGGGGAAAATATTCTAGAACTCAAGAAAACCTAAGTCACAGAGTTTTTACTGATGACAAGATAAATCAAATCAATTAAATCACATCTACTTTTAAATGATGAAGATTCCAATTTCAAATTTTAGTCAATCAGGTTTACTTATTCTTTCCAGGCAATTAAAAATTAAATAAAATTAATAAAAGCAGATTGTAATTTATTTCTTCAAATCATTTCTTCTTCACAAACTACTTTTTTCCCCGTCTTGGACCACGCGTGCCTGCATCTTGCACTTACCTGGGCTCATTAACATTATCTCGTTAGCAGGTGCATTTAATTTATCAAGGGATCAGCATTTAGCTGGATCATTTTTTTATCCCCCACGGTTGTTAGCCCTGGGGGAGGGGTATGGAAATTGAAATGAGGGTTGAAAGGACGACACACACAGAGAAACACAAACACACCCATGCCCGAGGCGGGACTTGAACCCGTGATGCTTTGCTCCGAGATTGGCACTGCACTACTGCTTTAGTGATCTCGGCCATCGGCAGATTATGGCCTTGGAACTGCCACAATCTGCTTTTATTAATTTATGTTTTATTTAATGTTTTTAGTGAGGAAAGAATGACAAAATAAACCCGATTGTCCAAAATTTGAAATTGCAAACTTTTTATTAAAATATATCAATTCTAATTAAGATATAGCATCTATCTTTGGTGCAGTGGCTCTAAGAAACGCTTGCCGGCGTGTGCGCAGGGGCAGCCGATGGCGGACGACCGGAAGTCGGGCGTGGTGCAGGTGAGCCAGGACCTGGCGCTGCAGGCGGTGCGCCGCCGGCAGGCCGGCAACTACAGCTGCGTCGCCAGCAACGTCGAGGGCGACGGCGAGTCCAACATCGTGGAACTGCGCGTCATGTGTGAGTAGTACGCGCGCCGCCAACCCCGCGCGCCACTTAACGGCTGCCATGGTCTCCCACATCAAAATACTGTATAGGACTGACTCACTTTACTTTTGCCAATGCTGGTGTCTGTTTACAATAGGTGCCTACTAATCGTACAGTATGCATGCTTCTATGTATATTTAGAAAACAATATATTTGGATGTTGTACTCTGAAAGAAACATCTCAAGTATCTCTCGTTAAGCCTCGTCGTCTGCGCAAATTGGGGGTCATATTCGACTGAGAGGTTAGGATTAGATATGGGCACACAGGCTTCCCAATAATAGGACACAACGTTATTGTACTTTCCATAGTAGCTTCTTCCTCTGCTTCCAGGCTCATCTACAGGAACTAGGTGGTAAGCAATAGTGCTGATTTCTTATTCTATCGTCATTACATTTAAAAGGAGCAATTAACACCTGTAGAGATATTAATTTTGTTTTGAGAGCGTTTGACAGCGTCTCTATCGTTTATGGCGACCACAGGAATTTACTAAATAAGGAATGAGTAGAGATAGTCAATCCAAAGCCTTACGGTATTGCCTCTTCTTCTTCCTCCTTGACAAGGGTTGGGAGCCAATGTCCCGTTCGGAGAGTCACAACTGCTCTGACCACCTCATTCTAGGTCTACTCACATCTCTGTGGCCCCTAGGTTTATATAAGAGAGCCAGATTGGTAGTTTATTTGGTTCCATCCGCTTACATGTTGGAACAATTTCTGTTAGTATTTTTTAATATCATTTACCACACTATCAATATTTAAGCTTAACCTTACGTCTTCGTTTAGAACTCTGTTCCTCAAGGCTAGACTCAGAAGAGCTCTTCATTAATTCATTTTGGAAGCCTCTAATCTTCTTTCATCATTTTTTCTTAGTGTCCACGTTTCACTTGTGAAGCAGAGTGTGGTTTGATATATCACATTGGAAATTTTATTAGGGGGGTTATTCAATATATCATTGCCGGTATTGCCGATGCTGCCGATACGACGACAAAGGCTCTACTAGGTCCCTAGTGATAAAGATTGTAAGGGAGGAAGTAACATGCAAGGACAATCGTAGAGTGTTCGTCACAGTGTTGCATGTGCCGATTACAACACCATGACACGAGATCTTCTCTGCGAGAAAATACCGATAGAATGTAGATATCAGCGGTGAGATGAGAAAAAGCGTCTCATTTATCTTGTTGTATCCTGAACTCTTTGGTAACGCCCCTGACTGGAAGGTGTTCAGATCTTCTTCGATGTCAGTAGAAAAATCATTTTACTTCACTCATGCAGAAATTTACGGAACTTTCTGCAATCTCCCGAGCTTCTTGATCAGCATTACCAACCAAAACACTCTTGCAGTCTGCATCGTCATTTATTTCTCGATGCATGACATTAAGAGAAAGCGTGTTTTTATTGGCATGCCAATGTCGTAACAGTAAAAGCTCACTAATTCAGCATTATTTTTATTGGATCTTTTCCTCCTTGTGGAAGAGGGAAGGGATGAATGTTTGGTATTCTTAAGAGGTATATTGTTCATCTCCTTGAGCCCCAACCACTGCAGAACCCAACAAGGAGACATGCCATTGGAATGTCAGAGTTGTCACGTGGATACAGCAAAGAGGTTCGTGGTTTCTTCACGCACTCGTACTCGCAGGGTAACCACACGTCTCTCCCTCTGACCCTGTAGTTCATAGACCTTGTCCAAGACGATGGATTGAGGATGGAATTGTTCCCGATCGGTCGTCCACAAGGAATTGAGACAAATCTAGTGGAACAAGGGGAATGTTATCCTAAATATTAACAACGTGCTCCTAGAAACTATGGATAGAGTTACACATTAGGAAAGAAAATAGAAGACAAAGAGTATCCAACACTCATTCCTCCGACACAGGTCGCTATGCACGGCGAGCATACGAGTACGCGATCGGCATGCTGTAAAGATAGGTTAATAAGAATAAAAGAGGGTGATAAAAGAGTGAACGTGATCTATGAAAGAGCTAGAGAATGGAAGATGGAGGAAAGGAATACATGAGAATCATCTCTACTTTTATACCATCAGAATATGGGCTTACGATAGAATGAATGATAAGTCAATATGATAACATTGATGGCATTGAATTCTGTCTGAGATGTCAACGCTTCACCCCCATGAGGCTGGTGAACTTTTATGTCAGCAGTTGCAGTTGCAAAGGCAGGGAATTGAGGCACGAATATCGATAACCTGCAAACCTATATTTTATATCATTGCGCAAAAACATAACAATTTGATACCACACTATCTCAATTTTATTACTTCCACTTTTAAGAATACAATATCTGACCACTCAAATGTTTTTCAAAGCATATTTTACTTATAGAAATATTTATATACGAATCACATTGAAGCAAATTCATTTATCAATTATAAAAGAAATTTCATTAACTTAACTATTAAATATGAAGTCATAAATTATGCACATTTACTCACACTATTTGCTTCAAAATCAATTAATAATTATTCTATGATATGTTTCTTAATATTTTAATCACCAGAATTACATTACAAATTTTACCGTTAATATTTCTTATTGTGAATTCCTGATCACTTCAGAATATATCTAATGATACTAAATTGCATTGTTTGCCATGAATTGCTGCATGTACTGCCAACAGACATTGATATGTGTCTCTTGTGTTGTGTAATGTTCAATTATGCTACTTCTTCCGTGAGTGTCATTTCCCCAAGGCAATAAAACTTTCTGTCTCCGAGAAGAGGTCGATATGAATCCCAATGGGGAACGAGTGGATTACCAGAATTACCAACAGAAACCAATGGCGAGTTTTGTTCATCGTTCGAAGTGCAATTGGCGGTATAACCTCGACACGCATTCCATGAACTGATACTGCCACAAGTGACATTATATAATGAAATAATTATTTTCTAAAGATAAGAGAGACGCAACATTACGTTATAGAATGATTTAACATCACGTTAAAGAATAATGAAAAAATGCCTTCCACGTGATCCCTGCAAGCCTCTTTTCATTGAGCTTGGAATCTTACCATTGCGTTGTCTATTTATTTACGAATCTATAATATTTGTAAAAAAAAGACCTACTTAACGGAGGGAACATATTTTCATGCAATAATGATATTTATAATTATAGACGTAGAAATCTCGCCGTAGAAATCTCGTGCATCAAGTGTCAGAATCAACAGCTCAGTACAAGAAATCAATATACAATACATGTACTTTACTACGCATTGCCAGATGACATTGTAACGAAAAACCCCTCTCACTTGTACTGATATCGATCACGCCCACTAAACAGGCGCCAATGCAACGAAAAAACCCCCTTTCCTATTTACTAAAACGCCCTACGAACTGGGCACTAATGTAATGAAAATCTCCCCTCTCAACTCCTATTGTTGATCACGAAAAACTTCCTTGCTGATCACCTGTAATATCTACAATGCACACCACTGTGCCCCCCCTTTTTACTATCCGGAGTTTTCCTGTTTACATAAATTTATCAGGGCGGGCCGTGATTTGTTCTCTACAGAACACAAGCGCCACGCCAATGCAGGGACCAGGATCAGCTAGCTATGTGATAAAAACACCGGTTACGTAACATCAAAACGAGGAACTCAAAATCTCGTTTGTTTATTTTCTTTTAACCAACAGAAACATTAATACCCTCATAAAAGAATCAATACCACACAACATCAACAAAACACGATATCATAAAAATCACAAAAATCAATAAACATATTATACCCAAATGTTATTACGAAATAATGAGCTCAATACTGTGGCCACACCCATTACATTGCAATCCCCCCAAAATGTTTCCAGTTTTGGCTTTGTAAACCATTTATTCTTCCCAAGAGCAAAGAAATCAAAGTCATTGACTTCACTGGAGTGTTGCAAAACAAAAAAAAATATTCCACTTCCCTTGCGTTGTAACCAAGCGGCGACCAGGTCCACACACACACGATCTCACGCCGTCATGCGTAAGAACTCTGCTCCACTGCTGCCTGCTAGCGCCGAATTACCAGTGCCCCCCAAATTGGCACTGACCACGGCGACGATATGCAAAGACGCGCTCGAGTCTGCTGCACCTCGGCACACCTCGTTCGGCGACACCCGCTTCGATTTTTCAATGGTCGAAGTAACACCAGTTCCAAACATTAGTGGAAAAACTTTCAAAATTCACAAAACTCAAAATTAGGATCGCGCGTGGCATAGCTTTATATATTACCACTAAAATAGTTCACATCACACGGCATACAGTTCCGCCACCTTGCGAATACAAGTCCGAAGGAGCAACACCTTCTCGAAATTTTATAAGTTCGCGTGTTAAAATAATATCACGAGTGACGCGGAGTACAACTCGCCACGAAGTTATTCACTCCTCTCACAGTTTATAATAGTTCACTAGTACGAGTCCAGAAGAGAACACTTCATCAAAAATTACAAATCCAAATTTTTTAAAATTATTCTTGCAACAAGCGACGCGGATTCTGCCTCTCGCTACCAAGCTATTCCCTCGTCTCACTCCCATTGTTGTCCTAAAGCATTTATAGCTTTTTTCCGAACAAAACAATAGCGCCTCTACTGTCTTCTGCTTTATAACTTATAAAAATAGTTTATTATTAATTTCTAACACTTCCTGGATTGTCTTATTATATTGTAAAATTCCCAATTAAAATTTAGTATCCATTCCACTTCTTAGACATCACTTTTCTCGCTTCATTTTGTTAAAAGAATGCTTTTTCGTGCGTCTCATGCCTACAAACATCGCTCGTTTATTTCTCAATTAACTCATGTAACATAATGTTTATCTATTAATGTTCGGCGTCCTAAAATTGTGTCACCACGTTTATAATTTGGCCCGTATGCCACGGAATACTTTGGTATATGCCAAATCTCGGTAGACACACTAGTTTTCGTTTAATTTATTAATATATCCAAACTTTTCTGAAGGGACGTCACGACCATTGTTGTTTTAGTTCTGTAACATGTTAAAATCAATGTCATGATCACAAAACTCGCGATATTATGCGTTTCTGTGACCCGATTTAGCTGAAACAAACTTTATTGTGTTCCTTATAATTTTGTGCGTTGACTAGTAACATGCAACCATTAATTAACCACGGCGTTCACATGCTCGCCTGAAATACTCGTTTTCTCTTAGATCACCTTCACTTGTTTTTCTATATTCCGCTCTGGAAGTTTCTACATAAAGTTCTATACCCGGTTCATAAACCAATGGTCACTTCATGTTATTTACCTATTTCATTTGTAATAGATGGCTAAACTATTACAACATTAAACAATTAAAGTCAGTACACAAATTTAAGTTAAAAGTAAAATCTTTTCTGCTGCAAAACTGTTTCTATACAATTAGAGGCTATACTGATCGTCAAAAATAAAAATAATGTTTATTGTAACAAAACAATGATATATAATCAATTAGTTTACGTTTGTATTGTATACATTTTTAAGAAATATTTAATAAGCCTGTAACACGTAATGTATTTCAGCTTCCGGGTCAATAACCCCCATCTCGATCAGGTTTTTGTCCAGTTTCCCTGATCAATTGAGCAAATGCTAAGATGGCCCCTTGTTTTGCTTCTGGGCGTAAATGTAGCTTCACTGTGCGCATGTTTTGTTGAGCACTCCTTTGGCTTGTAATGGTAGGAGTTGAACTGACGTTCATTATTATTTTGTTAGCAATGCAGAAAATCAAATCAACAGTTCATTTACCGTTGAAATTGGTTTCTATAACTCGGGAACAAACATTTTTCAAATTTGTATTTTTTTTAAATGATAATTATTTTCTAAATTCTTGTTTCTTGTTGTTTTTTCTTTCTGGACCTCAAGAAAATGCTCGCAGATAAATCTCTTTCCTCTACACGTCATATATAGTTTTTACTGTTTTTGACCAAATAAATAAATAAAATTTAATCATGAAAGTTATAATGACTTGTCTCAGTCAAATCGTATCGTATAATTCTTCTTCCTTCAATAAAGTTTTCAACTCAACTTTTCAAACAATATTTAAAATTTGTTTGTGTTAAGCTTTTTCAAAATCTTCTTTCACAATTCACTTACTTAAAACTCATTATCCAGCCTCAGAATTTCCCTTCTCACCCATTTCGAGAGAAATTATGACCAAAACCTAGCATCAAACTTACACAATTTTACTGTTACTGCCTTACATTATATTTGAAAGTTAATAATTACATCACATCCGCTTATCATGACCACCCGCTAACTCATCAAAAGACAACACAATAAAATCAACGTCCTCTTTGTATTTCTAGTCTCAATCAACTCTTCTTTATATCTCCAGAAATGGTTCTTTTAGCAAACGTCGAACACACACAAACATCAAATTATTTACAACAATATCTATTCACAATTAATTTGACAATTTCGTAATTAAAATAAATAATTTTCCTAACATAAAATTATTTAATATTATTAGAGGGTCTTGACAGTATTCTAAATTTCCTGACCATTTTACATAATTTCATCGTGTACTTTCAAAGGGAATATTTAAAGATTAATATTTGATTCTTAGACACCAACTTTTAATAAATAATTTGCAAAAGAAAAATATTGTATAAGATTGGAACATAAACGTGCCTACAAAAGAGAAAATTTGGGATGCCTACTCGCAAACACACAAAATGTGCAAACGCAAATAAAATGAATATACAGAAACACACATGTGCATACGCACCTGCATATACTTCAACACACACATGCCCTGAACACTCTAGTGGACACATGGTATTTTGTGTGAACGGATGTGGCGCGTTGGGCTTTTCTTGGTGGCGGTTGGGCACCCCTGCTTTTCGCGCCACCGCCGCCGGGGTGCGAAACAGGAGCAGCGCGCGCTTGTTGCAGCTCATCTCTCCCGTAAACAGTGACAGCGCGCGCGCTCTATGGCCCATCGAGGGGCGGCGGCACGCCGGTGCAATCCACCTCGCTGCGTGGAACACCATCCCGCCCCTCCCCGACCTCCGTGCAACGCATCGCCCCTCCCCGTTCTGCCACCGCCCTCTCGTCCTGCCCCTCCCACCCTGCCCCGCCCTGACCACCATGCAAAGACCCCTCTGCCAACCGTTACCCTCCGCCCCTCCCCAACCACCGTCCAACGCAACCACCCCTTGGTCCTGCCCTTCCCACTCGCCCCGCTTACACCCTTTCACCCGACCGCTCAACGACCACCTTGCAACGCAACACTGCTCCTCTTCTCTGTCACCACCCTTTCGTCCTGCCACTCCCACCCGCCTTGCCTTGACCACCATGCAACGCAACACCCCTCCTTCGCTCTGACAGCGCCCTTTCACCCCGCCCCTCCCTGAACCACGAGCAATGCAACACCCCTCCTTATCTCTGTCATCACTCTTTCATCTGCCAATTCAACCCGTCCCCGTCCTGACCACCAAGCAAAGAAACTCCCCTCTGCCAACCTTTTCACCCCCCCCAACCACCGTCCAACGCAACGACCCTTCCCCGCTCTGTCACCACCCTTTCATCCTGTCCCTCCCACCCACCTCACCCCTCCCACCATGCAATGCAACACCCCTCCTCGGTTCTGCGAACATCATTTCACCCCGCCCCTCCCCACACACCGTGCAACGCAATACCTTTCCTCCGCTCTGCCACCACCCTTTCGTCCCCCTCCCACGCCCTGATCTCCCCGACCCGACCTGACGTGTACCCCAACGCACCGTTCCTCCCCACGACCTGACGTGCACCCATGATTCCGTTCCATCTCCGCCGCCCCTCCTCAGCGTCCAACTGTACCCCGCCATGCGTCGGCCAGCCTGCTCCTGCCCCCGACGCCCCGCACCTGCGCCACTCCCGCACACTTTCAGATAATATTGCGCGGTGGCGAATTTGGATACGGTAGTGGGAAGAGAAGTAGTGTGAATTGAGAATTTGACGTGGCATGTGGAAGAGGTACGTTTACATTGTGACAGTTGAGAGGATGGTGCGGTTATGTGGACGAGAGAGTTGTATTGGTAGGCGGCCGCGTTACAGTGCTAGTTTTCGCTGTAGCGACAAAGGTTGCATGGTTACAGTAGAAATGTGATTTTCGTCGTGGTAGTTGTAGATAGTGTTTCAAGAATGATCGAGGTAAGGAGTCGGGATAGGTCAGAGATCATAAGCGCAGGGAAGATAGGGGTAGATAGGGTGGAGTGTGAGAGAGAGAACGTTAGAAGTAACAAGGGTTTACGGTCGGTAGCAACAGAGTGGTAGTAATGAGGGTACTAGGGCTGGTAATGTTCATACTAGTGAAAGCGGAGGTTGCTTAGGCCGCAGGGAGAACATACGCTTTATGATTGTTGCAACGGAGTGAGAGAGAATGGCAACGGCCACTAGAAATGTCCTGGCACGGAAGGTGACGCAATCCGCAATTGTAAGGAAGTACGGTTAAAATCGCAACCAGCAACAAGAGGAAGTTGGGGTCAGAAGTGAAAACGGAAACTTCAATTTGTGACGTGGCGTGTTCAGGCGAGGAATGGCGTGGCTTGGCGAGGCGTGGCAAGGTTCAGGGCAGCGTGGTATGGCGTGGCGTGCGGGGCTTATCGTGGCGTGGTGAGAGGTGGTGTAGCGAGCGATGGCATGGCGGGGCGAGGCGAAGCTAGGCGTGGCGAGGCAAGGCAAGGCAAGGAGTGGTGTGGCGAGCGATGGCGCGGCGAGCATGGCGAGACGAGACTTGGAGGGGTGAGGTGTGACATGGCGCAGTGAGACGAGGCGTGGCAGGGTAAGCAGTGGGGTGGTGAAGGGAGATGCAGCGTGGCGTGGGGAGGCGTGCCAAGGAGTGACGTTGAGGGGCGTGGCAAGACCTATCATGACGTGCTGTGACGCGGCGGGGGCGCGGCGGGGCGCCATGCGGTGAGACTTACCGTAGCGTGGCGTGGCGTGGCGTGGTGAGGTGAGAGGTGGTGTGGCGAGCGATGGCATGGCGATGCGAGGCTAGGCGAGGTAAGGTGTGGCATGGCGCAACCTGACGAGGCATGGCGGAGCGATAGGTGGCGTGGGGTAGCTTGGGGTGGCTGTTGGGGCATGGTGAGGCTTGGCGTGGCGTGGTGGAGGGTGGCGAGGCAAGGACTGGTGTGACGAGCGATGGCGCGGCGAGGCGAGGCGTGGCATGGCGCAGAATGGCGAGGCGTGGCGGGGCTTGTGGTGGCGTGAGGTGGCGCGGCGTGGTGAGTCTTCGTCTGGTGTGATAAGGCGTGGCAGGGCAAGGGGGTGAGGTGGCGAAGGGGTGTATGGCGAGGCATGGCGTGGAGGGGTGTTGCGACGCGTGCCAAGGAGTGACGTGGCGAGGCGTGACAAGGTATGGCAATGGCGTGACGCAGCGTAGCGTGGTGCGGAGTGGCGGGACGTGTTGCTGTGCGGCGAGGGGGCGTGGCGTGGCAAAGAACGCGGTGTGGCGCAGAACGCATATCTCGTACGTACGCGTCGAGCAGCAGTCATTCACGCGTGGCGCTGCAGTAGCGACGCCCGCGCGTTGTGTGCTCCCGTTTCTGACCCCTGCTCTCGCTCACGACAGCTCACAGTCGTTGCGGGAAATTTGCTTTCGTCAGACCGGCACAGTGTGTTGGAAATGCATTGGAGTTTCCACAGGTTGTGTACATTTTCACTTTCTCTCCTACTACGTACTCACGAAGAAAAGAGAAAATACTGTAATGTTGCAGCAGAAAGTAGCGATTATTCGTCAGAAAAACTCGTAAATATTGTAGTGCCCTGATAAAGAAAAATATATTTAAAAAATATAATCTTTTTCTAAAGAAAAGATAAATCTTTTTCCTAAATGTAGTAAATTATTTTCTCTAATCAGCTGGGTCGTCAGAATACACCCGTTTGGTCGGTCTTCGATACCGAAAAATTAGTTTACGGCTAAACGTTTGCCTGTCCTTCTATGGTTAGTACTTGTGCCTAAACCGTTCAGATTTTCCTGTAACATTGACAATACCCGATAAATATGGTCGAACTCAACACTTTTCGAATTCGAAACATATATTTTATTTTTGTGGGGTACTTTCCATAAAGTCTTAACATTTTAAAACGTTTCTCAAAATGTTTCCATATTGTTTTACCAAATGATTTCCACGCATACAACAAGCGACGCTTAAAATAAACACCAAGTCCCATTTTCGTTAATCTCTATGAATATTCAGAAAAATAGTTTTTTTTCAGAAAGTTCAAAAACTTTCAGAAATAATATTTTTTCTCGGTCTTCCGTCATCTACATTTTTTAAGAGTTTTTTCCTTACTTTAGTCTGTTTTTAAAAGATGGATGTTTATTTAAGATCATGTGCAATTTTTGAAAATACGTTTGGTTTTCACATAATTTTTGCTTGAAGTAAAGAAATGTCATTTTACAAGAGACATAAAACACTCTCGAATAATTACTTTTCTTTGTATAGTGCGTGTTAATAAACCGTTATATTCCTTACAATTAAGTTATGATTAAGGTACAATAAAAGTACCAATTCTAAGTAGTTTATTGCTCCTTTAAGTGGTTTCTTGATTCTTAAAGATTTCAAGTATAAGGAGAAGAAGGTTCTGTGTAGTGTGGCAAAAACAGACAATGGATTGTAAATGGAACTGAACACCCGGAAAGCGAAATTAAATAATATTGATATTGGACAAAGGTGTGTGTTGTAAAAATAAAATTTCTCTCACGCCCATACTTTGGCACGTACTTCTCGTCAGAGCATATTTTACTCATTTCCTTTTATTCTTATTCTCTCTACCATTCTGCCTATCTGCATATTTACGTGGGTGGAAGCACACACACGTTCAATGTCTTTTATGCATCGCACCCTTTTGCTTTAGTTTCCCAAGGAAAACTACAGGGGCGAATCAAGAAAATATTTTGAGAGGGCGGAGCTATTTTATGTTAGTTCCACCGTAATCGTTATAAAACGATATTTTTATATTGTCAGCTTGAAATAAAATGTTTGAAATACCCAAAATGAGAACACTTCTTTGGATGCAACGAAATGTAAATGCTATTTTTTATTAATTGGGTAAAAAATGTTGTTTTTTTTTGGAGAGGATATGCCTCCCGTCTCCCCTCTTTGGATTTTCCACAAGAATAATTTCATAATCTGCCAACTTTTTGCATTCTGGTGTTGACCCCATTCTATGCGTCTCCTGTGGCATGTCACGTGTCGCTGGTCGTAGCATTTTCGTTATGATTCATGTTCAAAAGTTGAGCCAGACTTCCTTGTATATCTACACTACATCCACCATGCGCTTATCTTCTTCGTACCCTCTTATCCCTTTCTTCTCCTTCTGGATCTCATCTACCCATCTCCCTCAACCATACTCTATCTTCCAGTGGCATAGGCTTACAGTTATGGCTGAGGCGTAGCCAAGAAGAAAGTGCCAAGGGTCTATTTAACTAAAAATACTGTTTAAATCTCGTTCGACGGAACGAAGGCACTTACTTAATCTCTACCCGAGAATTTAGAAAAAATCTGACGGGATGAAGAACTAATCAGCATTTAAATGCATTTGATTTTCCAATTTGACGTGATTGCTAGAATCTTACAAAGAATTATATGGCAAAATACTGAAACAAATTTGGGGAAATAAAAATGAATCTTCGAATTTATCGAGTTTTTGGTTGTTTGATTTTACGAGTTAATATTCAGTGGATTCTTTAGATAACACGCAAACGAGTCCGTAGGAGCACGTGAGTATACAAACCTTTCGGATATGACTTCTCTTTTGATTCCTAATTACGACAGCTTGATATATGTCAACATTTAGGGTGCCAAAACGTGTGGTCGGCTTTGAGACGCGTTTCAAAATAGTGGATGATAACACAATTCAGTCAATATTATCTTTGTAACTCCTGGTCTTATCATTTTGAATTTTGTTTTAAATGGAAGGTAAAATATTCTTTCATAAATATTCTTTGCAAACGTTTTTGATATCTCAGAATTCTTCATTTTTGCTGATATTCAATTAAAAACACTAATTAGGACCATGAAAACCATACTTATAATAGTATAATATTGATTATGTGTTTATATCAATAGTACCCTTGCATTTCGTTCGAAGTAATCCACCAATTAAAATATTCCACAGTATCGTTGTGATTATCACTTTTATTAGGAGAAACCTCGTAGTGTGCCAATTCCATTCATTTCAACGCTTAAAACACTCTTTTCAAAATGAAGTGAAATAGTAAGTAAATTATTTCAATGGTCTAAATGGTAGTCAATGGTGTAAAACAGTAGTATCACAGTACACAACATAGTACGTAAACAGTACAGTAAACAGGAACTAAAGGACGTCACAAACAGAAGGGTTTCCTCTCCTGTAATGTTCTTACTTTCCCCTCACCTTGGCGATCAATTCTTCGTCCGCAAATTGTTCTGAATTAGTGCATAAATAGTTAATAAGGAAAATAATATTTAAATAATGATTTATGAACTGAAGAGCTAACAGTCGTTACTAAATTCAACACAGAAAAAAGAGCAACATTGGAGTGTGTTGAGCAATCTCGGTCGATAGATCATAATAAGAGATAGTTCTCCAACAGATATACTAACGTAGACAACTCTGAGTAAAGGTTTATGTGCCATGCCTGCGAAAATGTTGTAATGTTGTTCGTCAGTATCATAGACCATACAATAGTCAGATTTTTATGTTAAGAAATTTATCTATATGCAAAATCACGCACTCATCACAAAATATTCAATTGTCCTCGTATTTATGTAACAAAATTGTAATATAATACCTACAATGATTAAAAATCCAAACTCATCCAAATATAAACTATAAATGTGTCATTATTCATGGACTAAAGCACACTGTGAACGAGAAGATTGCCTTTTAAAGTTCACATTATAATCAGAGAGCAAACTCTATTTGTAATAAATTTTCTACTGAAAAATGGGTGAAAAACTATCAAAATATTTTAGATTGTCCATCTTTTAACAACTGCATTTTACCTAACTACCTTCCCACCTTCCTTGAAACCACATCAACATCTAATGCATAATTAAATCTTTGAAGCGTTATTCCTCTGAAATAATAATGACGTAGCGCAATGCAACCAAACAGTATAATCTCAAAACGCGTTAATATGAACCATTCCACGAAAACACTCATTACATACAATGTGCAACATATATTTGGTAGCACAGTTAGCTTTTAGGAAGTTAAAGGAGAGCTCAACAGCCACATCATAAGAGTCCGATATGAAGAGAATGCAATATATCCATAAAAGTGGCAATTTTAACCATGTCCACACGAATTATTAAAGAAAAGTTTTAAGGTAAATTGACGTAAGCGAATATTGGAAGCAATTAAATTGGGTGATTAATTTTTCATACAAAAACCAAGAGAACCAGGAAATGGTAAATCATAATCTGAAACAAAATTAACAGCTAGGAAAAATAATTACCATCAATAATCCTACACACATAGCCAATCTTAGAAGAAAAGAAAATATCAATGTTCCAATAGCACATACTTTCTCGCATGATTTTTAACTCCTGTAATTTTTGAAAATTCGCAAAGTTCAAGGAAAATGTGACCTGCGGCATTTTCAAGCTTCATTCGCTCTATCCCTGAAAAAAATTTAAAGAAAAACTTTGGAGCAGTTTTCAAAAAATAACAATTACATTAATTTCAAGTAAAATTTTGTGACAGTTTCTTCAAAAAACCGTACATGTACACAATAAATGTCGACTTACGAACTGTCGACTTAATAAACTGTCGCTTTATTTTGTTTGCCATCGTTTTTTTATTCTGAAGACTTGACTTTGTAGTTAGCGTAATAATTTCAGTCATCTCCGACTTATCTGCTCTTGTTAGAAGTTGGGAGAGCAGTTATTCTGGTCGACGGAAGATAATTTTTTTGAAGTGGGACATGAGTGGCTTTCACTAAAATATGTAGCATATTTTTAGCATCCACTATAATCAAAATGCCAATTTACCTAAAAATTAGACTTAAGGATTATTACATTAAAATTTTCAATAGTTTTATTAATTTTTTAATATTGCTCAATACATTAGCAGCTTTGGCTGCTTTAAATTATTTGTCTTACATAATTGACAAATTATTTTGCTGAATCATTACCTCACCACCAATTTTTTTATATACATATGTAAATGATCCATCAAAAGGCAAGAAAGCAGATTGTTTGCTCTTGTATTAATGCAACGAAATAAATGAGAATAAGACGATTAATTCAAAGTACTTGGTTAACAGCCCAGTTGTCTTGCAATATTTAATTTTCTTCTGAACATTAAAACAAATAATAATCACAATACAAATTTTACTATATTGAAAATAACGCAAACAGATGATTAAAATGTATTTGTGCCATTTTTACATTTCTTAAACAATTGCTTCTTTATTACTTAGTTGTTACACAAATTCAAAGAAAAAAAAACGGTACATTCATTGCGCTATTGTACACTTTTCCGCATTTTGCAGGCCAACGAAATGGCAAAGTTCAAAATAAATTCTAAACTTCAGATAACAACGTCAAGTTACAACCTGCTGTTTCTGACTGTTGCAACAACGCACATTCAACTGCAAAATTTCACAGTTCACGCAATCCTAAGGGGGCAACGCAAAAAAGCAGGTTCTCACTTTCGGCACGCACACTCCAAATGGCGGGGTCCAACTTCTTGCGACGTGTGTTTAAGGGCCCATATCCGGTAATAAATAATATCTCATGTGTGCTTAAAAAATAGCGGCGGATCACGCATCGGTAGGGCACGACACCATCTCGAAATTAGCCCTCTGCTTCACCCCAGTCAGTGACGATGTGTGTACTCTGGAAGATAAAGTATTTTAACACGGTTACCTATTATGTGGTACAACGATGTGTTATTTGACCTAATATTTCGGTTTCTTCCGTGTTTGTGTTATATGACCCACACGTTTTCATGCTTTGCTGGAATCCCTTATAATTTCCAGAGCTATTATCTTTATAGCTTTCCATGGTGTTCCAATTTAAAAGCATAATCAGCACGAACGCACAGCTAAAATTTGCAGTAAGAGTTTGTAGGATAAGGAGCTTTTATCTATGTTATGGAGTGATTGAACGCTCGAAAAAAACAAGAAAAAAATATACATTTTTAAAAACTCGTCACGTAGAGTTTAAGTAAAAGCTCTTAATATACTGTAAACTCATCATCAGTTACGAAACAAAATTCCAAACTGAATGACAACAGGGAAATTTACTTCCAAATTAGAAATCATTGTTTGAATACTGACAACCGTAAATCACAAATATAGAAGGTTGGTCCTAATGAACAGAAGTATATAATTTATTGTGTATACGCGTATAATATGTAATAACATAGGATGCGATTTTATCTTAATGACAGATAAGGTAGATTAAACATTGTATATGTAATGCCGAAACATGCTGTTTTTTTAAATTTAAGATAATTTATCTGAAATTATTCTGTTGTTATCAAAATCATGCAATAATTTAAAATAAGCTTATCATATTTTCTCTCCTACAGTATACATTTATTTGGATGTAGGAAAGAAAAACACACACCAAAATTCACAAAACGTAAAAACAAATTAATCATACTTTTATAGTTTTGATGAAGTCTTCGTAAATCTAACTACCAGTGATAAAATAATATGAAGTATCCATGGTTTTGAAACAAGAAATGTCGGCAATGTGCTGAAGTAATAATAACCTTCAACAGGAGGATATCAAAACTTAAATACATCATAAGCATTTTTTCTATCTCAGTTGTTATCACGAGACGAAGAAATATAGTGATGACAAGATTAAATATTTATGGCTTTCAAACTAGGACAACTAAAGGAAGTAATAACAGCAAACTAAGACGAGTAATGGGGGTGAACAAAAGGTTCTCACGGTTTGAATGCATTCGTAAATATTCTCCAAGACTGAAATATGTATTTTTTAATTGTTATATTGTTGTAGAAGAAATTAACCAACCCAAATTTTATACACATGTTTTCTTCAATCATTATAATAAATAGTTACATATTCCTTGGCAGTCGCATACCATTGAGATGGGGATCAGCAATGTACCGCACCGTAGTTTTCCCCCTATATCTTTGTTTAGGTAGGGAGTAACAGTTTTATCATTTACAACTTTTATTTGTTGTAAATGATTTGGTGTAACGTTATGGGAACTGTGAAGATGACATGATATAGTGATGATAGGGGGTGGAAGGACGAACACAAATTCAGCCTTGTCCGAGGCAGGACTCGAACCCGCGATCCTTGGGTCCAAGATCGCTATTACCAACTGGCTTAGCGATCTCGGCCACCAGGGATCATCAACATTTATTATCATTACCTTTCTTTCCCCATGACATCGAGTTGCTTACCAATGGGGTTTGAAGAGGAGCCATATAGTTTTCCCCCTATATCTTTATTTAGGCAGGGAGTTGCAGTTTCATGGTTTAGGACTTTTATTTATAGTACCTTTCTTAACTCTTATTAATAATTTCGTTTTTCAACTTTCTTACTGAATACTTAAAAAAAAATCCAATCAGTCCCCCTACTTAACAGCCACGTGGATACTGGGTCCGCCGTTGATTGCCCCCCTCCCCTATGGTATTCTCCGGGTATCAATTTAGCACTAGTATGGGGCTGTTAACGAAATTACATATCTAAGAATAATAAAAGAGCTATTTTCTGATGAGACAAGAGTATGAATGTAAACTTGCAGCTTTAAAATAATTACTGATACACCAGTCTCCCGAAAGAGGAAGAAAGGTAAACAGCATAATATGATATAGAATGCTTAAAAAAGAAGAATATGGTGCTATTGTTGACAATGATGATGATGATGAAGAAAAGAAGAAGAATGCTCGAGATCTCTAACAAGTGAAGAAAATCGTCGGAGGAATAATAGATATTGGAACAATATACTAGTTCCCTAAACTATGAAGTCTGCACAAGAACGCTTGGAACTCTGATCAATATGAAAAATAAAACGTACAAGAGTACAATATTGTATCAGACATAAGAAAAATCAGCAAAAATTGAAATAAATTAAGAAAGTAATATGTATTGTAATAAATAAAATGTTTACATAAAGGGGAAATTTCACAAGAAAATATTTAGTTAAAATGTAGAAAAGGTCTTATTACATCCTGAGGATCATTTTACTCAAAATACGACGCAAAACATTTCACTGCTCGTAAACATTTCCGTACCTTACCGTACGCAAACATTTCCGTACCGCACCGTACGTAAACATTTCCGTACCGCACCGTACGCAAACATTTCCGTACCTTACCGTAGGCAAACATTTCCGTACCTTACCGTACGCAAACAATTCCGTACCGCACCGTACGTAAACATTTCCTACCTCACCGTAAGCAAACATTTCCGTACCTCACCCTACGCAAACATTTCCGCCCCGTACGCGAACATTTCAGAGATACGGTGGCTAATCGCAGAGAGAGGAGGGAGGAAGGACGCAGCTGCTGATCGGTCAGGCCGGAGCGGCGACCACTTGGAGCATTAGCAAGCAGCAGGCGGCGGATGCCTACGTGCCTCTCGCGCCACGCTACTCGGGTTCTTCGCCTACCCCACATCTATCGGCGAATTCCACGTCCCCTCGTTCCCCACCTCCCTGCCTCTGTCCCTCCTTCCTACCCAACGTGCTTCCCGAACCTTCGCGGGCCTCCCCAGCTCCGCACACGCCGACACCAACCAAACTGAACCCGCAGAGGCCGTCCCTGCCGACATCGTTTCCTCCTCTCTACTCACATCCCCCCCCCGCCCACGCCCCTCATGCCCACACCATTCTCACCCAGGCCGAAACAGAACCTTGCCGACTCCTCCCTAGCCGATATACGCTCACGCCGACCGTCTACCCCGTTTGCACCCCCGCCCCTGCCGATCCCTCCCACGCCGACCCCTCCCACGCCGACCCCTCCCACGCCGACCCCTCCCACGCCGACCCCTCCCACGCCGACCCCTCCCACGCCGACCCCTCCCACGCCGACCCCTCCCACGCCGACCCCTCCCACGCCGACCCCTCCCACGCCGACCCCTCCCACGCCGACTCCTCCCACGCCGACCCCTCCCACGCCGACCCCTCCCACGCCGACCCCTCCCACGCCGACCCCTCCCACGCCGACCCCTCCCACGCCGACCCCTCCCACGCCGACCCCTCCCACGCCGACCCCTCCCACGCCGACCCCTCCCACGCCGACCCCTCCCACGCCGACCCCTCCCACGCCGACCCCTCCCACGCCGACCCCTTCCACGCCGACCCCTCCCACGCCGACCCCTCCCACGCCGACCCCTCCCACGCCGACCCCTCCCACGCCGACCCCTCCCACGCCGATCCCTCTCACGCCGACCCCTCCCACGCCGACCCCTCCCACGCCGACCCCTCCCACGCCGACCCCTCCCACGCCGACCCCTCCCACGCCGACCCCTCCCACGCCGACCCCTCCCACGCCGACCCCTCCCACGCCGACCCCTCCCACGCCGACCCTCCCACGCCGACCCCTCCCACGCCGACCCCTCCCACGCCGACCCCTCCCACGCCGACCCCTCCCACGCCGATCCCTCCCACGCCGACCCCTCCCACGCCGACCCCTCCCACGATGACACTTCCCTCCTCGTCTTCGCCCCCATCCCCCTCGACCCAGCTCACGCAGATCCAGGAACTGCTCTGTCCCCTCCTCTTCCCCTGCTAATCCCATCCTTCCTTCGCCCGAACCTCTCATGTCTGTCCCCGGTGCCTCCGCCAACGCACTTCACGACTTCTTCCTCTCCCTGCGTGTGAGCCTGCCACCTCCAACGCCACCACGCCATCCTTAGCTGCGCCACCTCCACCTCCACTCCCGTCACTCCGCCGACCCCTCCCGCGCCGACCTCTCCCACACCCACCCTCCCGCGCCGACCCCTCCCGCGCCTAACCTTCCCACGCCGACATCTCTCGCCGCCGACACCACCTACGCAGATCCAGCCAGGAACTGCTCTGTCCCCCCTTTCCCTGCTAATCCCACCCCCTCTTCGCTCGAACCTCTCATCTCTGTTCCCCTGCGTCCGCCATCGCACTTCACGACTTCCTCCTCTCGCTGCCTCCAACGTCACCGCGCCATCGCTCGCTCCTCCTCTACCTCGCACCCCCGGCGGCGCGGCGGCGCAGCGCTGAGTGGGCGGTGCATTATCGCGGCGCCGCGCGCGTTCGCTCGCCGTTCGCGCCGGTGGCGTTTGAGCGCGGGCCGCTGCCGCCGGTGGCGCCCTGGGCTTCGCACACGCACCCCACGTCGCCGGCCTCACGTCCGACGCCCTGCCCCGACGCCGCCGCCGCCGCCGCCTAATCCGCACTCGCCGGCCCCGCCCCCTTTCTCCGGCGCCGCGCCCGCCACGGGCGATGGTATTCGCGCCACGCCCGCTCCCCGCCCCCGCCCCCGCCCCCGCTGGGGGACCGGCTGCCAGCGCGCCGTTCGGTTTGCTTTTTTTTTGTAGAGGCCGTGAGGGGCAGTTGCGCTGGGCTTCGTTCGGACACATTCGGGCCCACCTTACTTTTCAGTACATTCCTCGACATCATTTGTACGGTATGGCGAGGTCTCGACTTCGTGCCATGTTATGCCATGCTACCTTTCCGTACGTTCCTCGATACCACTTGCACGGTATGGCGATGCCTCAACTTCGTGTCATGTTATGTCATTCCATGTCATGCTATGCCATTTCATGCCATGTCATGCCATGCCAAGTCATGTCAAGTCATCCCTTACCATGGCATGTGCCCCTTTGCCATTCTCACACCCCATGCCAAGTTCTCTTCCGCCATTCCACTCTGTTTCATTCCACGCCTTGTTGAGTCATATCGCGCCATACCGTGCCACCCCATGCCATGTTTCACATAAACTCACATAATGCCTGTCCATGGAACATACACCTCACCTTATGATGCAGTTTCTACAACATGTTTAACTTCACCTTGCTTCGTTCTTATACTTTTCTGTTACTTGACATACACTTTGGAATGTGTTGTCTTCGGAAAAATGAATGGCCCTATCATGCTACCAACCTTGTCATTTCAGTAGCGTGATGAGTTTTTCCATAGTTTCCAAGTCATTCTAAAATTCCTCGATTTACATGCTTTACTTCGACTAACTGTGAGGCATTTGCCATGATACAAACTGCATCGCCTTGCAATGATCAATTTGTTTCGCTATTTTCCGCCTTGCTCCTTCTCTTCCCCCTCTCTAAAAGTCTCACACTTCTTTTTATAAATCGTCAGTAGCACGACTTTCGATGCCATTTTCTTGAAAATGAGAGAGCGGGACCAGCGCACCAGAAGCATATCGGCGAAGGAGCAAGGCGGAAAATAGCGAAACAAAAAGCTTAATTGAAGAAACTCATAAAGACTTTTCTAACAGTAGCCCTGTTGCCGATCGGAGACTCAAGAGCAACATTTTTTCCACGAAATATGTCCTTTCTCCTTCTTTGATTCTCAAAAGGAAAGTAATTTAGACTATACAAAACACGGTTAATGAAAACATTTTTAACAATGTATTCGCTCCATTCGTACTCCAATGAAAATCAGTTCTTATAATTGCTTCCAGGAATATTGGTTCTCGAATCAAATAAAATACGTTGGTTTGTTTCTTTGAAATCAAAGTATGAAAAATGTAACTCTGTAGTCACATTGTTTTTCTGAGAAGTCATTTTGACACTTGATACTGAACTTCTTCCTACATCAGTCATGCATATATTTTAAAGTTCAGTGACGCAAAAACTCCATTATGCAGAAAGTAAGCATATGCGTATTTACAATGGCAGAAAAACTTTTGAATCATTTCAGTGATTGCTCCCAAATTGAGTACAAATATTTTTGAGCAACAAAAAAATGGTGAAGTTGTGACAGAAAGTGTTACCCTGAAATGCGTTTTTTATCAAATTAACATAAATTCCCTCAGAGGCTGTCAGGAGACTGTGTGCACTATCTAGCGCTCAACCCCATTGCGTTTGGGGCCAATAAGTGACGGCGCGCCCAACACAACGCATTCAGATTTATTTCATGGATTCTCAGTATGGATTTAAGTATCTCATACCCTTCAAAAGTTAAAGTTCATGTTTATGTTACCTTTTAAAGAATAAAAGACCAAATGAAGAAAAGTCTGTGAGGCTAACAAGACCTACATGGCAAATAAGAGACTACTACAAGGGAAAAAATAATAATTCTGTGCACTACATTGATATTCAAAAGAAAGAGTTGATAGTTTAAACGAATTGAGGACAAGGCATGGCAATTATTTAGCTTGTTAGGAGGGTGAAACTACACAGTTCAAGTATTGGCAAATGTAATCAAGTGTCAGACATTTTAATTTGTAGATTTGGTCCGTCAAGATACATGCATCTATTGATTCTATTCATGTATTAATAGAATTTCATTAATGTAAAATTAATCATTATGACTTATGATTGAGTCCTAATGATTAAAACTGCTAATTGTTTAGCATACATCGCCTGGAATATACTATCACATGACTTCCCCACCGCATTGAGATGAATTGAGAAGATTCCTTCAGAGTGGAGCTAATATGATTTGGAGTTTGCTAATATTGTTGCAATCTAGCATAATTATTGAGAAGCAACTGACTGATATTTCTTATATATATATATATATATATATATATATATATATATATATATATATATAACGTTTCTCCACATTCATTTATTAAAATCACGCATCCACCGTCGCCCTTTAATTTCGTATTTTATACTGTTAAACCTGATTCAGAAAATACAGTTGCCTTGACTTGGCGTTAACATTTGAACCTAGTTTTGAATTCTATATTTTAGGGCTCTTCTGCGTGCATATGCCAAACCGTATATCCAATGGGCAATATCTACAGGGAAATGCACCGGCAGAGAAATGAACACCCACTTGCTATCCTGTAATCTGAGTTCAGCAGAGGCCGAGACTCCCCACAACACAGCATGGAAGACGTGTGACAGTTCTCCATCCTTAGGGCGGGGTAGGGGATAGATAACTGTCACGTGTCTTTCATGCAGTCCTTTAACCTTGCACCCCGGCATTTAGACGACAGTCACTCTTACTTCTTCCATTCAGACCGCGAGTAAGGAAATTATAAGATGTCACCTCTTACATATTCGTAGTCCCCCACCTTTGTGCTCTTGCACGTACAGATTTTGAAGGTGCCGTCACAATCGAATACTTCAGTTAGTCTCAATACTATTCCGATTATGGACCCACTCACGTCCAACCATTTAGCTCAAGAAATATTTCCATTTCAAAGACGCATGCACTTCAGAGCAACCGATATCCCTTCCTTTTTTCCTATTTGAAGACACATTTCGAAACAACCATTTAGTAGCAAAGTGGCCGTTTGCGCGGCAGTGACTATACCCCACGGCAGGCTCCCCTCGCAATTCTCACCACGCGCTTGGCACTCCCTGCTCCCCTCCGCCTGCATGCTATGTCCTCAGGGCAGAGCTCCCCTTCACCCCTCTACCCCACCCCCAACCCCTTCCGACGCTACCGCGCTCGCCCGCACCTCCAGGGAACCCCGCATCACTCGGCGTCCCCAGGCCCTCGTGACCTCGTGGCCCTTCGTACCCCACTTCCCATCCTCCGTTACCCGCTTCGCCCCGCCTCGCCCCGCCTCGCCCCGCCTCGCCCCGCCTCGCCCCGCCTCGCCCCGCCTCGCCCCGCCTCGCCCCGCCTCGCCCCGCCTCGCCCCGCCTCGCCCCGCCTCGCCCCGCCTCGCCCCGCCTCGCCCCGCCTCGCCCCGCCTCGCCCCGCCTCGCCCCGCCTCGCCCCGCCTCGCCCCGCCTCGCCCCGCCTCGCCCCGCCTCGCCCCGCCTCGCCCCGCCTCGCCCCGCCTCGCCCCGCCTCGCCCCGCCTCGCCCCGCCTCGCCCCGCCTCGCCCCGCCTCGCCCCGCCTCGCCCCGCCTCGCCCCGCCTCGCCCCGCCTCGCCCCGCCTCGCCCCGCCTCGCCCCGCCTCGCCCCGCCTCGCCCCGCCTCGCCCCGCCTCGCCCCGCCTCGCCCCGCCTCGCCCCGCCTCGCCCCGCCTCGCCCCGCCTCGCCCCGCCTCGCCCCGCCTCGCCCCGCCTCGCCCCGCCTCGCCCCGCCTCGCCCCGCCTCGCCCCGCCTCGCCCCGCCTCGCCCCGCCTCGCCCCGCCTCGCCCCGCCTCGCCCCGCCTCGCCCCGCCTCGCCCCGCCTCGCCCCGCCTCGCCCCGCCTCGCCCCGCCTCGCCCCGCCTCGCCCCGCCTCGCCCCGCCCCGCCTCGCCCCGCCTCGCCCCGCCTCGCCCCGCCTCGCCCCGCCTCGCCCCGCCTCGCCCCGCCTCGCCCCGCCTCGCCCCGCCTCGCCCCGCCTCGCCCCGCCTCGCCCCGCCCCGCCTCGCCCCGCCTCGCCCAGCCTCGCCCCGCTTTGTCTTACCTTTGCTATATCTCCTCCCTCAGCCTTTCCCAGGAATTGCCTCTCCCTTGTGCGTACCTTGCCCCCAACGCTTCATTGATTTCCTTCTCCAGACCTACCGCTGCTCTAACGGCCCCGCTACGTCTGTTTCCGGCCCTTGGCTCTTTCGACTCTTAGCACCGTCACGACGGCTTGTTTCGACTGTATTCAATTTACATTGACGTTTTATTGCATAGCACTGCTTGCAATGAAATATAGAGGAAAATTTAAAATTAAAATAATTTATGAAAAATTATGAAACAAATAATATTTTAATAACAATGTACAAGGTTTATATTCTATCTACTCTCTAATGGAAGTATTATCAATTTACTCACTATACTAGTAAACATTCATAGTTCTATTCATACGTGAGTAGCAATGAAGTTATGTATTAGAACATATTCAAAATTTGTTTCATTAATATTCTGGTACATTAAACAAAAAGTGTATTGCATGCATACAATCTGACTTATTCGCTTTATTCTTATTCGCATTTCTAGGCTAACCACCTTTGTGCAAAACCTATACATCTCACTATTTTCAAAATAACTCAAATTTCGTATAATATCATGTACACAAACATGTAAAGTATAAATAAAAGAAAATAAATTGTAATATTGTCTCATAATTAAGCATCAATAACTGTTTTTCTCTCAGCCTACTTCTAATTTTATAAAACACAAAAGTCGTGAACCTTCATTTACCAATCAATTTGAAATATAAAATTTTGTAGAATTGAAATTTTAGTCTATAAATACTGGAAAATACTTGAAATTGTCCACTCTATTAACTGCCATACAATTACAATTAGATCCCAAACAGTCAGTATCATGTAGTCTCATAAAACCATTTACAGTAACCCTGTAATTGTAGCTACCAAAAGTTATGTACATTGTTTTGTCAGTATTGAAGCTCAAACACTTTTTATTCAACGAATTTTCAAGCACTCGCAATTCATTTTCAGATCATCCCATCTGTTACAATTAGACTCCCGACACAATTACACTCGAATGACACAATTTAACCTTTAGGCAAAATATTAAAAATATTTAAGAATAAATAAATAAGAGTGGTCCCAGAATGGTCGCTTGGGGTACACCACACCTCACAATCAATTCAGTACTACAAGTGTTATTTTAAGTACTTTTTTCTATTCGTTCAGTAATTTAATATCAGATCGTGTACAACACCTCTAAAACTTCTTTTATATAGCGTTCTCAATAGAATATCAATATCAATTGTGTCAAATACTTTAGCAAGCTTGAGAAAAAATGCTAAACAAGGGATATTTCTGCATCGAATTTGTAATTTAATCTGTTAAATGTACTATTCTGTCATCAGAACTTCTCCCTTCCTGAAACACATATCGATAAGGATTGATTACATTGTGCATCATCAAAAAGCTTTCAATCTCCTGGTGTTTCATTGTCATCTTCGACTCATGTGTTTAATATTTTGCGCAACACTTCAGAAGAGGGGATGATTTTTTAGATTCCATTCTCTCTAAAATAAATTCCATCGCTGTTGAATTGATTTGTTTCCATTGCTTGAAAAACCTTTCGTCGTGACCTGATAGCGTGCAAGAAGCGAATGCTATGAAAGTAAACTATTGCTGCCTGTAAACTCTGTGACTTATGGACGCGAGTCTGCTACCTGAAGGGTGATCCATGAATCTTTTCAGGAAAGGAATTAAGGCAATGCAAAAGTGTTCTACATTTATCTACCTCGTCGTACTGGCAGGAAAACTAGATCTAGTATCCAGATGAAGGACGAGCCCCATGTAATGCACACAGTGCACGTACAATGGTGGAATAGGCACATTAATTGAATTGAAATGCGGCTGACGTAAATTTTCTTCGAATAAGGTCTAGCCACTTCAGTATAAACCATCTTATGATCTCTATTTTTACATTTTTATTATGTATTAATTGCTAAATTTCAGTTTCATAAACTTATTTTTATTTAAAATTAAATGTAATGTTCTATGATCCTAAGATCACTCTTTGTAGTATGTTTTGCATATTAACACTGTAATTTTACTGTTCTTTCTATCACTGAAAGGTCCATGAGTTTTTGACAATCACCTGTTTTTTATTAATTCTTTAAACTGACATATCAAAAAACAAATTTACAAAATTTTATCTGCTAATAACGTTTCGGCGTTATCTGCGTTTAACGTTTATCTGCTAATAACGTAACGTTGGTATTATTTGATTTTAATGTATATATTTGTGAATGTATTGTTTTGGACAATTTATTCAGTATAATTATTTTACGAAAATTTTATAAAATGTAGGCAGTGTGCATATGTATTTTACTATTCAATTTATCTCAAATTTTGAAGTTTAGTTGTAATCGTACGTAAATGAATTCTTACCTTGTCAATAGAATCGGAATTTTTACGTTCGACATGATGTATAATACAGTGTATTGCTTTCCAATATTTGATTGTATGTTATTCTGGAGTTTGTTTGTATGTCTAGAATCTGAATAAGGAGGAAACAATTCTAACCTCTGAAATGTTATTAGCAGATAATAAACAGATGAAACATTTGTAAAATTGTTTTTTGAGATGTCAGTTAAAAATTTAAACAATAAAAAACAGGCTTTTTAGAAAAAGTGGATTGTTCAAATATAGAAATAACTTAATTACATACTGTAGGACAATCTATATAGCAAAATTCAAATACATTTTTACTTTCTTCACGATAAAAGTTAAAACAGTAATACAAGTAATTTTAATGTTCGCTTTACGTCTTACTTCTGGTAACGCTACAACAAGAAATAAGACGATGTCTTCACAAATGCCTTTTAAATAATCATTAGGAAGAGAGGTTGACCCTTTATTGATTTGGCGGTGTCTTAACGTCTGCCAATGAAAATACATTACACGAGCTTTCAACTTCACCCTAAAAATCCTCTTTCAGTAGGCTGAAAAGGAATATTTAATGTATTTCTCGACAGAAGATCGTCAAGCCTTGCTAGCTACTTCCCTCCAAGAAACACAACAAATGAAATATATTACTTCGCTCAGTTTCCTTGTTCTCATTAAATGATTTGACTTCCATATTTTTATTTAGATGATTTGTAATTAAGTATTATAGACATTCTGCCTCAGTTTTACATTTATATTTGCCAAAGAAAGGTCAGAAATATATTTTAGTTACACTTATACATTTACAATTACTTCAATTACTTCTCAAGAGCTGTAATAAGTTTTTTGTTGCAACTTTTACGTCGTGTATATTCTTGCTTTCTTAAGAAAATAAATATATAGATTATATTATATCACAAATGATGACAGAAATTATTCTCAATGATAATGCCTTCTCATGCTATTGTTATAAAAAAAGGAACAACACTACAGAATGATATTATCCTAATTTTGTTACGATTTCACACTTCATCTCCGTCAATATCGTACTGACGCCAAGTTCAGAAATGCTTGAATTTTCTCAATGATTATCGAATTTTGTATTTTACTCGTATTTTGTTGGTAAGAATTAATTGATCTTTAATGCACGCACCCGGCCACGTTAACCTATGAAACTGCAATATGTTATAAGAGCTTCGTAATCTGGAAGGTCGTAGGTTAGACAGTTCTGTAGATTCGACAGCTAAAATGGTGGATTAAAAATTATCACTGCCTAGGGCCAGCTAATTCACGCAGTTAACACAGTATACAATAATCAATGGCGTTAGAAACACATTTTACGTGTAGAGAAGGCAAGTCAAACCGCGCACGCATGAACGTGCCCATCTGGGAACCCCTGCGCTTCTGCGCGCAAGGGACTCTTTCCCTGACTCCGCCCTAACTTCCCCTCCAATTCCAGAACGCGTGCAAGCTGTAAGACTGTGAGGAGGGAAATAATGACGAAAATATGTTTGCCATTTCTCTATCAAACAATCGTCCCATACTCGCCACTAACCTTTCTCAACAATTATGTTTGCGGGGTTTTTTTCCTGGCACAGCCACATCCTGGCGTCCCTTTATTTTTAGCTCAGATGCGCCCTTCCATCACAGCTTCCGGCTTAGGCATGCCACCCGCTTGAAAGCATCAGTGTTGCCAGATTCAGGGCTTTCCCACTAAATTTAGTTTTTTTGGTCTTTAGGGTTTGTTTAAGGGGCAAATGGGGATTTTCTTGGGGGAATTTCATTGATTTCTTAAAATGTTAATTTTGCGTTATCATTGTGAAATCATCACACCCGCCAATGATGAGAACTGAACTTGGTTTTAAAATTTTGGGAAGTAAGGGTACAATGGTCAGGTGGGGGTAAGTAAAATGTGAACCAACTACCTATTACTATTGTTCCAATTCGACTATAACTGACAAGTTAACTGTAAAATATAAATATCATCATATACAATTAATAATATTTTTCGTACTTTCTTTACTTTTCATACCTTCTCATACATTTTAAACATGAAATAATAATTTTTTTATTTGTTTTTTGTCGTTTTGGGGGTTTTCATAGCGCGCTCTAGGGAGAATTGCTTAAGACCATATGGCAACACTGGATAGCATTCCCAAGACGCCACTGTAGCTTATTTGACACGCTTATCGGAGTGTGGCGTGTGTTGCAGACGCGCCCGAGTGCCGCGCGGAGCAGCAGCGCGTGTACGGCGTGGCGCGCCACGAGGCGGCGCGCGTGCGCTGCGAGGTGGACGCAGTACCCGCCGCCCGTCGACTTCCGCTGGAGCTTCAACCTGTCCGGGGAGCCGGCCGACATCCCCGGCGCGCGCCTGCGCACCGAGCCCACCTCCACGGGCGCCGCCTCCACCGTCGTCTACACGCCCGCCGCCGAGCGCGACTTCGGCACGCTGCTCTGCTCCGCCGCCAACGCCGCCGGCCGCCAGCGCGAGCCCTGCGTCTTCCACGTGGTGCCCGCAGGTAGGCAGCGGCTAGCCCACCACTTGCCGACCTAAGTGTAAGGTTTTTTTTTCTATTATCCCACTCTGACACTGTTTTCCCTAAATGTACGATTTGAGAATTACTTTTGTGACCAATTGTAAAACGTCTGGCTCTGAAAAAATCCTTAAGAAAAGAGCTTCGTCTCTACCGACCGCCAGAGCGAGCCCTGCATCTTCCTCGTGGTACCAGCAAGTAGGCAGGGCTATTCCACCACTTGGCAATCTAAGTGTAAGGTTCTTTCTATTATCTCTCTCTCTGGCACTGTTTTCCCTAAATGTACTTCTGAATCACTTTTGTGACCAATTCAAAAAGCCTGGCTCTGAAAAAAAATCATCCTTAAGAAAAGTGTCTAGTCTCTACTGACTGCCAGCGCGAGCCCTGCATCTTCCTCGGTACCCGCACGTAGAGAGCGCTAGCCCAAACATGACGCCCTGAATGTAAAGCTTCTCTATCATTTATTGCTGACATTATTCTCCCTAAATGTACTTCTGAATGACTTTTGTGACTTAATTTTTAAATGACAGACCCTAGAAAAACAACATTCTTCCAATGAAAGTTTACTCTTGACGCCCTAAATGTAAAGCTTCTCTATCTCTATCATTTATTGCTGACATTGGTCTCCCTAAATGTACTTCTGAATGACTTGTCTGACTAATTTTAAAATGACTGTCCCTGGATAAATATCATCCTTTCAATAAAATTTTACTCCTATAAGCCACCAGTGCGAGCCCTGCGTCTTCCACGTGGCGTCCGCAGGTAGGGAGAGCTAACCCACTGCTTGACGCCTAAGTGTAAGACTTCTCTACCATCTCTTACTCACACCTGTTTTCCACATCTGTACTTCTGAATCAGTTTTGTGACAAATTGTAAAATGACTGGGGCTGGATAAACATCATCTTTCCAATGAAATTTTACTCCTACCAAGCACCAGCGCGAGCCCTGCGTCTTTCACGAGGTGCCTGCAGGCAGGAAGCGCTAGCCCATACTTTGCAACTTAAATGAAAGACTTCTCTATCACCTCTTGCTGACACTGGTGACCCTAAATACATGTCTTATGAATAATTTTTGTTATCAGTTGTGAAAATTTTGACCCTGAAGAAATAGTATCCTTAAGAAAGAGATTCTCCTCTAACTACTGCCAGAGCGAAATCTGCGTCTTCCACGTAGTGCCTGCAGGTAGGAAGCACTAGACCTGAGAGAAAGATTTCTCAGTCATCACTCACTGACACCTGAATCCCTAAATATACTGAATTACTTTTTTAATGTAAAATATTTGGACCTAGATAAATATCATCCCTATAAAAGAAGCTTCTCTACCTGCCGCCAGGCGAAGCATGCCTCTTCCACGTGATGTACTCAGATGGAAGCACTAGCTCACACTTTATGACCTAAGTGTAAGCCTTCTCCATCATCTCTTGCTGTCACTGGTGTCCTTAGCTGTAAGTCTTCTTAATAACTTTTTTCCCTGTGTGTAAAACGTTTGGCCCGAATAAATAGATCTTTAAGTATCGAGGTCTAATTCTACCTACCGATACCGTGAGTCTTGTGTCTTCCACGTGGAGCCCGGAGATATGAAGCGCTAACCCACCACTTGATCACATGTCGAAAGATGATTGTGAAGTGTAAAGCTTCACAGTCGCTTTTGCTGACACGGCTTTCCCTTAAACCTAGAAAGCCTGAGGCGAGTTTAACGGACTCACATCCTTCTTTCAATGCTCATAAAATTATTGGAAATTTGATCTCTACCCCCAGCGTCCCGGTACTCTTTTAAATATATAGAGAGGTTTCAAGGGAATTAACATATCATGATTTTAAAGTGAAAAAAATGTAATTTATTTTAATCGTTCTAGGCAAAATCAATGGAAATTTGTGAGAGTTGTTCCAGAATGAAGTATCTCATCGTACGCATGTATGCTAGGCATTACATTTCCAGGAAACTAAATAATTATTTACATTTTAATTCTGTATTATCAAGTGATACCTTTTATTCCAATGTGTCAATTATTCTATTCAAGTTATTCAATTGTTTTTTTTTACTTGAATATTTTTTCTCAGTCTCTGATAATTTTACACAGAGAATTTATATGATTTGAATTTTTTCAGATAATGCAGCCGCTGTTTCCCGTTTTTCAATTAAAACAGCAAAACTTTGGGAACAAAAACTCTTAAAATTCTAAACAATACGGCACTTATGAAGGGACATTGAACGTGTGTTTACCAGTCGCTCGAATGCAGAAAACAAATAATATGATAAAGTTCAAAGCGAATATTTTTTCTCCCTCCGTTAAAAAGGCAACGGTGTGAATAGAATGCTTCGTATTGTATGTTTTTAATATCATTTCCGGAACAGTTCCGTGTTAAAACTTTGGACCGGCAGTCATAAAAACGAGAACTAATAGCGGATATTTTCAACAGCAGCCACGCATTCGATTCACAGGAAAATGCCTGCTTCCCCCACGCTCCCAAAAGTGGACTGGAATGAGGGCGGAGGCGAGGTGAGTGTGTGAATGTGACAGGAAAGGGTGCCGGGAGGAAGAGGTTGGGGGAGACGGAGGTGTGAAATGTTTGGACAATATTGCACGGGGGGGGGGGGAGACTGAAGAATCGAAAGAAGTTGAACTGAGATTATATTCTAACAAGCAATATTGCACATTTCTATCGGTATATTTAATTCTCGCAAAATTTAAGTAATATTATATAATTTAAAATCACTTGTATTGATATTTTTGAACTCTCTTTACTCGTAAGTTGTGCTCTTTCTAAGAACAAAACATTTATCGACTTTTCTCTCAGAATGTTTTAACTTGACATTAATTTTCAGTGTACAAATGGAATTAGGTGATCTTGATATATTATTGATTTCTTTTTAAATGATTTAATATTCTGGTAATCATATTTTAATAATAATAAATACTAAAATATAAATTTATATCGCAATTTTTTAACTTATTTTCAAATTATTTAGAGCATGTGACTGTCGGAAAATATTAGCCATATTCCATCATATTCAAGATGAAAGTCAATCTAATGCATCATTTTTTAATGTAATGAATATTGAATGTACTCATTATTCCACTTCTTTTTAATTCAATCCTATATCAATAAGTCTGAAAACTGATGTTATAATTCAACTAACTGTAGACGAAAGCAAACCGCCACTATTAATCATAAGAGGGGAAAAGAAAAGATATTTCCTTTTACTCTGAAGTCATGAGAAAGTGGGACACTGTTCTTTATTTTTTTTCTACCAACTCTGGTCTTCTTCAATCTTTTTCCCGCCTCGCTACAGTATCGCTAATCATATTTATTAACATCAAACTGGTCATTCTTTGCCTTCTTTCACATTACTGTAACCACTCCCTGGACCCGAGCGATCATTTAGTTTGTAATTCATGATAAGACCATGTCGTTAACTGCGCTGTACCATGGGCCGACGTCTATGCGCGAATAAGTTCGGTCACTGTTTGTTAAAAATTAGAATAATGTACACCCGTTATTTTAAAAGACAATATAATATATAGTCAATATAACGTCAAATAGTTAAATTAATTTTACATAGAATTGTTTTACAATTCATCCTAAGAAGTAAAAATATTTACAAGAGCTAAACCGATAAAATGTAATAGTTCCAAATGTTTCCATTTTGTGGATTAAGTCTGAACAAGGAAGTCACCAATTACATTGCAGAAATAAACAATGGGTAGTCATACTGTGCGTAAAAAATTAATATCATTATTATTAAAAAAATACTAGCTGCATCATTTCACCTTCAAGTTACGGTTCTCGTGTCATGAATTTTTTCTGCAGTTTATATCTCACACATCAGAGTACGAGTATCACGTACAAAAACTCTTCGTGAGGAGTAAGTCATGAATAAATGTTTATCTCAGTTGTGTAAATGAAAAAAAATTGTTTACGACAACGTCGACTGCTAGTTAATAGTCCCGCCAGGGTAGGGAATGTTGAATGCGGGGAGTTGGGGGTGTTCGTCCCTCTGGAGGATGAGAACCGGCGCCGACCTACATGTCGGTTTTCGATGGCAACTTTTCAGTGGGGCTCCACCCCAAGTATCTTCTCAGTGGGGCACCACCTCCAGGTATCTTCTCAGTGGGGCACCACCTCCAGGTATCTTCTCAGTGGGGCTCCACCTCCAGGTATCTTCTCAGTGGGGCTCCACCTCCAGGTATCTTCTCAGTGGGGCACCACCTCCAGGTATCTTCTCAGTGGGGCTCCACCTCCAGGTATCTTCTCAGTGGGGCTCCACCTCCAGGTATCTTCTCAGTGGGGCTCCACCTCCAGGTATCTTCTCAGTGGGGCACCACCTCCAGGTATCTTCTCAGTGGGGCACCACCTCCAGGTATCTTCTCAGTGGGGCTCCACCTCCAGGTATCTTCTCAGTGGGGCTCCACCTCCAGGTATCTTCTCAGTGGGGCACCACCTCCAGGTATCTTCTCAGTGGGGCACCACCTCCAGGTATCTTCTCAGTGGGACAAGAAAGATGAAGGAAGAAACGCGAGTTGCTCGTGGCCCGTTCTTAAAAGTAGTGCTCTGGCATTCGCCTGGCATCGATCTGAGAAAACAAGATGGATACTATCGAAACTCTGCCGCCGTCGGGACTCAAACCGTAGAACCTACCGGTGAGAGTCACTGCAGAGTCATCGACAATGCTGGCTCTGATCTAAATACAGCCGGTAAAGTGATTGTTTGTCTGAGATAAAGGCCTGTTAGTTTCGACAAAAGGGAATGTTCTTCCGAACTACACGCATGCCTTGCCGGTGACATCAATCGATATAAACAGTACGAATTGATTTATAGTGCAAATCATTCGTTGTTACACAATAGATTCATTCTAAGGTTAATTCTTAATTTTAAAAAAGTGAAAGAAAATGAGAATTGGGTAGTGGTAAATAAACAGGTAGAGAAGGATAACATGTTCTCAAAAGATCTTAATAAGAAAGAGGAATTAAAGCAAGGTTTAGAGGCGGAAAACGTGTCGGAATAATAAGGCAAATATAGAAATACGTAATAGAAAATAAGTTAATAAGGTGCAGGATGTTTCTTTCTACTTTCTGCTACGGAGTAAAGAGAAAGTTATGTAATGCTGCGCGAAAAACCGACGACTTTTTGCAGAAAAAACTCTTATTACAGGCCCTGGTAACGAAAAGGGGATAAATCTATTTGCTAAGTTCACAAAAACATCCTTTGTCACGTGGAGTATCAAGAATCCACGTTTTGTGGATGATATCGAAAAATCGAATGAGGGCAAAACGTCTGTCCGTCCGTTCTTTTGTGACCAATGCTAGCGGCTAAACCGTTCAGCCGCCTTTCTCAAAATTTGATATACCTCAATCTATTTGTCTGATGTTTTTGCCCCTTGAAATTGAAACCGGTGCTATAATTCTCGAAGGTACTTCATATGAAGTCTCTAATACATTTTCAAAATGTTCAAAAAGTGGCTCCAAAATGTCCAAAAGTGGTGTTTTTTATTAAATTTGGTTGTTGGATAGTGTGAAGGAATTTTAAGAGAATGGTACAGGGCGTATGCTTGATAAAAACTCTTTTTTTTTCGAAAATAGCAAAAGTTCAACATATTTCCGAAGTCTTGCTACAGCTAAAACTTTAAAGATAGAGATTTTCCCCTCAATGAAAAAGGTTCATTAAAGATAGATTTTGAAATAAGGTCATATACAATTTTTCGAAAATGTGAGTACTTTTCGCGTAATTTTGCGTGAAAATTCAGGCAAGAAAATATGTGCTGTTTAAGCACCACTAGGTTTTGTGGGAGAAACAGGGCAAAGATTATTTCTAAACGAAAAAAGCGCCTCACTGCTCGGGAATAAACTTACCCGTTCTACAGATACGTAGTGCGGGTTGCTTGTCTCATTCTCGGTCTGATTCCTTAAGAATTCTATTAGAATGCATATTCGTCTTAGGTAGGCCCACCTGAACTCGCCTCTTTGTACATTCTGTATTTTAACTGAAGTAGAAATTATGTTTGCATCATATTTTTGAACATGCTGCGTATATATTTGTGAATATTAACACCCCGGACTCAACTGATCAGTTCGTGAGCATCTGCAGTTTCGTTGAGCTAGTAAAAAAAGAGTTCATTGACATACGTGTAGGTTTTCCGAGGACCACGTCAGTATTTAGGACACATATTGGCCAGCTCCGGAATCAGCCAACCAGGAAAAAATTCACTGACGATTCAAGTATTACCCACTCCGCAAAATTTGCAGCGTTTCCAATCTCTTTTAGGAAAAATATATTATTAACGGTTTTATTAAGAATCCTGCAGAAGAAACCCCTGCTTTACGCGTTGTGAAACAAAAAGAAGTGTCATTGGTCAGAAGAATGCGACAAGGCTTTTAAGAAACGAGAAGAAAGTTTGCTCAGCGCAGTCAAGCAAACTTCATTCTAATCAAATTAAGCATTTTGGACGTGGATGTTTCAGGAAAATAGAATAGAGGCCATCCTCTCCCAAACGGACGCCGAAATGAGCTCTATGCTCAAATGCATGGAGCGCTCAAATGCATGGAGCGCTCAAATACATGCGCGGCGTAAACCCTGAACGTGAATGAGAAGAACATTTCCCATATCCAGAAAAACGCATTAGCAATAGTACATGGTGGTAAAAAATTCAACGATTACCTATTCGGATCAAAATTTATAATAACTGATCACAAGTAACTGATCTGGTTCAGTTTGGCAGCTCGGTACTATCTTCGGGGCCTTTGCTTTCTCAGCGCTTGAACAGGACAGAGAAAGATCAATAGGATTCCTTTCCTGGTATCAACGTTTGGCCTCAGGGAACATCTCCTCAGCGACTCTGATATTCTGGATCTCTCTTTCTCTCATAAAAGTAGGTCATTGCTTAGAGCTTTTCCGGATAAGTCACCTGCGTAATTTACACAATCCGGTGGTGTAGCATAGGGTCCAGCCTCTTGCGCAGGATCCCTCAAACGCCAGGAATACACATTCCCTCCGACAAACACATGGGCGGGCGTTCAGCATACAGGGGCGGCCAGTGAAATAGAAGGGGTGGAATAAATGATACAAGATGTTACAAAGAACGAGAATGAAAGATGTGGGAAGATAAAGATGAATGTGAAGATAAAGGTGAATGAATACTTGAGAGCCCTACTTACATCCCCCTGTCAGGAGGTGAACCAGCTCACCTCGACGAGCAAAATTTTCGAAAATTATTAGTAAATAGTGAAAAAAACGGTTCTATTCTATATTTATAAATGTATTCTAATCTATTATTTTTTAAATAGAAAAAATTGAATCCATTTTCGAGAAAAGTTTAAAAATAGCCCTGGGATTCATGTAAAGTACCCCAAATTTTTAAAGAATGTTTTTCAAAATCGCAAAGCATCGAGTCAAGCCAGATTGACTGGGAATATCCATTTTTCAAATATCCCACGTATGATTTAGGCGCTAGAGTGGTTCACAGACGGACAGACAGACAGATGGACAGACAGACGGATGGACAGACAGATGGATGAACAGACAGACGGATGGACAGACAGACGGATGGACAGACAGACGGATGGAAAGACAGACGGATGGATGGACAGACTGATGGACGGACAGACGGACGGACAGACGAACGGATGGACAGATTGACCGATGGACAGATTGACGGATGGACAGATTGACGGATGGACAGACGTGCGGATGGACAGACAGACGGGTGGACAGACAGACGGATGGACAGACAGACGGATGGACAGACAGACGGATGGACAGACAGACTGACGGACAGACGAACGGATGGACAGATTGACCGATGGACAGATTGACGGAAGGATAGACGTACGGGTGGACAGACGTACGGGTGGACAGACGTACGGGTGGACAGACAGACGGGCGGACAGACAGACGGGTGGACAGACAGACGGGTGGACAGACAGACGGGTGGACAGACAGACGGGTGGACAAACAGACAGACGGGTGGACACACAGATTGGACAGACAAACGGACGGACGTTTTGAAAGAAAAATCCGTATCAGGGGACTCAAACATCTATTTCCGCTCAAATCTCGATATCGTTTTTCCGCAGTATTACATACCTTTTTTATACTGCATATATTACTCCGTGTATACGTACATATAGAATAAAGTAACAAGTGTTAAAATAACTCGTTTAGGTGCCTCACTAATCACACTGTTATTTTTATTAGTCGAGAAACGTGCGGTAAAAATGTAACTTACAAATGTATATTGATCATAGTACTCCGTTTCCGTTAACCCCAGAAAAATCAGAGTACTTTTCGCATAAATGTTCTAAGGTGCAGTAGCGATTCTCAGGAAAATCACAAACTAGAGAGGGATGTCTTTCTTATTATAAAACGATTGTTATATCCTTAGAAGTAATATCAATTAATACCACATCAGCATAAGTTTACCCGCATTATGTACATAATATATAAAGAAATTAATCTCTCTCCTCAAAAAATCCATTCACTTTTATATCTCGAAACGGCTGAAGCGCTTGCCAGTGTGTTTACGACTTACTATCTATCTTAGTTTTAGCATTCTACACCGGTTATATACTAACAGATAAAATTTATTGACAATATAATTGAAAATTATTTGAACAGAAATACCAAATGAACTCTTTACATGTGTTTCTCTTGCAACTGGTGAAATGCGGCATTTATGATTACTGAAATGTACCACATCAAAATAAATTTCATATAAAATTCTGCTAATGTACATTTTCCAATATTTCTGTCTCTGAAAAAAACTGTATCATTTGTTGTTCAAATATTGGTCACAAAATTAAATAGCTGCTCTATTATACAGCACCGTTTACACGAACTATGCTTGTAACGCAGTAAAACGTATTTTTTAAATTTCAACGAGAAAACAATATAAACAATGATCGTAACTACCACAATTATTAGCTAAAATTTTAATGTACAATAAACACATCACACGGAAACGTTAGATATGGGAATTCTTTCACATTTATAGATTCCTCCTGAAACAATGTCATCTGAAAAAAAAATTCATTTCCTCTGTGTAAAAAAAATGTATTCCAAATTTTCTAAGTCACACTCAAGTAAAGTAGGCTCCAAAAGTTAACAAAAGTGTGAAAAACATACTTCAGCTATGTTTTTTTAAGGTTGCAAAAACAACGGTTATTACGATATTTTACTGATTGAGTTCAAGAGTCCAAACATCCGCAAAATATTTTTTTCCGAAAAAAAACTTGTTTCATTTTAAAAGATTTCTGGAAAAACAACTTCCAAGGTTTTTGTTAAAAGTAACCGTTAAATTCAATTTCTACGTTTTTTCTTTCGCAAACTGAAGTTGGTCTTTTCTACAAACTTACTTGAATTGCCAAATAAGAAAGTATTACACACATCCAAAAAAAGCAATTACCAACGGAAACGTACGTCGGTGGATCTCAGCCATTCATTTTTGGGCTCGCTCTTACACGGTATGTGAGATCTCAAAGCTGATATTTTTGATAGGCAAATAACAGATCCACACGCTCGAAAAGCATTCTTTTTTCCCATGCGTATGCCGCTCCCTGTTTCAACAACCCGTGCAAACACGCCGCAAGGGAAAAACGTTAAAATATGATCCCTGAATGTTTGGTAAACACATCACGTTCTGGACTAGCTGACACCGAGCAAAATCATGGTCGAACCGCAGTGCTGCTACACCACTCATCTGTACGAATATCGTATTAGGACAGGAATAATCTTAATGCTGTGCAGAAACTTCGCAGTTTGGTGGTATAACGGTTAGTGTGTTGGGCTGCCACCCAATTTTGGTCGTTCAAACCCGATCGAAGCCGTTGATTTTTTTAAGGACAAATACATTTTTCGTACGCCTTCATTCTGGGGCAAAATAAATCCCGCTGTTACCATGTAGATTTACTTCATGTAAAAGATCCTCAAGCCTAAAAGAAGACTCTAAGTAAATTTAAATCGCATGATTAGTCGCCCGTGTGATTCCTTCTTTCTCTGTTAGACGGTTAAAGCACCGTAGCAAAATTTGCGTGATCAGGAGCTTCATGTAAATTATCCCGAAAGTTTGAAGAAAGTTTTTTCAAAATCTAAAAGTTTCGACACGAGAAAGATGAAAAGGGGATTTCTTCAATTTGGAAAAAATCATACGTATGGTTTAGGCGCTAGTGGATGTTCATAGAACGAACACACAGACGGGCGCTTTTGCCGTCTAATTGGTTTTTCGGTATCAAGGACCCACAATACAGGGATTCTGGCTATATCACGTGTCAGAGGATTTGTTTCTTAATTTAGCAACAGGATTTATCCACTTTTTCGTTATCAGGGCCCAATAATGATTTATTTCTGCCAAAGGTCCGCCGTTTTCTCGCGCAGCATTTACTTAACTTTTACTTAAGTACGTATATTACTCCGTATATACGTATTATACGGGAAAGTAAAAAGATTTAAAAACAAATTCTTCATTTTTATTCAGTCAAACCTCAGAATCAAACAGTGCTGATAATGACGGTAGTCTTTACGAATACTACACAGAGGTAAATTCGACGTCAGACAATGAATTAATTCTAAACTGTGAGAGTAATCGCATTCATTAGGTGCGTTCATATACAATTAATTAGAGAGCAGTTGTTTATTTATCAGTTTGTTTATTCTAGCTCAGTCACCTCTCCAAGTTTGTAATTAGAGTTCAGGTTCATTTTTATTGACGTTCTGATAAGAGGAAATAAATACAAATTGTTGTGGAGAGCAAAGCGAGCTTGAATTACCAAAGCACGAGAGACACGCCGATTATATTTTGTTATTTTTAGAGATTTAATTTTGGTTCAGAAAGCCGAAAATCATTGACATTGTCTATAATGTGCTTTTTAATCAAATATGACGAAATTTATCGCAAGCGTTGTCATATTTTGTGTTATTGCAGTGATTTGGCTGTGGATTAAAAAACGGAATATTTGTAATATTTAAGATCATGTGTAATGTACTTTAATACATTTCTACATAGTCAAGAAATGTTGGCCTTTCTTTGACGTAAAATGAAATAGAATTTCTCCCAAAATGCAAATTCCGGTGCGAGAAAATCGATATTGTTTCGTATAAAAGGAGACATTGAGTACGTATTGCACGAAATCTTTTCACATTGGTATTACTAGAGATAATAAACGCAGAAACAATGCTTTATTATTACAATTTAATAATTCAGAACTATTAATTCACTTCAATTTAATATTTTATTCTACTGGTAAATGTCAACATTTGTTCCTTTATTTGCACTCATGAATAATGTATTCCAACATTTAAAATATAACGTGTCAAATTAGTACTTTTTCTCAGCAAAATATGTTCCTTACAAAACCTCAGTGACTTTTACTTTTACTGTCCTTGAAATTTATTTATTTTCATTGTGCCCATTGCCATGAGTAATCACAAAGTTCAGACACCCCTCCAGTTATTACCAGAGTCTAAGTCAATATAATTCCACTAATTCCATACCATGCTATTGTATATTAGAAGTGCCTCACATTGTATTTAGAAGTGCCTAAAATAACTATTATTTGCTCATTAGAAATTATTGACCTGCGCTGTCGTGCTTGCGAATAAAAAGTAAACTTGCAGAAAATGATCTCTTTTACTTGGTAGTAAAATACATAACCATTAATGAAAATTCATTTTTAAATATTTCACTTAATTTTTGTTTGAACGCTAAATTTAAGAGCTTGAGGAAACAATATTGTTTCTAAATGTAAGTATATTGTTGTAAAAAGGATAGTTTTATTAAATTTTGCCTACATTTCAGATATGTACCTAAACTTTGGCTCCATATTGGTTTACATATCAATGTTTTGGCTACGATGGCATCCTAATGAGGTTTACTTTCTCACGTAATACGCTGCTTTGCGAACAAAACACTCAAAATTCCCTAAATACTTTCAAATCCCACAAAAACGTAATTTCTAAAATATAAATTTGCACCTCCATAAATTTTTAACTCGCATTTTACGCAGTATTACAGCGAGGCGTTGGTCCTCAAATCGTGGCTAGTCATACTCGATACATTCCTTATTTTGACGCCACTTTATAATTAATCTATTATTAGCGCATAGAAATATTCTCAATTATAGCTCAGTGTTTGCTTATTTAATTCACAATCGAAATACAATAAACTATGATGCAAAGTCTACGTAAATTTGTTTCTATAAAATTAAATAAGAGAAAAACGTGCTGTGTATTGATCAGTGCTCGGTGTTACATGTTCATAGTATTTAATCGATCATAAACTTGTTCCTTCATTCTTTCACACATTCATTTTAACTAGAAATAGAGGTAGAGAGAAAGGGATATCGATCAATAAAATTCCAGCTTGGCCAAAATAATGACCACCCTGCAATGCACACACTATCGCGGCGGTGGGATCTTGACTTTACGGTCGGCAACGTGACAATGAGCGCCACGGAGCAAACGCAAGGGCGTGTTTCTTTTCCAAACAACGGCCGCTCGGAGCAAACAAAGCGCACGCGCGCGCTCGGGGAAGGGCAAAAGAAAAAGTGAAGCGCGGGGCCCAGAGAACAACACCCGCTCGGCACGCGCAGCACGGCAGCCCGGACTCGGCCAGCCGGTGCGTCGAGCCCGCTAGGGAACAGAGTTGCTCGGTTTGGTGGGGCGCTGAGACCACCTCGGTGAAAGAGTCGACAATGAAACGAGACCGAAAGTAAAGGAGATTAGATGACCACTTTCCTAAGATTGAAAAATTAACTGATGGACAACCGATACATACGTTATGTTTCTGCTCAAGAACTTTGTGATCTGAACATGTTCAGAGTAAGAGATCAAAAATCTAGATTTTAAAAGCTTTTGCAACATTTAGGGCTAACCAATTGTTGTGTTGCCAAATATTTGCTACTATAGTGCTTCAAAGTGCAAACCGTCGGTTATAGGTGCATTTTTTCTATAAGAAGGAAAAACCGTTAGAACTTAGCTGCATTCCCACCCCCCCCGTCAACTTTGATGATATGCCGCAACCGTTTGCTTTACACCGACCTCTCCCTCCGACTTAACCACAGACATTTAGCACGTAAGCACAATTGTAGGTGAAGTTAGAGATACTTGATAAGATTGAGAAATTAACAGATGGATAACCGATACATACGTTGTTTCTGTTCAAGAACTCCGTGATCTGAACATGTTCAGGGAAAAGAGAACAAAATACAGATTTTCAAAGCTTAGTAAGATCTAGATTTGTTTCTCAATGGAGCATTTAGTGTCTCAAAGCTCTCCAGTAAGTCAATGAGATTGTGCTTTCGTATTCGTTGTTTTGTTGTTTTGGGTTCGATTTGTGGTTTAGACTCTCTAATATGCGATCATTATAGTTTGTGTTTTGTCAGACGCACTTACCAAAAGACTCGAAGCTACTAGATGAATGATATAAGTGAAGTGACTTCATAGTAACGTAGTAAGTCGAGAATGAAGCAAGGCCGAAAGTAGAGAAGACTAGATGTCCCACTTCGTAAGACCGAGGAACTAATAGATGGACATTCAATACATATAAAATGTTTGTGTTCAAGTAATTCGTGATCTGAATATTTCAAAGAGAGAGACGTCACAGTCAAATATTCAAAGGTGGGTAAGGTCTAGATTTGCTTGTCAATGGAGTTTTTAGTGTGTTGGACGCATTGACAGGTCAAGGAGATTGTGATTTTTTATCAGTATATTGCGTTAAATTTGTTGTTTAGATTCTCTAACATGCGCAGTACGAATCTAAAGATTGTGGTTATGGCAGTCACACTTCTCAAAAGTCTCGTAGGTACTAGGTGAATGAAATATCTAACTCTCCTGAGGTGCTACAGGTCGGGTGTTCGTCGACTTAAAGTAAGATGCACTTGTTTGCACTGTAAAGAGATAGAGAGAAAGGGAAATAGAGTGGGAAAGAAAGAGGAAAGGGGAAAAAGAGTGGGGAGAGGAATATTTCCACAATTATTTCTTCTGCAGCAGTAACGTGCCGAGTACCAGCGAGTTTTTTAATAAAAACAAGCAAAGGATTTTTTAAATCAGGTTTTTATTTAGATTTAGATTTATTATTAATTCTGCAATTATCATTACTTAGTGGCAGAATATCTTAACATAACATGCATTAAGCTTACATTGACTAACAATAAATTACAATAGAGTAGTTAATTTAAGAAAAACAATAATTAAGAATAATAGTATATAATTTCACAGCGCAAAGCTTACTCCAATTCATTTTACTCCACTTCACTGCACTGCACTACACGAATATAAATATAATAATAGTAATAATAATAATAATAATAATAATAATAATAATAATAATAATAATAATAATCGTCTCCTGTATTATTACAGTAGTATACCTTTCCATTGCGACTCTCACATGCAACCATCTTCATAAATGAGATCTCTAAAGAAAGAGAATTTCGCAGAGACGTGACGAATTGCACTTTGACTTTAAAAATAAGGAGTATTTGTTTAAGACAACGCATCGAAATATTCAAGTAAAATGCAACCCGCATCACATGCCAATCTATATCTGCACATAACTCCTAAAGAAGGCGTTTTAGAGCCTTAAAAAGTACAATTTTTGAGGCCTACGGCCTCAAAGGAACGTTTTTCACTTCATTATCCACAAGATCAGACATTCTTGGACATTCAATTAAATTTTCGGTTCGGCACGTCAATTCTACCAATGCCACCTAAATACTTCAGCCCTTATTGCTGGTAGCCATTTTTATGATGATGAGAAGGATTAGATTCCACAATCTTTTATTTGCGCTTTCTGTATACATCGTGGTTTGTGCAGTCTCACGAGGTTTATTTACCTAATCATTAATTCAAGATTTGCTCTCTTGCAACAACTAAAAGTACTATTATAATTTCTTGATACCTATGAAGATTGTTTCTTATGCGTGTAGTGAAACCATTCAATTATCGTTTTGTGGTGGTCTGTAAGTGTTGTGTACCTAATTATGGAGCAATGAGGGTTTACAGTGAAGAGTCAAGACTGAGTTTCTGCTTTAGCTGTACCAGTATTTTTGTTATAATTCGATGAACTTTTCAAATCAGCGGGTTCAGGCACGTAGCTCTCTCAGAATATAAATATAATATTTTTTGTGACTTTCACGAAAAGCTAAAAGCTTTCAAAGAAAACTCAATAATTACTTCAAATATTGTCTTTAAAGAAGTGTTGGGAATTGTTCCAAGAAAATTCTCCTGAATTTTTATTTTCATTTATGAATCCATGGAACTGGATAAATATTTTTTGAAAATTTCTTTTAAACATCAATTGCTTTTTATTATCAATTCAATATATTTAATTGCTCTTTTAAACATCATTGGTTATTATGTTAATACATTGCAAGTTACCTTTATATATTTTTAAATAAAGAAACAGGTTTCGTTAACAACTTTTACTCTTAGAATGGAAATAGTCGGATAGTAATGAGTGTGGGGTCTAACATGCAAGAGTTCTCGTACGGGTACGCGGAGTTAGTAGGGGAAAACTTGTACAATGTCACAACACAAAGAACAATCTTTTTAAATTAGCTAAAGTAAAATAGCTTGAAATAAATGAAAAACAAAAAAGAAATTTGCCAGCTTACAATACTACGTGAATAAATTTAAAAAAAAACAACTAGTTAAATTTAAATTATTGAAAGAATAGCGTAAGTCACACAACACTGCCAACGATCGCAGTCCAAATGCACGATCTAAATATTGGCGGTATCTGGAAGGATATACATCAACGTCCTGCTGCAAACTCATATTTTAAATAATACACAGTTTGATATAAAACTCAAGGTGTCATTCAATATGCAAATATCGTTCGAGCAACATTCCAATGTACCCAAGAGATGTCTAAGCCTACTAAATTGTTTCTAAATGTAACAATGGTATTTAGTACTCAAAGGTGAAAATATTTTCAAAGGTGATTATTTTTGGGCTCGGAATTGCTTTCCTTGAGATATGTAAGAACGCAGAAAATAATCCAATACTTTTTAGTATACAAATAATTTTTCAATTTCCGCATCCCGGTAAGCCGGCACCCTGACCCTTCAACCCCCCCTATTTCTCGTAACAAATCAAGGAATGTTAAATAATATTGCAAAAAGTAAGGTTGTACTTGCCCGATCCAGTATTTTCGCGCTACTTTACTTTGCTTTGTCAAGAGTAAAAACCTTTTCTATTATTTTTGTGACTATCAAGGAAATCGAAAAGCTAACTCCCAAGTGAAAATGAATAATTTCCTTAAATGTTGTTTTTAAAAAAGTATGAATTTTTCCAAGAACATCTCTCTATAATGCTGAATAAACCTTTATTGAAAATTTGCTTCCAACATCAATTGTTATTTTTGTTCGATATTCTATAAGTACATTAGAAATTACGCTTACACATTTTTGTAAAATAGACACGTTTCATTAACAACTTTCCTTCTTAATGGAAAGAATATACCAATGGATAGAGAAAGGGTGTGTTTTAACAGGCAAGAGAGACAATACTATTACAACTAATAATAATAATAATAATAATAATAATAATAATAATAATAAGACAAATTACGTAATAGGAAATTATACTAATTTAACAGTCAAAACTTAACAATAATAGAATGATCTAAATATAGATAAATAACTAGGAAACTAATTTATTTTTCACTTTTCTCAAGCTTTGAGGAAAGGATTCAAAGATTGTCGCAGGCAAACTGTTCCAGTCTCTAATAGTTCTGTTTGTGAATGAAAATTTCCCAACGTCCGTTTTCTGCATTCTTGTCATAATTTTGTGCTCATGATCCACTGTACCGAAGTATGTAGGTTTTCCTAGACGACGATTAATTTCACCCCAAACAGGATAATCTTTGTATGCTTTGTACATAGCACAGAGTCGCAGCTTAATCCGCTTTTTTCGAGTGACTCCCATGCACCTCTATTTTTGTACCCCTGAAAGTGAATTTTGATGCTCTGCGCTAGAGCTTTTCTAGATTATCTTGCTCCGATATTCTGTACGGGTCCCAGCATACCGCGTCATATGCTAACACTCGGGTCGCACTAGTGACATGTGAGCTAAAAGAGGTTATTTTGGTTAAAACAGTACATAATGTTTTGTTGCATTTGTAGTCTCTCTATAGCATCAAGCGTGTTATAACAAAGAAAACCTACAAAGATCTATCGTTCGATTAAACCACCTTGCTAGTTGACAGCTGAGAGTAGTGAATGTAGTATAACAAAGAACTCATGCTCCCACCAATTGATCGATCTAACTAAATGTTACATGTTCTTTACTCTAAATCGTGCTACCTACATATTACTTAAATTAGTTACAAACTAACTTACAAACTAATATGTTAAAGTTACAAACTAATATGTAGGTAGGTATTTGACGCGTCGATCCGTGTACAGGCCATGGCCTGCCAGCATTGTCCCGGCCTCGCGGCCATGTTTTAAGGGGTTAGGTGTGGTTAGCACAAAGACATCCCCACGCCGTATTCTGGTCTTCTCAATCTGAGAAGTGAATTTTCACATCGTCACACAGCAACATATACTGAGACATTGCAAGGACAAAGCACCTATAATCTTATCCGACCGGGAATCGAACTCGGGTTCGCGTCATGGAAAGCAAGAGCGGTTACCAATGAGCTAAACCGCCAGGGCCTACATATTATTAGGTAACAGAATCGTCGAGGTTACGTTTTGTTCGTTTTGCTGAGTACTGCTACACAAATTACGCGTTCATATGTTCCCAGGAACATGCAAGAAATTCTAAAGTACAAAGGATCCAGCTTTTTTTGGTGGATGTTAATATCCCTTTTTTTTAATTATGATTGCAAAAATTTGCTATTGCTAGATACATCTCCTTCTCATTTTCGAAATAATTTTCAATTTTACAGTTTTGTTTCGGTCAAAAGTAATGGTCATCCTGTGTATCAGTGGCGGATCGTACTTGGGTTGAGTGCTTGCACATCCCCAAATAATCGAAAAAAATCTTATAATGTGTTATAAATACGCATTTTTCGTTTAATGAACTTCAATATCAAGATATTCCAGCAATACCGATGCATATGAATTGAAGGACGAGTTTATTTTGAAATTAAAGAGCCCGCTGAGCGCTCTCTCCGGTGTCTCGTTCGCTCCTAGGCAATGTCACGCTGTTAAGATCTTTTACTGCGTTTATTCTTTGATTTCAACATTGGGCCCCCGTTTTTTTCGCGCTTCAACGTTTGTGATATAAAGCCAGTGCAGTGGTGGCCCCGCAGAACGAATAGCGACAGAGCTATAGAGCGCCGCGCGCCGGCGCAGCGTCTCAGGGGAATACCAAATTTCTGTTTTCGTCTCTGAATCTTCGGACCTGCACTTAATCGTCGGACCTTTCTCTTAATCGTCGGACCTTTCTCTTAGTCGTCGGACCTTTCTCTTAATCGTCGAACCCCTCTGAACATTTGGACCCCTCTGAGCATTTGGACCCCTCTGAGCATTCGGACCCCTCTGAGCATTCGGACCCCTCTGAGCATTCGGACCCCTCTGAGCATTCGGACCCCTCTGAGCATTCGGACCCCTCTGATCATTCGGACCCCTCTGAACATTCGGACCCCTCTGAACATTCGGACCCATTAAACGTAATGATTGATACCTCCTCGATTCTTAATAATACTCTCCCTACGTACGCACGAAAGGCAAACCCAACGGATCCCCCCCCCCCCATTGACAGCCGGCGCGCGCGTGCCGCAGGTCAGCCGGACCCGCCGCTCAACTGCACGGTGGTGAACCGCACGGCTGACTCGCTGGAGGTGGACTGCGAGGCCGGCTTCGACGGCGGCGCGCGCCAGCACTTCCTGCTGGAGGCCTACGACCAGGACAGCGGCACGCTGGCGGCCAACCTGTCGTCGGAGGCGCCGCGCTTCTCCGTGGCCGGGCTGCGCGCCGGCCGCCGCCTCACGCTGCTCGTGTCGGCCGCCAACGCGCGCGGCCGCTCCGAGCCGCTCGCCGTGCGCGGCGCCACCCTCCAGACGGCCGAGAAGCGCACCGGTGAGTCACGCGCTCTTTCACGAGTTGCATAAAGAAAGGTTCCATTCATTATAGACAATCAGATCAGGTGATAATAAAATTTGCCAAACGTTGCCAAAACTGTATAATATTCATCTGTGTAATTATGTGATTTTATCATTAAATTGTATTGATTTGACTGTCTGTAAACTTCTTGGAACTTTTATTTTAATAATTGATAATAAAATATATTTCATACAAGGTTGAAGTAAAACTAAGTTGGAGTTTTACAACGTTTCAGAGATTATTTGTCTCCATCATCGGTTATATTTTGGCTAAAATCAAATTTATTACATAAATATGATTTGAGTGAAATGAATCTTTTTAAATATCATATAAGCAGTACACATTAAATTACGGAAGCTTACCTTATATTAAATATAAGTCTTACGTTTGTGAATTTGTTGTACTCAAATTTACACGGATACGAACTCTATCTCCTGGCTTACGCCCAGTTGCTCTAATCACTATGCTACCGAGACAACCAATTCTTTATTTTTTGGTTTCATTTAATGTGGCATCAACTTCTAGGGCATTAGCGAACACTATCGCATTTTAACGTCATGAGAATTTTATTTATGTATTAGTTTTGTAAGTAATTTACATGTTAGGCCCAGATAGTTGTGTTCCACTCCCGCTACACGTCGGCTTGCAGTGTTTCTCGGTGCAGGTATTTCTCCCAGAGGCACCGCTCATCACGGGCGGGGTTAACTCTGAGGTTTCGACAGTTCTTCCGACAAGAATGTTGGAGTGAATTAGTATTCATTCACTACACCTAGAAACGACCACAATAATTCTGTAAGTGTAGTGCATGTTACACCTCAGTGGGGCGGTATACTTCCTAAGCTTCAATGTGAGGTCCAGTGGCGACCTACACGTCGGCCTGCGGTGTTTCCCACTCCAGGTATGCCTCCCAGCGAGGCACCGCACATGCCGGGGTAAGCTCTGAGATTTCGATTGATCTCCCGACATAAATGTGACTGACTGACTGACTGACTGAATGAATGAATGAATGAGTGTTCTATGTGTTTGGGTGTCACAACTACAATGATCGCTAGTTACGTAAGTGTAGTGCATGTTATACTGGGAGGTGCGGTATACTTCCCAAGTTGCAGCACGAGGCCGGCGCCCACCTACACGACAGATTTTAGTGTTCCTTCTCCAGGTAGCTCTCCCAGCGGGATGGCTCCCCAGTCGGGTAAGCTCTGAGGTTCCGATTGGTCTCCCGACTTGAATGTGAGTGTGTGAATGAACAAGTTTTTCATGTGTCCTGGTGTGACAACCACAATGGACATTTGTTCTGTAAGTGTAGTGCATGTTATGTCCAGGCTGTATTTGTGTTCCTCCCCCGCTGGAATGTAAGATCTGGCGCCGAGCTACACGTCGACATGCTGTTTTCTGGACCAGGTGACTCCCTCCAGCGAGGCACCGTCAGTCTAGACAAACTCTAATCTCTCTATAAAAAGATATAGCCCTGGCTGTAAGGTTTTTATCGGAGAAACAACGAAAATACGGGCCCCTGATGTATTTAATTTCAAATGGTAATTATGGAATATCTTCGAATCGCAGCATATTAACCGAATGAGGTTATGTAACATGGAACTAAGTAATATTTCAAATAAATCGAGTAAATTTAATTTTATTTTAAAAATTGTTATTTGAAAATTATATTAAAAAACTATGACCAATGCTGAAGAATCAAATCTACATTCTCAAAAGATAAATTTAAACCGCCCTCAAGAGAAGTGCATGATTTCCCAACCTCACATTCTGTAACTTTTCCCCATGTAATTGTTACCTATAACCTATTTTCCCACATTTATCACATATAATTAATGATTATTAGGTCTCCAATTGGAGTATCCTCGCGCTGCTGCTAGCTCTTAGTACTACGCGAGCTAAGTTTGCAGTTCTCTATTCACTCTTCTACTACGCTTGCCTTGCCTTGTATGAGAAAATACATTTAAAAAAATTAAAGATATGTCGAACGAATTTTTTCTAGCTGTATATTGCATTTAATTTAAGTAGTTATTTAATCAAAAGTAAAATTAGTAAAACGTATTTGAAATATTTTAAGTGCATACGTGGGTTTGACGAATAAAATAGCAGATATTTCCCTTCTGTTTAGTAACATTTTTCTTAAGGTACAATATGCGAAATTAAATCAAGATCAAGACGTTACAGAAACTTTATGTATTAAATTGATCTACCAAGCATTATCACTATAAACAATAGGAACTGACATTTTGTAGTTAGTTCCGTATTGCAAAATATGAAATCATTAATTCAGTGAATATACGACAGGTAAATCTATATATGACAGTTAAAGTCAGAATTTTACTTCGTTACAGTTTTATCGGCAGAGATTGGCATCTAGAGTTCAGAAATGGTAGTAGCAGAAACTTTCACAAAATTTAATTTGCTTCTATATTGTGTAATTACGTCCTCCGTCTTTTAATTATATTATGCGAAATACTACTTTCTCATTTCTCCGTAGTTCAATTTTAATTTTGTTTCGTCTCTCCATTGGTATAACAAATTTTTCAGAAAAAATAAAGGAAATCAGAACCATGAGTTACTATGAATGTCATAATCGCTTTTTAATTTAACAGTGTAGCATCTAAACAATTCACAGATAACACTAATATTTCAAAATGTTTCTAGCAAGAACCTTTCATTTCCAATTTATTTTCATTTTTTATTCCAATCGTTGTCCAATTCAATAACATGAGATTTATGGTTTCACTTTCAAAAAGTTATTAAAATTTTATTCAAAGAAAGGTAGACGTAATGACAGTAAAATATATATTTCTGATAAGTGCTCTGTAAAACTAAATCCATCTGAAAATATGGGCAAAATTCCATATTAATTAGCAAAAGACAAATGTAAGGTGTTCTTTCTGTTTTAATCACTTGACAAAAATGTAATGTTCTACAAGACCTAATCCAACTAAAGAACGAACAAATAAAGAATGCTTCAAACGCACGAGCAATATCACGAGCAATTTAGATATTCAGAGGACTGCTCTCACATACAATTACCATCGATAGTTCTGTATTTATTATTACAAAATAATTGCGGTTGGAGTGCAATATTTCATCCCCAATTTTACACAGTCTTATTTGCTCTTTTCAGAGCAGTGGCATTCAAATGACACAAACTCATTGTACTAAACAACCCATAATTTGTCGTCCATAAGAAGTCGAGAGAAATCAATGAACTTTATACGAAAATCGAAAGAGTGAATGAAATGAAAAACATTCGCAACGGCACAGCAATGCAATCCAGTCGAAAACCTTAATCGTTATAATGCTCTTCAAATTTCACCCGTTCTCTATTTAATAGACGATGAAAAATGTGGAGAGGATAAAGTACTCGTAGTTTTCAGAAATGGGAATGCATTCATGCAGTACCACGAGATGAGTGGGAAATAGCGCACGCAAATTAAATCTCGCTCATAAAGTTGCTCCGTTTCGATAGGAATCACTACAGCCGCAACTTTGGCCCTGCCAAAACACTGCAGTGAAGAACTTTCGCAGTTATTTCCACTGCCTTTCCTTTCCCCCAAAATTCCAACATTACGTCATTTCTCATGACACGAACGTCATTTACGTCGAGATTTCTCATGACAAGAATATTTTGAGATCTTGATGATTCATGAAGTGCAGCTCAATCAAAGGGCAGAAAATCATTTTATTACGTAGTAGATAATCACTTATCGAGGTTGCTTAAATTGGTTACAAAAATAACTGCTGAAAAACGAGTAAGATAAATTACTAATAAAAAGTATTTTTTAAATAAAACCTCGTAGATATTACCATGAGGAATAGCTCGCTTATTCAACCATGACCTGGCCACTTCTCTTGAATCTTTTGTCTAAGTAAGACATTAATAGACATCGTATGTTTAGGGAAATACCTATTTTATTCTAGTGAACGTATTTAAAGGCTGATAAAATATATTTATGAGTCATGACAAGTGATGACGTATGCCAAACTCTTATAAGGCTTATTATTGCATTTTTGAGAATAAATGCCTTTCTTCTACATAGACACCTATTAAGGACGATTGAACTTTTTTCCCATTTATGTAATATTTTTATTTTAAATTTCTATGTACAAGATACCAGAAAATCGGTAATGACCAGACGTGACCATTCATTTCGAAACCTTCCATTCACGTCTGTATTTTAAAATACGAGAGAATTCCTAATATATACCGACAGATTTTTATCCATTTCCCAGTTTTATAAATACCAGTCATGCTCTGAGAACATTGTCGATTGACAATACACCGAGGGCAAAAAAATTTCTCATTAGAAATATATGTAAATTCCCAGAATGTTTCAGTGTTGCTAATGTTGGTCTTCTTTGCAATACAAACTATTAAGAATAAAATGTAAAATAATTGTAAATATGTGAATCTTTACTTTAAAATGTACGTACTTTTTTACACCTTTAAGTTTACAAAATAATATAGACAAAAATTACAAACAATTTCTCATTTCATAATGTATGTAACTTCCGACAGTGCTTTTTTTTCTCCTTATTCTGGACTGTTTAGTGCATTTTTATGCGCCTAAAAGATGCATTTTTAGTGCCTAAACATCCGATGACTAGCCATTAACTTTCATCACTGTCTTTTCTCCACCCCCTCTTCCAGCATGTCCGCTCAAGATGCGAGCAAGCAATGGGTGTATTTTTTATAAAGATATTTTTGAATAGCTTTGAATGAATGAATAGTATGAAATGCACCTGAATTCCAAAGGAAAAGAATAATATTTTTTGTAAAATCAATGAGCCACAAAGCATTAAGAGAAGATAGAAATAACTAGTGAAAAAATACGTCATCGAATGAGTGAGTGAGTGTTTGAGATTTTGGAATGAATGACTAAATGAACAGAAACGCTCTCCATCTTCGGCCTATTTTCAATTCCAATTAAAGTTCTCAAATTTTTTCTCGTACCCAAGGAAATAATTTAAACTATGACCGAAAGAAGATATTTGTTTTGAAATTAAATAAATCCATATATTCAATACCACGAGCGGACAATTTATATTACATATTACTCCTTGGAAAGGTCACATTTTCGTTCTAGGAAAACAAAGACATTCCCTGAACCTCTTCGCCCGCTTCCCCGAGCCTTTCGTCACGAGTCCGCTAGTGACGTGAGCAAATGACGGGTTTATTTTGATTTTTTTAATCTGCACCGTGAAGGGCTATGAAATGCACCTAAATTTCAACGGAAGTTAACAATATTTTCTGTTAAACCACTGAGCCAAAAAGCAGTAATGGACAATAGAAAGAACTGATGACGAGGCTTACCCACCTCCCGCTGATAAACAAGAGTACTCCCCCAAATTTGCAATATATGCAATGTACAAATAACAATAATAGGGATATCCTATGTACAACCAATCCCGCTAATCAGTCTCACAGAACTTGAATATTGACGCTTTACTTCATTCAAGCATCCTACAAGAAAAAATTTTAAAATTTTGTCAATCAATTAATGTCCCGAACAAACTGTAATATTGTTTTAAGTATATGTACTGTGTATATTATCACAACATGCAGTGAAATATTTCCAATCATTGGTGTAATATAAACTGTAATGTCAATTCACTGTACAAAAATGTGTAAGTGCAAAATGTTTTTGCAAAAATGTGTAAGTTCAAAAATGATACGTAGATTTACAGAACTAATTCTACGTAAACTTAAAGTAAGTACCTTATTGTAAACTTGCAGAATAGTCGCTATTAACCTCGAAGTTGATGCGACTATAAATAAATTTTAAAAAAAGAACTGATGAAAAACAAATAATCAAATGAATGAGTGAACGAATGAATGTGCAAAAGAAAGAACGTATAATACATTTTGACAGCGACTCTTGCCACCTTCGATGTATATAGTTCTCATTACAGACAAATAATTGAAATTATGAAGGAAATATTTCAGAAAATATTAAATAAATCCATAGATTCTGTATCGCAAGTGGACAGTGCAATGCACTTTACAAATTATTATTTCGACAAGGCATAAAGGAAAACAGCGATGAACAATCTCTTCACACACACACACCACAGTCACTCCACTTATACACACGAGCATTTCGTCATGAGTCCGCTCACAACGCGAGAAACGAAGGGTGTATTTTGATAGAGATTTTCTTGTCTATCTTTAAGAGATATGAAGTCCATCTAAATTCAAAACGAAGAGAACAATAATTTTTGTGAAAGATTTGGGGCAAAAAATAGACGATAGAAGTAATTATGAATAACGAATATGTGAATTAATGAGTGAGTGTATGAGTGAGAGAGTGTATGAGTGAGAGAGTGAATGAGTGAGACAGTGAATGAATGAGTGTATGAGTGAGTGAATGTATGAGTGAGTGAATGTATGTGTGAGTGAATGTATGAGTGAGTGAATGTATGAGTGAGTGAATGTATGAGTGAGTGAATGTATGAGTGAGTGAATGTATGAGTGAGTGAATGTATGAGTGAATGTATGAGTGAGGAAAGAATGAGTGACTGAAGGAATGAGTGATAGAGTATACAAATGAGTGAATGAATGAAAATATATTACACTGTACCCTTTCGAAAGGGCACGACTTTTGTTCTACGGAAAACTGCGACGAACAACTTTCACCGCCATTGCCGCACCGCCCGCCTCTTCACCCAGCGCCTCAGCATTTCGTCACGAGTCCGCTCACGATGCCGCCGGCGAGCGACGCGTGTGTTTCGAGAGCTCGTCCCGTTCCGCCCACGAGCGGCGCGACGCTGCGGGGCACCGCCCCCCTCACCGCTAGGGCGCGTGCCGGCGGCGGCGGCGGCGACTAACCCGCTTGCGCCACTCGTTAAAGTTACACGTACGAGCCAACGGTGGGCCAGGGATAATGGAATTTAGTGTACAAACAAAGCAGGGCAGGTCGCGCGGATTACGGTGATTATAGTTGAGCTCGCGCTGGGGACTCGTACGAAAGCAAATTAGTTGAAAACTATTGTGAAATTTGCGAGAGAGCGGGCGAGGGGCGTGTTTCGGTTGGCGTAGAAAAACGAGAATTCAAATGGGAAATTTTGAACGGTGAAAAGTTCGGTGAATTTGGAGTCTTTCCAGGTGCGAAAGGATTGTTTGGCTAAATTATTTGCCTAAATGGCGGGAAAAAATAATCTACTAAATTGGAAAAATAAGTTTTTTTTGTGAAATAATAGTGTATTAGATAACAGAGATATTAATGATTAGGTGTCAGAGAGACGTTTTCATGCAGAATACCTTGGAGAGTGGCGAATATAGTGTAGAATATATAGCCAGGAAAGTCTGTTCTTTGTGGCACTAGTGGCTGATGAGTGTGCTGGCAACAGAAATTATGTTGCTAGCACAAACTGCAGCTTGTAACAAATGAAAGCATTCATTGTCGAATACCATCTTCTCTGTAAATGGTCCTGATGGTGAGATGTTGTTGGCAAAGAAATAGTAATGTACTTTCATTATATTGTTACAAACACTTTTACTATCGTTTAAATTATGTTCTGCTATCCACGACTATGACGTCATTACCACAACGTTTTGGTAATCTAAGAGTTGAATTTGACACCTAGGCGGAAGGTCTAATAACGATTACAATTAAACCTTCGAAAGCTGAGCTTTTAAATAATAATAAAATAACTAATAATAATAAGAAGAAGAAGAAGAAGAAGAAAATATTGAAAAATAAAAGAACTCTTTAGCGCCTATTCTTTGAGGGTTTGAAGAAAACATTTATAAAAATAGCTTTTTAGAAAAGGGGCACCCATAGCATCTAATGCGTAATCCCTTCATTAATTGAATATAAAAAAGATAAATGGGAGTCCAACTACTGCACAGTTTAGGGGCACCTTCTGTCCTTTGTTACGATCCACAATATAATCCTCTCAGCGCCAGCATCTGTCAGAGCAGACCGCCTTGCAATTCGTTACTGCCTTTGAGCAGTCCGTCTCAGACCATTAGAGCTGTCGAAGCGCCGTAAAATGAATGAGGAAAGGGTCTAGAAGTGAAAGAGTAAGCTCCCGAGCCCTCGCAAGTTAAGGAGCCGAGTCGCATTCTCTCCGAGAGAGAGTAGGTCGGAAGGAGAAGTAGCGTGAAAACTCGCCAAGATGGCGGACGTGTCGGCGAAGTTGATGACGCATTTCTGCGCCAGCCGAGACGGCAGCGTTGGAGGTTCGGGAGAGAAGACGAAGGCAAGGAGCGCGGCGTTGAAGGCGATGTCAAACTTGCAACGACATGCAACGACTCGCAGTGTGTCGAGGGGCGTTGGAGGAAAGTCGTTTATTGAGGTGCAAGCAACTTAACAAGCGGCGGGAATTGTGGAAAGGGGTGGTGGTATTATGGATTAAGAAAGATTCTCTGATAGATGGAAATGACGATGATAAAACTCTGGTAAAACGTAAGACACGGAAAGGGACATTTTGTTGGTGAATGGGATTTAACCTGAGCATAGCAACTTAGCATGCAGCCAAGATCACAATATTTTACCTTATATCTCGGCTCCCTTGTACATTTTTTTCTTAATACCAACCTGTAAATGACATTTCTCTGCAAAACATCGTTCATAAAAGGGCAATTTACTGCACAAATGATGACGTATTAACATTTTACGGCACGAATGATTGCGTTAATCTCACATTCAGTCAATTGCATCAGAAGAATCGCGGGGATGTAGCGGCAAACGGCTGACAGCAGACCACCGTTTTCTCACACAGACGTCAAATACCGTCACAAGAAAGTTGTTTCGCAAAATTAAGTTTGATGCTCTTAGAAATTTTTAACGCTGTTTTACAAAAATTTATCGTATGCAACTCGTTTATAATATTGCTTTATTGCTTTTCCTACGAATTTGAATACTCGTGTTAAGGCGGCGATATAGCTCCTTTTTTCAGATTGGGTTATTTTTCAATTTTTGGGAGAGCGTTCATAAGCTTTGGTTGGTTACGGCGAGACGAAATATTCGTTCGCGTCGTGCGATCTCTGAGTCTCACACGAAAAGCAATGCCTTCTTTTAATCTGTATTACACCAATTTGCTCATGCAATGTGCAGGTTCCCGCGAAAATATGGCTTCTCTTTGAAAGTCTTTCTAAAAAGGCGACAGGTATGCCAACCTTGCTAAATTGCTAAGGGCCTGGGACGGAACCCCAGCAAGTGCTTGCCCCCTGTCGAAGACAGATGAAACTATTACGACCAGAGACTAGGCGGAATGCCATTTCGACAGAAAACAAGGAATTTTATATACCCGCTCTTTTAGCGCCTTGCGCGCGGGTTTTGGGGGGAATTTTTTATAAGTCCGACGCGGTACGTTCAAAATGCAAATTCTGAGCTAGCAATTAAGGGCCAAAGATCGTTATTAAAAACACAATCTCCCGCCACGGGCGCCAAATATGAACAAATAAACAATGTATGTGCCAACAACTCGCTCCTAACGTCCCTCAATTTTCGAAAACATGTACTCATGTAGTAAAGCTTGACCATTACAAACTAATTGCGTAAACTATTATTTTCTAGTAGGACTTACGTAAAGATAAACTAATTTCTAGACACCATTTCTCACATAACTAAAAACTGTTATGACCTAAAAACTCACTTTTCTTGTGAAACGCCGCGGATACACACCAACGGACACACCTGGACGGGGCCTATCAGCAAGAGTGATGGTTAAGAGTGCGAAGAAGAGCGAGGCAGCCAGACAAAATTAGTGTGTGGGAAAGAAAACCGGATAAGAAACTGTGAGCAACCTTAGAGTTGCAGAGAAGAGAGAGAGAGTACAGAGAAGTAAAATATGCATGAAGACAAGATACTAGAAACAAGACCGTAGCGATGGGGTGGAACTAGCCAGGACGAGAAGGTGCTCTGAAAAGGCGAGCAGCCTGTCAGAGACTCAATAATCTCTTAGCTGACACTCGTCTCCGTGCGTTCCCTGCCTCCTTCGCCAATGCCTTGGTCTTCACACCTCCTTCAACAGTTCGGCGTGGACTGCCCGTCTGGCCCCACCCTCCCGCCGCTATCACCACATTTACTGTCCCAACTTGCCTTTCCAGTCTAAGCACCTTCACACAGATGTCATCGCCCACACGATACCAATAGCCCCCTTCCACCTTCATCGCCTTTTCCGCCCTACTGCTCCCACCACCCCAACACTCCCTTCCCCACCATCGCCCCAACACGCCATCGTCCCCGCCTCTATCGTCCCCGCCATCCTCATCGACCCCGCCACCCCATCGCCCCACCCCCTATCGCCTCCGCCACCTCTATCGCCTCCGCCACCCCCATCGCCTCCGCCACCCCCATCGCCTCCGCCACCCCCATCGCCTCCGCCTCCCCCATCACCTCCGCCACCCCCATCGCCTCCGCCTCCCCCATCGCCTCCGCCACCCCCATCGCCTCCGCCACCCCCATCGCCTCCGCCACCCCCATCGCCTCCGCCACCCCCATCGCCTCCGCCACCCCCATCGCCTCCGCCTCCCCCATCGCCTCCGCCAGCCCCATCGCCTCCGCCACCCCCATCACCTCCGCCACCCCCATCGCCTCCGCCTCCCCATCGCCTCCGCCACCCCCATCGCCTCCGCCACCCCCATCGCCTCCGCCACCCCCATCGCCTCCGCCTCCCCCATCGCCTCCGCCTCCCCCATCGCCTCCGCCACCCCCATCGCCTCCGCACCCCCATCGCCTCCGCCTCCCCCATCGCCTCCGCCACCCCCATCGCTTCCGCCACCCCCATCGCCTCCGCCACCCCCATCACCTCCGCCACCCCCATCGCCTCCGCCACTCCATCCCCCCAACATTCCCATCGCCCCCCCTCCAGACTTCCCCGTGCCACTCCCTTCTCTATATAGTATTCTCTTGCGATAACTCTAGCTTTCAAATTATTAGGACAACCAATAAACTGGCGCATGCTATGTTTTCTAAAAATCACTACATTGATCGTTGCTGAAAGAGACCCGTTCCAGAAAGAGTCAGGAACATGACAAAACCAAGAATGTCATCTCGTTTCGAAATGTAGCAAATCACTTTAAGAATTTTATTGATCACCGATTTTTGGCAACAGTTTAAAACCGGGATCCGACAAACTGTCAGTGTAATAAAACAACTTTAAGTACTTCAAATTGAGTTATTTCGTGTATTATACTTTCCCTACTTTCAAATTAACTGCGACAAATAGATCGCAAAATATCCTCAATCCCCCTGACGTTCACTTCCTTTTTCTAAAACTGAGGATAAAGCTAATCATACATTCCATACGGTACATAACCCTCAATCAAAAGTACGTGTATGCGAAGGACTCCCATTTCTTGCATGTTCATATGTTTCGTGTAAACGAAATAGAAGTCTATTCAAATACTTAGGACAAGTAAGTCAAGTAAAATAGCTATTAAACTGCTGCACAACCGTGATTTTCAGATCAAGTCTTTACTAAATTGTAGTAATCAAATACATAATGAAGTATCTTAATATACAGATAGTTTTTATTCTTAATTTGCAGCAACCCCCAGAAAAGCAAATCACATTTCAATTATCTCTTACTACACCTATAAAAGTCCAGAAAATACAAATCAGAACCGTTTGATTTACCCAATTTTGAGACTTGGGCATCCAACTTGTTTATGAAACCCACCTGCCAATTTTACATACACATATTGACACAAAAGATCACTGTTATATCTTAATAAAATTCTATCTGAATGAAATTATCAAAATAACAACTTACCCTATAATATAGATTTTCTAAACACCAGGTAATCAAACCTGAAAAAAAAGAAAGTGATGTCAATGTGAAAATTATTTCAAAAATATTGATACGAGAGTTTCTATTAGATTACCCTCCTAAGCTTCAATATTCTGCAATATACGTAACTTTCACTACTGGTCAAAAATAATGACCAAAAGAACAATCTTAAAACAGACGATGACATATGCCAGTAATTTGTCTAACATTTTAGGTTATCCATTTACAGGAGAGATACGCTAAACTATAGAAACTAAAATAATATTCAAAAAATGCAATATAAAAAACGTAGAAATAATTCAGAAGTATTCATTAACGTAGTATATCTGTATCGTTTCGTTACTCATCAGCCTTACATACATGCCATCACTCCCTTAAAACGTCACTACACTTCAATGACCCTAAGTCTCAAACGACCCTAATTCTTTAACGAACATTGATACTTCTTAATAAGAGTACAAAATATAATCAATCCCACCAAACCTGGAAACCAAGTTGACTGTAAAGCAGCACGATATAAAAGAAAGAGAAGTAATTCAACAATACTGATACGAACGCCACCTTCAGCATGTCGGTACTTCAGGAAGAAGCTAAATACACGACATGACTGGAATCGCAGAAATAATTATGAGTCACCTGCCACTCCCACACATGTCTATTTTTCCACGTCTTTCACCCTCGTCTTCTCTCAATGAGAGGGAGGGGGAGAGGAAGAAGGAAGGAGGATAGGGGTAGAGGAAAGGTAAAGAGAACTGAAAGGAGCGGGAGTTCTTCCTTACACGAATAAGTGTTGACGTACTTCCAACTCATTTAACCCTAGGAGGCGTAAGATGGTACATTTTGTCCTTATTTTGGCATTTATTTCAGTTAATGTTCTGTATGATAATTTTTTCTAGCTGAACTTCTTCCAAATGTATCGAAAATGCGCTCAGTTGAAAAAAATACAATTACTTTTTCTGGAAATAACTTTTTCTCGACATGAGGTCCAAACTGTACCCCTTTAGTACAATGTGTTACATGTGGCAGTTAATCATTCTACCATTTTTCTGCACGAATCGTTAAGAGAGCGGTTTAAATTTATACGTTATCATTTGTTGATGCATTGTTTTCCACTATATCGCTTAGGTATCGTTGTTACTTTGTTCGGAGCTGATTATCGTGGCTTTCACGAATGTGCTGAATGAATACATTATAACTAGGGGGCGGATTTTGATTACCTAAAACATTGCCAAAATGGTCAATAATATGCTCTTAAAAATGTTTAAAAATTTTCTAAAAACAAAGAAAAAATTATGTAAAAAACTATGATCAAAACCATTTCAGAAGAACAACTCAAGCTGTTGGATATGTTACTGATGTAATCGAGGATTTTTTTCCATTTGTTAAATTGACGACAGCTAGCAAACTTTTGGTTTGGAGTGCTCTTTATAAGAAAAGGTTTTATCGCAAAATCGGCCGAACTGACAATAGCGCCGATAAGAGCCACAGAAACTTTAGATTCTGTAAAACTCACAACGGCTGACAGTACAATATACGAGCGAAAAAATCGAATGCGGTACTCATGAATTCTGGGGTAAACTTTGTTATATAATGGTCGTAAATATTGGTTGAAACAAGTACCATGAAAATGATATTAAAATCAATGAAATCAGAGAAAAAAATGCATTAAAAATAAACGACGTAAACAGTTTAAAAAAATGACTTATTAGTCAAAATTGAAGAAAATGCAAAAAATTACCCATAAAAATGGGTCATATCGTTTTGTCATGACATAAAATGAATTTCTATATTAAACGGCATTGTTCTGAAGTAAAAGGAAAAAATGACATTTCATTAAAATCCGCCCCTTATTCATTGTTTTTGCAATCTTATTTTCAACAGTGATTAAATTGAAATAATAAGTTTTGTTTATGTAAAAATTATGGATGAGTAAACATTCTAACAAAACAGTTATCTATCACTGCCAAAACTGTTAAACAGCAAACGTTTTACTTTTTGTGAAGGCTTTTGCAAAGATTGCATTTATTCCTGTAAGTTTAAACACAGTATTGCGAGTAATTATTAACCTAAAACGAATAATAACAATAATAATGATAATAATAACAAATAAATATTAAAGAAAAGTATTAAAATCAATTTAAAGGGAAAATAATTATTGGAATAATAAGAAAGCAAATGGGATCCAAAATGCATCCCTTCAGTATTCTAAAGGTGAAAATTTGCTAAAGTCTCCGAGGCTTAAGGAAAAAGATTGCGAATAAGAATCTGTCACAGAACACTCATTTTAAAGATGCATTACGAATTCGACGATAGATCTCGTTCGTGCATTTACGACTTTTCGTTTCCCTCCCACGTCAGCCACGCCACTGCTGCCAACACTAGCGGCTCCCGATCTCTCGCCTTTACGACGGTTAATCGATCGGCAATCCCTTCCGGCATTCACTTTTGAAGCTCGTAACGCGACCGGCTGTATCACACGTGGAAGTTCCCACGCGCCTTCACAGCAGCAATATATAGAGAGATACGGTCGCTCCAACGTGCTCTCCTTATGGCCCTCTGATGAATTCGGCGCTGTGCATTGTGAATAATGCAAGGTCTTTGCTACGAGGTGTCTTTGTTCCCGCAAGAATACAATAGTGGGCGGCGAACAAGAGAAATCAGGGCTGGCTCGACACAGAAAGAGGAATGTATGATATTGCAGGGATACGTTTTTGTAAAAAAATGTAGAAAGCCAATTTTAAAGCGTACTTTATCCAAGATAATTTTAGATCGAATGAACTTATCAGGTACATAACATTCGAAAATTGATTTTACAGAATGTAGTAATATAATATGTGCTATCATATTATATTACTACATTGTATTTCTATTGAATGGGTTTTCCATGACATTATTAACTTTAAAAAAAATGTAAGTAAAAAAACAAATGTAAGTTACCGAAATTATTTGTAAATTTTAGGCCTCCAACCTAAAATATACGATTTAATACACAACTAAAATGACACACACATGTACAGTAAAATGTACTTTCTGCTTTATAAAACGTACTTCAGCACATGGGAACCCGGGAGTTCTATGCTAAGTTACACTAACAGAAGTATCTTTTTCTCTCTTCCTAATTGACTGATGGTTTTGAATATTTTTCTGTAGTTGAAGTACACCTTTACATATATTTTGATTTTTTTTTAAACTATTTTGTGATATTTGTGCGAGGAATATTTTTTTGAATAGGTGTGAAGTTTGCAAAATTGATAGCTCAAATACTGCAGTGATGTTTAAAAACTGAATATAAAAACATTGTGTCAAAATGTATATTTGTGAGTATTAAACTACTTTGAAGTTTTCAATTAATCTTATTTATTAGTTCCTGAGAAAAAGATATTTATGTTAGTATGGTTTATCACAGAACTCCCGGATCCCAGGTCTCCTTAGCACAGAACTCCCAGATGTTTATCAACATCTCAACCAAATAATGCGTATACCAGTATAACTTACTAGCCTACTGAGATATCCAACGATCAAAACGTAGTCTATCTGTTTCGTCAAAGAAATCACATTTATTATTACTTAGAAAACTAGTGGCCTGCATTAGCAAAAAAAAACTAAACAAAATTGTTTTCTAAAAAGTAGCAACCAATTTCCCAATGATCAGAAATAAATAGTATCGCAATAAATTAAATGATGTAACAAAAACGGATACTGCAATAACTGTATAGTATATTTATGCAGTACAATAGTATTTTTACATACCAAAATTATCAGAACATGTCCGGTCCACAACAAGTAAATAGTAAATATTATATGGGGGTGGTCCCTTTCTTGGAACTTCATTATCTATTGACGTCAACTGTGTTATCAGGAAGTGACAATTCAGTATGAAAGTTTGAGTACGAGTAGTATGAGAACAGTCGCATAACTCAATATTATGTATTAAACTATTTATTTGTAACTGTTTATTTTATTATGTAAGAAACTGTTTCGTCAATTTTGGATTTTTTACGAGTTCCTAAGCATCAATCAAATCCATAGTGACCTCTCACGAAGCCGAAGGCTGCCTAGCTTTCTGTGCGTGTTAGAAATTAATAACATATACATATTTTTGATTTTCCAGGGTTTCTTGGTATGTAAGGAAACCAAAGATATCTCTCAAAAGGCGGCAAGCTGCATAATTTTCTTTAAATTACTGCGCGCATTTGAAATTAGTAATATGTACAGGTGATTTGAATTTCATAGTATACATCTCAAACTGAATTACGTATACAAGCGCAAAAGTACATAGTTCCAGGACGAGAATGCCTCAGTTCAATGTTGTCACAATACAGAGAACGCGTACAGACGTATGATAACTGGGGAATATAAGGCAAATGGGAGAATAATACTCAGAAAAGCCTTGGCTCAGAAGTCTGTAATATTCAGTCAGCGCCTGTCGCATAGACAAATTCTCTGACCAAAGGATTGATGCACAGGAGGTCATAATTAATTAAACGGAAGTTTTCTAAAGGGTAGTTCTACAACATCAGTAACATAAACACTGATACATCAGTTTAATGAAAACCGAAAAGAAGTTTCACATCATATTACTGCAATGACAATTATTTTCACCAAATGAATATATTTATTAATGTAGTTTTCATTTGCTTTCTGACGCACGGACATTGAATTTGTAATAAAAGTTTCGATAATTAAACCAACGTATTACTCCTCAAAACTGAGCCTATTTGTGTATTCGCTGTGCAAATTTCACGAGAACTGGGGCGTACTACGAAATTGGAGATAGCTAAAAGTAAGAGTTGATGACGCGGAACAATATGACACGACGTATGCTAATGTTTCTGTACGAACAAAAGCGAATATCCAAACATGACAGCGACAGCAAAAGTGAATGAAACACAGAGCGCAGAATGAAAGAATAGTGACAATTGTAATGCGAAACACAGACAAATAAGGTATCTTTCATCATTTTCGAGAATGCAACAAAACTCGTGTTTCGAGGGCACATAAAACAAGGGCCGATTGTAGTGCAAGTTGCGTTGTTTGCGGTCTGCAATGCATAAAGGATAGCTTATCCATTCAACTTTATTACTGGCGTTTTTAATCACATATCATGTACAAATAATCCAATGTTATGTAAAGCGCTGTTCGAAATAGCAATCTTCAACTCTCGTCAAAACGAACCTGAGTGGCGTTCTAAACAGATTTGCTTAAGATAGGCACGATAAAAGAGACATAAAATGCGGTTTCGATCCAAGTAGTCGTCACCAACGATCCATGTAGTCAGACACTAACTTGTACTATTTAACTAAAATGTTACAAGCACTTAATTGAAACAAATTTTTTTATCATTCAAGATAATATTGATTACCAGAAACAACGAGACATATTATTCCTTTAGATCACCTAGTAATCTACGATTTCAAAATATTCGTTTAGGTAGGTCTCATATTCCTAATATACATTTTCTTTCTATATTGAATTACAATCATATTATTTACGATCTGATCAACCTCTTTTAAAACAATTGATCAGTATGTATTACTTCAAACATTCTGTTACTTGCCTGAATAAATTGTCATTTCCTCCTGACCATTATTTTTTATTCCACCAACACATTTAGTTTTACAATTAATTTCAATGAAATAATAATGAAAATCGCCAACCTGTCTTCTCTTTTTAACAAAAATACCGCCCTTATGTAAAACATTTCTCGTTTATTCCGATCAAGAATGCTCTCGGTAACTTCAACTGCAAATGCTTAACTATGTGAAAGTTTAAGCGTGCTCCTAATCACCAAAGAATGGTTTTGGAGGTCTGTGGATCCATCCAAAATTCGCTTGCCCTCGAAAGCTGCTAGCAAAAAGAGACGAGGACTGGTGCACAGAAGAAACACACAATGTCTAAATCGACTGGAAATATAACGGCTCCGTTGCCACTTTGAGTAGTTAGCTAATGCATATTGCTGCAAGCAAATTCAAGCTAAGTTCATAAGCCATTGTTTTTCTCCCTCCTATTCTCTGTGTTGAGGCATGTTCTCTGGCTACGAGTACATGGGTATTCAGTCTTCATTGATGCCAGCTTATGAAAGTTGAACCACTCAGAGTAATGAATCACTTAGAAAATGCTCGCATTGTTTACTTTCACGGAAGACTGAAAGCACTAATTATCGAATCAACAAAGTAGTTGGAACATAAAGAAGACATAAAGAAGTGAATGAATTTATCTTTGAATAAATTTATTTTACAACTTTCTAAATACAACAACTGAATTTGTTAAATAATATACAATAAAAAATTGAATACATAACAAGTAAGGTACAATACTTACGTTAACCTCTCTACTGTATTTCTCAACTCATACTGATACTTTCCCCTTTGTCCTCCAATATCCACCTCACTTTATCCTAATCGTTTCACCTATACCACGTTCTTCCCTCCTCAAAAAACCGAACATCTCTCCAAAATATGTTCGCAAACTTCCTCTTCCATCTCACAGATCCTACATTTTCCCATCTCATTATTCAGCCTATATCTACTTTCTTTGTGTCATTTCCTAACCTATATCTTGCTATTCTTCGTCTGTCACTTTCCTTACATTTCCCTTTTACGTAACTTGGAATACTATCCAACTGAATAACTTTAAATCGTTTGTTATGGGTTGAGTTTCTAATATTTTTGTAATCTTCCTGCAATTACTTATCGTACGCAAAAAATGGTGCTCTTAAACGTATTTGAATTTTATTAAATTGATTAAATTAAATGAATCAAATTCATAATGCACCAAAATAAGAAAAGTGTTGTGGCTTTTTAAATAATTTTGGAATAGTAGGAAATTTATGCATATCGTGTTTATCCTATTACACAATCAACTAATAAAGAAATGGAGATGTATGCAAAGGCCTTTGCCTTCCGAAACAAATTAAATACCCAGGATTATGATAGAGAAGCGTCCTCATTTAGTATGTCAGTCTTTCGGTTGACATATAATGTTTCAGAATGCATTTGTTTGCTTCATTTATCTCAGAATGAAATACGAATAGTGCCTACATTATTCCCATCCACTTCAAGCATAAACACTTCACACGTCACGTATGTTTCAACGTTTACGGTGAAATTGTTGTTTCCGTTCGTAATCATACACGTCGGTCACGTGTAACAATCCCCTCCACTTCCACCACTACATTTTGAATTTTTGGACGATGGAAATTTGGCAGGACAATTAGATGAATTAAAAATCTGTAAATATTAAAAAGTCTTACAAAGGTATTGGAAAAATATAATGAAATATAATTCTCAACATGGAACAATACAAAACTAAAAAAAGAGGCAAATAAGACTGTATAAAGTCGTGGATATTCCGATCACCTTTACGATTCTGAAAAGTGGTTGTCAATTCAAAGCAGATATAAGTAGAATTGTAGCTACAGGCATGAGATAATATGCAGGAGGATGTATGTTATCAAATTATTATATTTTTGTATAATATTTTTGTATAATATATTTGTATAATTTATTTTTGTATAATGAGAAAAAATAGCTGTTTTCTTTTGCCCAATAATTTAAGGGAAAGAAAGGATTGCAAACAAAATATATCTAAATTAATCCACAAAAGAAAGACGCACTCTTTTTTATTGGCGATCCAATGAAGCAAATTTCTGTTCGCATAGACACTTTGTTGAAAACAATAGTAAAATATACAGTAGTTTTATGGCGTTTGAACTCATAATGCAGACAGTTTTACTTGCAATAACGTTATTGCTCCTGCAATAACGTCGTGCCACAATGTTCTCCCTGGCGAACCAAAAAGGTTTGAGAACTACTGACTTAAACCTTCATCAAACAGGCAAAGAACGGGTGGATTTCGAATGTCAAACTCTCTTGTGTTTGCTTACCAAAACTTTCATTTATCCGCTAAGCTCGTTTCTCTCAACTCACAGAATGAAGTGTAACATGAAGCTCACCATAATGATGAAAACGCTCTAGAACTTTATCAATACATTGCACTACATAAGCCACCAAGAAATGCTTGCAGCGGAGTGCGTAATGGAAAGAGATAAAGACAATTGCTTGTGGAATGCCGCTGGTTTGTCGAAGACACTGCAGATTTAATTCGTAGTCAGACCACTGACAAACCATTTTTTTAATTGTTAAAGCTTAATGGTTTGTCATGAGTATTAAAATACATAAAGATAAACTTTTGTTACAATTTTACTTATTAGTTACAATGCTATTCTTTCATACAAAACACCCTTTACAGGGTTTCCTACTATCTTACAACTGTGCTTTGTTACCAAAATCTTCGGTAAAAGTTGATAAATCTGGGACATTCCCCAAAGGAAATCTGTTGGCTACCGCATATATGTTTGCTTCAAACATACTCATCGTCATAAAAAAAGCTGCACCCAGAAAGACGAAGTGGATTGCGATTATTGTTGACCAGCAGGTAGGGAGTACCATGTATACGAAATGATTACATTTTCACGTTTGAAGGACCAATATTTACTGCGATACACACCCACAGACTGTAAATGTTAGTTTGGCGTGAGGTCGTCATGTTGGCTAATACACGCGTCCAAACGTTGTGGCATGGAGTTGTATAGGTCTCTAATGGAGTCCTGTGATAGTCCATGCCATGCAGCCTGCAACTGAGCGCGTGGTTCTTGTAGATAGGTGGGTAGGGGTGAGGTCTTGTTTGCACGCTCCGTAGCACCCCAGTATTCTCGATCGGGAAAAGGCCTGGCAATGCGGCTGACCATGGCAGAGTATCCACGGCTGCAAGGCATGATCGGGAGATGGCTGTGATAAACGGACACGCGTTTTCCTGTTCAAATAGGGCATGAGCGTGGGCGTTCACGAACGGCAGGGCCCTCGGTTGAAGGATCTCCTGAACGGGCACCATAAGATATCACCCCATACCGTCACACCAGGCTCGCGGGAAGTGTGATGGAATACCACAAATAGCGCGTCGTGGCGCTCCCCACTCCGCATTCAGACATGGCCCCGGTGGTCGATGACACTAAGACAGAAGCGGAACTCGTCGCCGATGCTGCATGGCCGCAGGTCTGCATGGTGCGCACTGCAAGTCTGCATGGCCGCAGGTCCGTCATTTCCTAAAACCAGGTGAGTCTGTAGCGATGTCGCTGGGGTGTAAGAAGCAGGCGTCGTAACGATCAGAGTACGGCGAGTCCTGCGTTGTGCAAACCACAGATGTGACAGTGCAGGCTTCACAGCCCGCTGAATCACAGCTGAAGCACCTATCGTTGCCGTTGGATCTGTTCGCGCGTGGCGGACAATCCGTCGGTCCTTCCTCCTCGTGGTGCATGGCAGACTGCAGTTCCTGCATGTCGTGTGCGTGTCTTTCTCAATCCATTGCTGCCAACAGCGGGCGATGGTGGTGTTCGTACGACCGATATGGCGTGCATTACGGTGACAGGACCAACCAGCCTCCCGCAAACCCACGATCCAGCCCCTCTCGAACGCGTCTAACTGGACAACCGCCTGTCGAACGCATCGCCTAGACATAGTGCACGTGCAGGTGACGCTCTGGCGACGCTACCCGTTGTCGCAATGGCTGGCGCGGCCGTTTGAAACCCTCTTTTCTTGGACGGTGGGCACGACGTCACGCCCCTCTCCGCGACCCCCCATTGAGCGGCTGACTGTGAAAAATGAAATCATTGGCTTAGCGAACGGTATGCAAAATACCCACCGAGTTTGCAGCGGATCAGTAGAGTCTTTCGGGGTGCAGCTTTTTTATGACAATGTATTTACATTTAATTTATAACAACATTACATACCTTCTTTTCAGGAAACCAGCAAATTGAATAAAATATAATATATAAAAATAACTTTTCTTCAGCATTGAACAAGGAGCACTTCTTCTTGAATGTAGTCACTTTGTCATAATATCATTGCCTGTTACCTGCATCGGCCAGGGCCTCGGCGCCGTTAGTATTCGGGGTTCTCAGACGGTCATCCATCCAGGACGGAAATTGATCCAGAGATTCACAGTACCTCGTGCCACTTAATTCCGTGTCTTCACACGTTTGGTTAAGCAATTCAGCTACCGACAATTGATATTCAGTGCTATTAGCTATCGCCTCTAAGTAATACACTATGGAAATATGGTTTTGTAAAATTTATAAGAAACTACTGTCATAAGTATATAACTGCGAATAAATAGACATTTAAGGCGAAGAACATAGTATTCAGACAACGGGATGGATGGAATATCAGGCGCAACCCGCGACACCTGTAACATCGAGCAAAACTCGTAAATGCTGCGTCTTGCGTGTTTTCATGTCTCCAAAGGCAGTTATGTTTTACTTGCCATAATTTACACATTGACAAAATTTTGTTCTTATTACATTCTTGGAAGTTTCCCTCATCTCTTAGCATGAATTCTCAGAAACACTGGAAGTTGAATGGAAGTTTCAACAACAACGATTTTAAGTGTTATTTTTAGGAGATTGCAATTTTTTGGCACAAAAAACTTGGCAAAAAACCCTTCTAATATCTTTGTAGATGGTTCCGCTCTTTCGCAGGCTTTAGCTATTTCTAGTTCTTAGCAGAACTTCCCGTTTCATCCGCCAAGGGAACCACTGGCACTATCCGCCAACGTTTATAAAAAATATTTCGTAAAAACAATCACAAAAATTAAGTAAGTACTCTAAAATTTTGCAGTTATTTAACAGTATGAGGCTGCATCTGTGCATTGCGATGTTATTCAAAGCCAATTTCGGGCTGTCAGATTTTCGTTCGAAAGCGACCGCCCGCGTCACTGCTGGTTTTCGTGTCCCGCAGGCACCCCCGCGGCGGCGGCGCTGGCGCCGGTGCTGGCGGCGGCGGCGGGGGCGGCGGCGGCGCTGCTGCTGGTGGCGGCGGCGGCCGCGGGGGCGGTGCGCGTGCGCGGCGCGGCGGCGCGCAACGGCGGCGGCGCCGGGGGCGGCGGCGCGGGCGGCGGCGGCCTGGGCGGCGCGGGCGGCCGGCCGCAGGAGCTCGCCATCAAGGAGAAGGCTGCGGCGGCGGCGGCGGGCGGCGCGCGCGCGCTGCGCCCCGAGGGAGACCACCTCGAGCCCGGCGCCGCCGACGAGCGCAACCCGGACATCATCCCCTGCGGCAAGGGTAAGCACAAGGCCCCCTCGGCGCGCGCTCTCGTCTTTTGCAGGAGGCAATGGCACTTTCGCTCGGACGGAGTCTCTGGAACTGTTATTGTTTGTCGATGTTCATTGTTTCGCTGTCATTGTCCTTATCACCGCGATTTCCACTTATACTATACATATACCGTCGTTGTCGCTGACAATGCTCTGCTGACCTCCGACACTCCCCTCCTCTTTGAAACTCTCCTCCTCTTCGAAACCCCCCTCCTCTTCGAAACCCCCCTCCTCTTCGAAACCCCCCTCCTCTTCGAAACCCCCCTCCTCTTCGAAACCCCCCTCCTCTTCGAAACCCCCCTCCTCTTCGAAACCCCCCTCCTCTTCGAAACCCCCCTCCTCTTCGAAACCCCCCTCCTCTTCGAAACCCCCCTCCTCTTCGAAACCCCCCTCCTCTTCGAAACTCCCCTCCTCTCAGACACTCCCCTCCTCTCCGACGCTCTCCTCCTCTTCGACATTCCTCTCCTCTTCGACATTCCCCACCTCTTCGACAATCCCTTGCTTACCAACAATCCCCTCAGCACCGATACATTTCAAAAACTTGCCAAAAGCAAACACATACGCAGTGGCGGATCCAGGAGGGGGCATGGGGGCCATGGACCCCCCAAAAGGCCTAGAGTTGTCATTTGCCTTCTTTCATTTGGCAACATTGATTTAAATATTTATGTTCGATTTATTTAATTATTAAACAATAATATTGTATAGTATCATATATAGGACAAATAATGTACAATATAATTACAATTATGTTTATAATTTTAAAAAAATCTACGATGTCCCTTACCCTCAAATGATCGGCGGCATTCGCCCCTGCACATACGGTATGGTGCTCCCTTTCAAATATGCCGCATATCACGTGCTTTTCGTCTTCAGGATTATGTAGCTCCAGTTCTTCGTTATTTTTTTCGGAGGGGTTGCAAGATATTGTACGAATATATTATCATTTCTGTCCACGATTTAATTGTTTTGTTTACGTTAATTGTAAAAGAAAGAATATGCTTCAGTGTTTAACTATCTTTTATTCTACACATTATAAGTCTGATGATGCAAATAAAATTTCCAAACCGTTAGCATATAATTAGTTCTATTACTTTCCATGAAAGAAGCCCTCTGATTCAGACTTCAATCTTTAAATAAATTTTATATTTTAAAGAAATGCTTAATCTTTTAATATTTGCAGTAAATATACGTAAATAAGAAAACAAAATTACCTTCATACATATGTTCGTAATCAAAGAGGGATATGGTAGGATTTGTGATTATATCTCATCCTCGAACAATGAGGTGTATTTAGGGTCGAAAATGAACCATATCGTTGAGCTCTGATGGTATGTTGCTTGCCATACCGCAATTACACGAGCGTTCATAAACAAGGGAAACCATGACAAATACACCGGATGAGTTTAGCTCTGTGCCAGCACTTCCGCTCTCTGCAGGAACTCTGGCCGAGAGATCCTAAGGGTTTCTTATATGTATTACGGATAATTTACAAAACGGTATAAAATCCGATTTCTCAAATTAAAGTTATTTCAAAGTTTAACTTAGTGGATAAGCAATTTATGTACTGAATGTATATGAAAATAGAATGCAATTTTGCGGGCGTTTTGGTGAAGTAATTTATATTTCAAATTAAGATCAATGTATCTGGGTTTCTTTCTTCGTACATATCAACCCTGCATTCATATATGCATCTGCCATTCTCAGAAAACTCAAGCAAATAAAAGCCCAGGGAAGGCAATGAAACGTACTTCTCACTTCGAAGGGGAAAACCCACCTCAATGCAATGGAAGCCTAAGCGACGAAAAGATTTCAACAAAATGGATTCCCGCCATGTCAACTGGGTGGCTTATTTGAAAACATCGAAAAGCCATCCACATTTGTTTTTCAATGTCCCGAGAAACCTGGAGGCAAAAATACCCGCTCTGCCGCTCTTTCACTTCTCTTCCCTCCCCTCCCCCTCAATCTTCGCGTTATCCCGCTTCGCTTCCCACACTTTTCACGCCCGATTTCCCATCCCATTTCAAACCAACATCTACCCTCCAAAACCGATAGCTTTCTCATTTCCCACTCCTTTCTTTTCACCGCGATGTCTCTGTATGCTGCGGCAAAAACCCTCATTTTCTCCGCTTTCCAACTACATTTTGCACAATGGAGGTATGCAATCTCGCATCATGCATGCACAACCCTGTTCAATTACAAAATGGATGCACTGGTTTTGATGAAACTTGATATTGGAAAATATGATCAAAGGGTCACTAAAAATACGTTTGCGTCGGCGGGTGTAGAGTAAATTCAGCGTGACGTATTAAACTCGTATTAATTTTAACATGTTTTTTTGTAATCCAAACTATAAAAACTAGCAGATATATTTAGAATGTGTCCATAAAGTAGATATTCTATTTAATTATTATTTCATTTTTCCGCTGCAAGTCATTTGAAATGTTATAAAAGTTGTTTTAAAATAAAATGTCGAGTCAAAATGTGTAATTACTGAAAATTATCATTGAATTCATTTAAAAATATATTTATACGATACATTGTATTTTACTTTTCTCGTATTCATTAAAAAGTATTTAATTGCATCTTACTTCATGCGTTAAAACTTAATTCATTACATCTTAACTATTGAATGTTTTGAATCTACAAACTAACAAAGGGGAAGAAAATAAACAGAAAAAGTATTATTAACGTCCTTTGTGGGTGAAATTTTCTCTCTTCTGATAAAAATATTTAGCAAAATACCAGACCCAAACAGGTATTCAAGCGATCATTAGAAATTTATTTATTTATTTATTTATTTACGTCAAAAAACAGTTAAAAACTGCGTATGACGAGCTATGGGGAGAAGTGAATTTTGTGCACGTTTTCATAATTTTGTGGTCTCTATCCTAAACCATATTTTAGTCGAATTTTGAATACAGAAAAGAGAGGTTTTTTTCGAGTTTTGTTGACAAAATATTCGCTCCTATATAATAAAATATATTTTCAAAGGTAAATTAGCTATAAATTCCTGCCCTGAACCCTCATGTTCTTCATGAAAGAATAATACTTTTTGCCGCGATAATATGAAAAACGATAATTTGAATAACTATATTTCCCACTGAAATTCAGAAGACGTGCACAAATAATGAAGTTGCATTTATGTCCAGAAGCAAAACAAGGGACCATCTCAGCATTTGCCCAAGGATCAGGGAAACTGGACGAAAAACCTGATCGAGATGGGGGCCATCAACCCCGAAAATGTGGTACAATACTTGTTACAGGTTCTTTAGAATTATACAGTCCAAATGATAAATAATTACATTAACTATCATTGTTAAAATTAATTCTACTTTCCTTTTTGATGCTCGGTATCGAAATCTTAGGCGCCATACACGAAAGAACTAAAAACATAAATAGCCATCCAGTAGTTATTGCCGGAGATTTAAATCTTCCAGACACTAATTGGAAAGGGTGCGTTTGCGACGGAAATGTGCAGCAACTTGTCAATAGACTTGTTTGGGACAACGGATTAGCGCAGGTAGTAGACCAGCCCACTAGACAGGAAGCGCTTCTAGATATTTGCCTCGTTAGACCGAAAGACTTATTCTTATCGTGCGACGTCATGGAAGGTATAAGTGACCATAAAGCAGTTCTTGTCGACTTGGACTTAAGTACTTCAAGGAAAAGTATTAACGCCGGATTTCCACTGAGGGAATACAAGAAAACGAATGTAGAAGGGCTTCAAAATACTTAAGAGAACAGTACGAAGGGTTTCTTAGAATAGGAGGAGGGATTGAAGAAATATGGCGAGGATTTAAAAATATTCTTGAAAATGCCGTGCAGACATTTGTGCCGTGCAAATTGTTAAAAAGTAACCCCGATCCAGAATATTATAACGCAAAGATTAGATGCATGAAAAGAAAAACCAGAAAGGCGTTTAGAAACAGACACATTAGTGATAACCATATGTCATTATTTCGAAGTTATTCAAAAGCATTAGAAAAGGAAAAGAAAATTGCGGAAGAACGTCATTTGAAATATATCCTTGATGCGGACGGCAGTAATTGGTCGAAATTTTTTAAGTATGTTCGTAGAAGGAAGGGAAACAAAGATGAAATACCAGTTGTTCGGATAAATAATTCGCAAGTAACTGACGACAGGGAAAAAGCAAACGCTTTTAATGCGTATTTCACGTCGGTATTTCAGCAGAAAACTAACGATACACGGATACCAACGTTATCAGATAGAAATCTATTTTATATCGACGTAAATACTCTACGGAAAAGAATAAAATTAATGAAAAGCGGAAAATCTCGAGGGCCCGATTGTATTTCCACGGGTATCATTAAATTAGGCGGTGAGGCTATTCTACCGTATCTAATTAGATTATTTAATGTCTCTATCAATAACGCTTGCGTACCGGAAGATTGGAAGTTAGCACTCGTAGTACCTGTTTTTAAAAGCGGTGATAAAACAGTCCTTAGTAACTACAGACCGATAAGTCTCACATCAGTCGTATGCAAACTCATGGAACAATTAATTACTAACTACATCCGGAAAGAATGGGAGGACAAGGAATGGCTGTATCAAGGTCAACACGGTTTCAGGAACGGTTTCTCATGCGAAAGTCAGCTTGTTTCCCTTCTACAGGACCTAGCCGATGAAATTGATAATGGGGGAAGGGTAGACGCGATAGTAATAGATTTTGCTAAAGCTTTTGATGTTGTTCCACACGATCGTCTTGTAAACAAATTAATAGATTCGGGTATAGACACAAGGGTGGTGGCTTGGATAAACGAACTACTACGTGATAGGAACAAAAGGTTCGAATAGGAAGCTATTTATCAACCTCCGCTAGTGTTACGTCAGGGATTCCACAAGGAAGTGTCATTGGACCTCTCATGTTTCTCGCCTTTGTGAATGACTTGCCAAAACATTTAGCTTCAAATGTAAGACTCTTCGCCGATGACTGTATCATCTATCGGGTTATCAAATCAGAGGACGATGTAGATATTTTGCAGCGAGGCACAGACAAATTACACTCCTGGGCAGAAACAAACGGCATGGAAATAAACAGTTCGAAGAGCAAAGCCATCACGTTTGGTAGGGGTCGATGTTATGGTGAAACAGTGTACAAATTGAATAACAATGTCATACCTACAGTTACATCTTGCAAATATTTAGGAATACAGTTAGACAGTAAATTGAGTTGGGAAAATCAAGTAAATTTCGTTGTAGGGAAAGCCTGGAGATCTTTACATTTCGTTATGCGGATTCTAAAAGAGGAGTACGGTGAAAAGTAAAGAATTAGCTTATATGTCACTAGTGCGACCCGTGTTAGAATACGGCGCGGTATGCTGGGACCCGTACAGAATATCGCAGCAAGGTAATCTAGAAAGGCTCCAGCGCAGAGCATTAAAATTCACTTTCAGGGGTACAAAAAATAAAGGTGCATGGGAGTCACTCGAAAAAAGGCGGATTAAGTTGCGACTCTGTGCTATGTACAAAGCATACAAAGGTTATCCTGCTTGGGGTGAAATTAATCGTCGTCTAGGAAAACCTACTTACTTCGGTAGAGCGGATCACAAGCACAAAATTAAGACAAGAGTGCAGAAAACGGATGTTGGGAAATTTTCATTCACAAACAGAACTATTAGAGACTGGAACAGTTTGCCTGCGACAATCTTTGAACCCTTTCCTCAAAACCTGAGAAAATTTAAAAATAAATTAGTTTCCTAGCTATTCATCTATATTTTATGTCATTGTATTATTGTTAAGTTTCTACTGTTAAATAAGTAGAATTTCCTATTAAGTAATTTGTCTAATTGTTATTATTAGTAGTAGTTGTAGTAGTATTGTCATTATTATTATTATTATTATTATTATTATTATTTATATTCGTGTAGTGCAGTGCAGTGCAGTGCAGTGCAGTGCAGTGCAGTGCAGTGTTGTGTAGTGGAGGGAAAGAAATGCGAAAGAGATGCATATCAGTTAAGTGTTGTGAAGTGCAGTGCAGTGAAGTGAACTGAAGTGAAGTGGAGTAAAATGAATTGGAGTAAGGTTTGCGCTGTGAAATTATGTACCATTATTCTTAATTATTGTTTGTTTTTTTTGTTTTTTCTAAATCAAGTACTCTCTTGTAATTTAAATATTCTGCCACCAAGTAATGATACTTCATTGCAGAATTAATAATAAATCTAGTATAGTCTCGAATTGTATAGAAACAGTTATGCAGCAGAAAAGATTTTACTTGGGACTTAAACTTTTCTATTGAATTTAATCGTTTAATGTCTTCTGGTAAAGTGTTGTAGAGTAATGTACATGAATTGTATGTGAATTTTTTGTAGTGAGCTGTTGATACTGCCACTTGGTGAATATGATTACTACGTCGTGTGTTATACTTATAGACATCGGCGTTTGCTGAAAATATATTCCCGCCCTTAAGTAAGTCATTTTTGACAAAAACTACTGATTCGTAAATCAGGAGACAAGGTAATGGTAAAATTCCTAGATTAATAAAGAGTGACTTACAAGAATCACGTGGGTTGGATTTGCTTATTATTCGTACAATTTTTTTTTGTAATCTGAAAGTCTGTGAGCTATAAGATGTGTTCCCCCAAAATATTATGCCATATCTCAGGCGGGAGTGAACATTGGCAAAATATACACAACGAGCTGTATGAAGGCTGACGGAATTTGAAAGAATTCTGAACGCGTAGCATAATGAACTTAATTTTGTGTTCAATTCATTTAAGTGGGCATTCCATTTGAGGTTTGACTGAATTGATAGACCTAAAAATTTTGTTACATTAACATCAGTCAATGGCACACCGTTCATTTTCAATGGAGTACAGAATTTTTTATTTGATATGGAAAACTGCATTGAAACAGTTTTCTTTTCATTTACTATTAATTTGTTATTACGGAACCAATTTGAAACGTCTGATATTGTACTATTTACGGTTTCTTTGTTGCAAAGAATATTTGTATCATCCGCAAAGAGAACTGTTCTTCCGTTTCGAATCGCTAAGGGCATGTCATTTACGTATAATAGGAAGAGAATAGGGCCTAAAATCGATCCTTGCGGGACTCCACATGCAATTGGCAAAGAACCGGAAAGGTCCATCATTCCAGTAAGGTATTTCTACTCTCTGAGATCGTTGTTTAAGGTACGAACATAGCCAATCTAGAGCAATACCACGGATTCCATACGAAGGTAATTTTGAAAGTAAAATGTTATGATCAATGACGTCAAAAGCTTTTGAAAGATCTAAAAATATTCCAATAGTTGCTTCGTTTTGATCCAATGATGAGGCAACATCCTTAAGAAAAGAAAAAATGGCTGTTTCCGTAGATTTTGATTTCCGGAATCCATGTTGGCAATTTGAAAACGCGTCGTGTTTATTGAGAAAGGTTTCCATTCGCACATAAAAAAAGTATCTCTAATATTTTTGAAAAAACTGACAAAAGAGAAATTGGCCGATAATTTTGAATTTCATTTCTGTTGCCTTTTTTGAAGAGCGGCTTAATCTTAGCTGTTTTAAAAATATCTGGAAAAATTCCAGTGCATAAGGATGCATTAAATATGTGAGTTAACGGGTGTATAATGGGATGGTGTATAAATTGAAATATTATTTGCAGTAAATATAAAAGGGAAGATATTACTGGAAGATGCAACAATAATATGAAGAATGATCCTGTAATATCCCATTTTCTCAGTATCTTTCACGTTTCTAGTAATATAACGTTTTTTATTTTATTCAGACATAATCGTTCCCTTTCAATAACTATGTCATGGAAAATTTCCTTTATCTTTACCAAACATTCTTTCAACACTTGTATGAAACCAGACCATAGAGTAAAGATGTATAAAGCTCGAGAAGTTGTATTATATATCGTGCCGCGACATCAGGAGTGTTTTTGGAGATTACGTATTGTGTTCGAATTTATTTGATTTTTACTAACGAATCAAATTACTATGGGTTATTATTATAAACTTTTCTGCAAGCACTTTGTTATACGTGTCATATTCACTATTCCACAATATTGCTGCATGAAAAGGCAAAATGTATAACTTAACGTGCATCTTTGCATATATGCTAAGAAGCAAAAAATTTCAATTTTACGACACAGATGTAAATTAGAATTTTTTTATCTATTTTTCCCAATATCTTCACAATCCAAATTATTCCCAAAAAAAGTTTGACCTTAAAAGAAAAAATCGTGCAACGAAGGGTTAATATATTTTTCAATTATTGATGTCCCTGTTGGTGAGAAATAACACGGAAATTATGTTAATTTAATATAGATTACGATAATTTATATTCAGTCCCTGTTTAATAAATTAATTTAATATAGATTACGATAATTTATATTCAGTCCCTGATTAATAAATGCTTGAGCAACGCAGGACACTTCATCACTATATGATAAATAATATTGTTTTTAAAAAAGCGTTGCAATGAATGGATAAGAGAAGTGCTCGCATGATTATAATAATTATGGTCACAGGATCACGTCATTGTTGGGGTGCAGTTAATTGGTAGAGTGAAGGCGGAAGGTCCCGCGTGCTTACGCTTAGGGCAACAGCCCACCATGTGCTCCCTAAATGTAAATGCCGTAGAAAGATCTTGTGGCAGTAATAGTTTCAATAATTTGAAAATACCGCCATTGAATGGTGGAGGGGTGAAATCGGTAGTGGGGGCAGAGTCGCGACCTGTGCGCACTCTACTCGGTTACCACATTTTACGGAACTAAGATGCGACGGTGGTGCCATCTCTGAATGAGTTACCTTCCAAGCATAACCCTCCGCTGCCGGCAGTGAGCTGTCTATACATCCTTAGTCTATGACCAGACTACACGGCTTTCTCCTGTCACGCTCAAATCAATATGCATTTACAAGAATATTTAAATAAAAACAATGTGGAAATGTGTGAGAAAGTTACAGGGAAAAATTGTTGACGAAAATAAATGTCTATATTCACGAAAGCAAGAACTCCTCTCACACATATCTCTTATCAATTTTCCTAAACTGATACACAATTTACTTTTATATCATTGAGCATAGTTCCTATATTCTCCATCATTAATTTTTTTAACTGCTCGCAGATCCCGCTACATTAGGTATGCTTCTTTCTCCATTAGCATCATATTCTCAGCAACTGAACCTTTTCGATCTACATCCTTGAATTATTGAATCTTCACACAGACTTTTGCAAAGCCAACTAACCAGCTCCCGCCGTTCTTTGCACTTTTTCTCACCTCAACGGCAACGACCTCACTTACTCCTCGCCTGCAACATCAAACGGACGACGGGAAACTAAGCCTGGGAAAACGAAACAGTTCAATTTCCACAACAGCCAATAGTTGAACGCAGATCGATCGCATTTCCAATGAACAATTCAATTGCTTTCAAAAAATTCACTCGAAATTCTCTCTTAACATTTGGCCTTCTACACCGCATCTAATGAATTACTCCTGCTTGTTCCAGTCTCATCCCAATCCATCTCGGTCTACTCCCGGCAATTTGCCTGGCACATCGAACGCAGAACACGGCAGGACAAAAAAGTAACCATCAAACAAATATAACTTCTCGTCTCGAAATCACCATTCCATACAGATTCTGTCATTCCTAAGACTGTTTCAATCAATATTATTATTCATAATCTTTACAAATTGAACACATTTGTAATTATATTTTGCACACTCGTTGGCTGAGTCAATATAGTCCGCAGTTATTGCTGGAGCCAACCAGTAAATCTTACAAAGATGCCATCACCTCCCCTGCTATAGCATTCCCTCCACTCTTACCTTCTTTGAACTCGCTTCCCTCTCCTCTCCCATTCTGCTTTTGACCGCACCACCTACCTCAGCCTCCGCCACCTTCCCCATCCCTCCCCGCTCCACCCCGCCCACAAGCCCACCTACATCCTCCAATGCATCCTCTTTTTTTCGCCTCCGTCACCACATTCATCACAATGTCTATCCCCTTTCTCTTCTGAATGACATCACCAATCTCCTGTTATCCGTATCTGCACACTTCTCCGCCCATATCTTGAATTCCTTTTCACTCACAATCCTACATTTTCGCAAAAATCAATTCAAAACTAGGCTCCAATTCTCCTTCCCGTCCCCATAAACTTCCCATATCCTCACCTGCGTCCCTGGTCGTCGTACGCATCCCCACCACCGTCCCTGACACTAAACCTGCCCCCGTCCCCTCGTCCGTCCCCCTCGTCCGTCCCCCTCGTCCATCCCCCTCGTCCGTCCCCCTCGTCCGTCCCCCTCGTCCGTCCCCCTCGTCCGTCCCCCTCGTCCGTCCCCCTCGTCCGTCCCCCTCGTCCGTCCCCCTCGTCCGTCCCCCTCGTCCGTCCCCCTCGTCCGTCCCCCTCGTCCGTCCCCTCCTCCGTCCCCCTCCTCCGTCCCCTCCTCCGTCCCCTCCTCCGTCCCCTCCTCCGTCCCCCTCCTCCGTCCCCTCCTCCGTCCCCTCCTCCGTCCCCCTCCTCCGTCCCCTCCTCCGTCCCCTCCTCCGTCCCCTCCTCCGTCCCCTCCTCCGTCCCCTCCTCCGTCCCCTCCTCCGTCCCCTCCTCCGTCCCCTCCTCCGTCCCCCTCCTCCGTCCCCTCCTCCGTCCCCTCCTCCGTCCCCTCCTCCGTCCCATTCTCCATCCCTTCCTCCAACCCCTCCTCCGTCCGCGCCCTCAATGTTGCCCCATCCCCGCCTCAAAGCCAGCCTCCCTCCCTCCCTCGCTCTCGCGACCGGACGTCGTCGCCGCCCGCTCCCTCCCACCCTCGCCGGTGCCCGGGCCATAAGGCGGAGCGCGGAAAAGTAAGCTGCAGAGAAACGAAGCCCCGACGGCGGGGGCGGGGGCGGGGGGGAGCGGGCGAGCGGACGCGCGCCTTTGATCTCCCAGCCGGCGCGGCGCCCCTTTCGCCCTCTTAAATCTAATCGAACTTGCCGGCGCTGCCGCCGCCGCAGCGCGCGGCTCTTCGGAGCTCAAGCACTTCTTCCGACGGCCCAAATTGCCCTAATTCTAGAGGTCGCGGCACCGGCGCCGGCGACGAATCAAACTAGAACGCGCGCGACGTGGACAACGCTAAACATTGCGAGGATGAAGAGCTCTTCAGAGTTGGGTCGCTCTTTCGATTTCGGCGAGCGAGCTTCAAGTACGCCAAAGAACAGAGTGCGAGAGAAAATGTGCGTTGAATGTTCGTTCTGACTCGGGAATACGGGACTCGCGGAAATATTGAAGATATGAAGTACATTACAAGAAAATGTTAGAGATGGAACTGCTCAGCAAATGAATGATATTGGAATGTACTATAACTGCGATATATTTGCAGAGAAAATATTGAATTTGTATTTGATTCACATTGCACTAGTTTGTACTTATTCATTTGAAGGCGATATCAAATCAATGAACGCGTTTTTTCAATAGAAATTCAGGTAAATATCATTGATTTTTGAAGGTATATTTAACATTAATATGTTATCTATATACTTTAAGTTATAAATATGAGCGTTTAAAAAGAAAAGTGTTAAATCCCGCATTTGAAAAATCAAAGGAGTTACGTAAACCAGACTACTCTACTCTTATTTTATGTAGAAACAGGACTCCCCTACTCTTGTAAAGACTGTTCAACGAAATGCAAATTCTTTGATACACTTTTGAATATTACCCTACGATGCATCAATGTGTAGTAACAATAACTATATTCAATGCGATATGTTTATTTCTGTTTGTAGTGTATGCTCATATGTCAGAGTGCTTTGCTATTTCGTTCAATATTTAAGTCGAGGTTTAGAGAAACTACCAGCTAACGAGTTACAATGATAAGACGTTATATTTATCTGAAACATCATTGAAGTCATGCGACAATTCGGTTTGCCCCGTGTTTTACGAAAGTCTACCATTGGAATTTATTTTTAACTTCACGAAGGGCAATTGTATGACGTTACAAATGACAAATAATAGAAGATAGAGGTTCATTATATATGACCTTCATGAAGGGCAATAACCAGTCAATTCTTTGAACGGTTCAAATAAAATGTATAACAATCACTAATGGGTTCGCAACGGTGAATGAACAAAAAACCTATTATATCAGCAGGGGAAACCTTTTATAGAAAACCTTTTTTAGCAGATATATCATTTTGATGAAAATACTATAACTCATTGTTATTGCTGTCTGTACAACTATAGCAAATGAACACCACATGGTGCCAATTTCGTACATAATCGTGAAACAATTTTGCAAGTGCCCCGTCTTAAAACGCTCTTACATATTTTTAATTTTTTTATAAATCATCTTTGCTTTGTTGCAAAATTACATTACTTCTAGTAAAGAACACGAGTGTTCATTTAATGCACAGAATACTGTTGATGAATGTATGATATTTAGCTATTCCTATAGACTGTAACTTAAAATATTCGTATGACCCATCATTCAATGATAAAATCATTAGGGACGCAAATGTAAGCCATGGGATCACAAACGACGAAAGTAACAAAACAGAGCAATTTTTTAAACAAAAGTTCTTCTGAATATTTCACGAAAATAAATAAACAAGTTAGGAGAAGATTCACAAACGAAGATTTACAATTCTTGCTGAAGTATGCCATTACAATAAGAGGCGTGAAGGACAGCTTGGTTAATACACCTAGAAATAATACACTAATGGAGGGAATAAACATCAGAAATTAGGAGCGTCTAGCAATACGCAATATAAAGGAAGATTTCAATCTAGACGGGAAAACAATGTGATACAGATCCTAAAAATTCTGAATATCAAGAACAGAAAGAACCAGGAGACCGAAAGAAGATGAAAGTACTCGCGCCGGTCAAAATTTACAACTTGTTTATAGCGCCAAACAAGCTAAAAACTTGAATTTTTTGACATTTGGGACAAATTTAATGTTTTGCTAAACGTTTAAAATGTATACAAACTTGTTTGAAAAACAGAAACCTAACAAAGTCAAAGTAATTCACATTGAAAGTAATTTCAATAAATTGAAAGCCATTGCTTACGACTATTTTAGCAAACAAAATGCAGAAAAATAGGAGTCATGTAAAACAGTAACATATTATGTAAATTTTGCAACTACCAGAAAATAAAAAAAACCTTACGCTTCTTGCTGGTTTTGAAAAAGATTTCCAATATTAATTAACTATTTGTTCATTCATATCTCAACTCGATTTCTATGCACAAGTGAAATGTTTATGAAAAATACACACGAATGCAGACTCCATCCATTCACACATTTACATTTCGGATTGCCACGTCAAGGCAATAATTTGCCAATTGCCCAGGAGGTGCGAGGTGAAATTGGCTGTATGCGCCTTCCAGTCGTGATCGCTTGAAGCTCAACACGAACACACTGTAAATGTTCTGCTAAACGTTTAAAGTGTATTGGAAACTAAATGAATAATAGTAACATAGAAAAATGCATAATAATACTCAAAATTTAAGAAATTGCAACGAATTGCTTAAGATGATATTCAACAAACTTGATACATATAGAGAGAAGTCTTGTAAAACAGTAATCTATTATGTGAAATAAAAAAACATGCGCCTCTTGCATGTTTTTGAATAATATTTCAAATATTAACTATTTACTCATTCATATCTCAAATCGCTTTCTATGCACAAGTGAAAAGTTTATGAAAAATCCACACGAATATATATTACTCGATTCCTTCACTCATTTCCATTCTGGAATACCATGTAAAGGCAATAATTTGCCAATTGCCCCGGAGGTGCGAGGTGAAATTGGCTGGATGCGCCTTCCAGTCGTGATGGCTGGAAGCGCTAGGCGAGAGTTGCTTTCTGGCGCGGCTGCCTGACCGCGGGGACGCAGGAAGCGCCAATGGGCAACGGGCAATGGGCGCTAACGAGGCGCATTCACGCAGGTCGCCAGGCGGACGGCGCCTCTCGGAAGGCGCTCGCACAAATAACCAAACGCGCGGCGCGGCGCTGCAATGCCTGTGTTGAGAACACTCCGCAACAGCGAGGAAGTTGGTTTCCTTTGCCACTCTCGCTGTCGCCGCGGCATCCGACTCTGCTCGTCGCTTTCTAAGGAGACGTGCTCCTGACTATGCCCTCCTTAAGTCTTCTACAGTATGTTTAATGCCAGTTCTGAAGCATGTTTAGACTTCACCTCCTTTTCTTCGTAATCGGCTTCTCCTCCTTTTCTTCATGATCGGCTTCTCCTCATTTTCTTCATGATCGGCTTCTCCTCATTTTCTTCATGATCGGCTTCTCCTCATTTTCTTCATGATCGGCTTCTCCTCATTTTCTTCATGATCGGCTTCTCCTCATTTTCTTCATGATCGGCTTCTCCTCATTTTCTTCATGATCGGCTTCTCCTCATTTTCTTCATGATCGGCTTCTCCTCATTTTCTTCATGATCGGCTTCTCCTCATTTTCTTCATGATCGGCTTCTCCTCATTTTCTTCATGATCGGCTTCTCCTCATTTTCTTCATGATCGGCTTCTCCTCATTTTCTTCATGATCGGCTTCTCCTCATTTTCTTCATGATCGGCTTCTCCTCATTTTCTTCATGATCGGCTTCTCCTCATTTTCTTCATGATCGGCTTCTCCTCCTTTCTTCATGATCGGCCTCTTCTCCACTTAATGATGGTTTCACCTCCTCTTCTTCATTATGAGCTTCACTCACTCATTTCACACGCTCATTATGAGCTCCACACACTCATTTAGACTTCTCCTCCTTTTCTTCATGATCGGATTCTCCTCATTTTCTTCATGATCGGCCTCTTCTCCTCTTCACGATGGTTTCACCTCCTCTTCTTCATTATGAGCTTCTTCTCCTATTCTTTATTATCTGCTCCCTACTTTCACATTATCTTATTCTTCACTTACATTATCTGATTTTCTTCATCACTCTCTATCTTCTCTGCATAGTTGCAATTCTAGTTTCTCACTACTTATTTCAGTGCAAGGTTACTTGGCTAATGCAAACGGCGAACGTGATGCTGGAAAAGGTAGTTTAGTGTGTTATTAACATTCGGGATTACTACAACCCTTTAAATACTTAATCATCGTTTCATTCCAAATGTGACACCCCCATACTCTTTCAAAGTATGCCGTACTTTAGATATCTTTAACTTCTCAATTTCAGCGTCTTCTTATATTACATCGTATCCTCACTTCCTTAATATTCTACATTCATTTGTTTTCTATCCTCAGCTCTCATCCAATCTCTTAATTTCAATTATTTTCTCTTATTCAACGTAAACGCTCAACATGCACTCCTCTTAGATCTCATTCCTTTTCCTTGTCATCCCAACATCTAAAATGTAATTACTCTTTACCGAGAAGTAATCTCCAATAGTTACCATAAGGAGTTTTAACTCCTTGTTCAAAATGAGAGGTCAACGTTTCCACAATTTCGTCAACTACATCTCACAACTTTCAAGTACTACCCTCAGTAAATTCCCTTCACAGTCGCAGTCGAACAAATTTCTCTTTCATACATTTTAAATAACATTCAGCACCTTCCACGATACGCAGTTCAAAGGTCTCCAAGAAGACACCAAAAAAATCCAATGAATTTTTAAAATAGTTCATAGCGACCTTTTTTCTATGTCCTCTAATTCAACGTTTCTGTTCATTTAGAAAAGTTCGTCAAAGTCTCCCAAGACTCTCGTCGCCTTTCCGACAATTCAACCATCCGCTCGCCCTCAATCACATGCTTGCATCGTCATTCATCCCTTGTGCCTCGTACTTGTTATCTGCCTGCTTCCATATCATTTGCCCACATCGTCACTGCCTCGTTGGCAACCGCCACGAACGTCGCCGCCGCCAATGTCGCCACAACCACCATCGGCACGGCTGCTACTGCCGCTGCCTCCGCCTCTGCCGCCGCCACCCATGCTGCCACTATCCATGCCACCGCCAACATCACTGCCGCTAGCACACGCCGCCGCCGCCGCCGCCACCACCTCCATCACTGACGGCACTATTGCTACCGCCGCTGCCGCCACCTCCATCACTGACGGCACTATTGCCACTACCACCGCCGCCACTCCCATCACTGACGGCACTATTGCTATCGCTGCTGTCGCCACCTCCATCACTGACGGCACTATTGCCACCGCCACCGCCGCCGCCACAACCGCCGCCGCCGAGCACGATTGCTGCTGCCACCGGCACGTCTGCTATTGGTGCTACCGCCGCACCGCACCCGCCACCTCTGCCACACCGTCGCCGTCTCTCCGCCGCCGCCGCCGCCGCCGCCGCCTGCGGGCGCCTCAGGGCCCGGAACCCGCAAGCCGGAGGCGGCGGGGGCGGCAGCGGCGGCGCTCGGCCCCGCCCCCAGGCCCGCTCCCGCCTCGTTCCTCAGCCGCCACCGCCACCGCCGCCGCCGTCGGAGAGGCTCAAAGCATTCCCCAGCGCAGGCCTTTCAATTAAACCTCCTCGCATCAAACGCCCGTCTCGAAGAGGGAGCGGGGCGGGGCGAAGCGGCGCCAGGCGGCGGCGGCGGAGGCGGCGGCGGCGGCGGCGGTGGAGTTCCCGCCCCCGAATGCGAAATGCGAATAACCAGTGCGATACGGACGGAATGCAATTGCGGATGCGGACGTCCCGCAGAGGATGGGTGGCGGCGGCGGAGGAGGGGGTGAAGGTGGTGGGTGGGAGGGGCGGGGGCGGAGAAAGGCCGCTCTCCGCGGCGCCGTCGCGGAATCCGATACGTGCGCTGGCGCATTCGCAAACTTTGTGACAACACGCGCGCGATGCTGCTGCTTGGTGGTGCTACTGCTGTAGTGGTGGCGGGGCGGGCCAACGAGAGAGCGTGTGCGAGCGTGGTTGTTTCCACCAGACAACCGATGGACTCACCGTCCCTTTCTGTGAGGTGGTAAGCAGGAGCGGAGATGCGAAATATGGCAGGATGTTAACTCCGTTGGTTCCGATGCGTGCTGATGAGAGCGGTACTCATTACCAAGCTTAGGTGACAGAGAAGACCTGTAGCTTTGTGCTTTCCCCTTTTCCGGAGAGGTCACCGAAGTGAGCAGTTCTCTCTGATTGCCGCTTGTTTAGTGATGATCATGGGTGGAGAATTGTACTCTGAGGTAGATTTCATTCCAATAAAAACTTTATCTTTAGCAATTCCTGCGTACTTAATTCTGTGGCAGACTTTTCAGTTACAACTGAAGTTCTTTAGCATAGTGCTTCGTGGCTTTAAAATATTATAACAATATTCTCACTGACCATCAACATTATCATCACTCCTCGTTACTCGTTCACTACTGCTTGCTGTGTGTTACTTCCTCCACTACTTCATCTAAACCTTCTCCCTCCAACCCTTCTTCCCGAATACCTTTTTCTCAGGCCATCTCCCGAAAGTCCTCATGCCTTAAGCCTCACTCCCAATCTCTCTCCCTCAAACCTCCCTCCCATTCTCTCTCCCTCAAACCTCCCTCCCAATTTCTCTCCCTCAAACCTCACTCCCAATCTCTATCCCTCAAACCTCACTCCCAATCTCTCTCCCTCAAACCTCACTCCCAATCTCTCTCCCTCAAACCTCACTCCCAACCCTTTTCCCCTCAAACCTCACTCCCAATCTCTCTCCCTGAAACCTCATTCTCAAAAATCTTTCTCCCTGAAACTTCACACCCAATCTCTTTCTCTCTCAAACCTCATTCCCAATCTCTTTCTCTCTGAAACCTCACTCCCAATCTCTCTCCCTCAAACCTCATTCCCAATCTCTCTCTAACCTCTCTTCAATCTCTCTCCCTCAAATCTCACTTCAATCCTTCTCCCTCAAAGCTCACACTCAATCTATCTCCCTCAAACATCTCTCCCTATTCTCTCCCTCAAACCACCCTCTCAATATGTCTCCCTCAAACCCCTCTTTCTCCAAGTTATTTTCGAGCTTTTTCAATTACCATCATTATCATCATCACCATCATTACTTTTCCTTTCACTCCTCAGTTCAAAACTCCGTCCTTTCCGCATGTCGAGGTTTCAGCGCGCACAGAGTCCTCTCCCTGTCTCCCCAGCCTCCGCGCAAATGGCCGGCGCGGCGCGGGGCGGCCCTTGTCGCATTCCCCCGCAAGCGCGCGTGCGGTGGCTGTCGCCGCGGCCTCCGGCTCGTGTTGGGCTCAGGCGACGCGCTCGGGCGGAGGTGGAGGCGACGATTGCGGCAGGCGCTTGCGGGAAGTGCGTCTGGCTGCGGCGGCGCGACAACCCGCGGACGCGCGGCGATTGCAGCTCCCGAGCGACGCGACGCTGCGGGGCGGGTTGGCCAGGGAATAGGATGGGACCCTTCCCCCGCCCCCCCAACCACAAACGCAGGCACAGGAAGAGTTGGCGGGGGCGGAGAAAGACGGAGGAAAATGGGGCGCTGTGGAGGGAGAAAGAAGGTTAGAGGAGTAGCAGAAAGGATTGCACGTCCGGAAATGAGAGAAGAACAAAGATCGGAGGAGAGCCGGAGGGGGAAATGAGAGAATGACAGGATGTACAAGATAATAGTGAAGAGAGGCAGACAGCTGATTAAATGAACTAAGAGAAAGGACGGTTGACATGAGAGAAGTGAAGAAAGCGAATAATGTGCTGAGGGATACAGGGAAAATAGTAACTAATTCCTGCGAAGGAATGGTTAAGTAGACGTAATTTTCACAATTCTTAGTTGCTGTAATTAATTGTCATAATTCATAAATACAAATTACTGATGAGAATATAAGTAAGAAAATGGAAAATCTGGTAAAGGTGCAGTCAGAGTAGAAATACAATAGAAAGAAGTCGCCGACTGACGAGAGGAAATAAATTAACTTAAAATGGTACATATGCGTTGAAAATCTCAACCCAAATCGATAAAGTAGATGAAAAATCAGAGTCGTATATCGTCAAAACAGATGACAGCGTTAGAGATTGCAAACATGTAAAAATACAAGAGAAATTCTGTGGTAAAAGTGAACAACCACACAAGAACGCCAAGAAAGCAGGTCTCAGCAAGTCAAGAAGAAAGTGAAAACAAACACGGAACAAATACGAAACGAAACACAGAGACAAGAGTCCCCACACGGCCGTAGCGCAAGGGCTGGCAGTGACAGTGACTGCGGCACACGCACCCGACGGAGACTGTGAAAGCCAGCGCCGAGACAAAGTGGGATGAGCAAGGCGGAGGCGGCGTGCCTCGTATGTGACGCGCGCACTGCGTGAGGGCGGGCGGAGGCAACAGCGTCAGGGGCGAGGATTGCGCGGACCGCCGGCGAACGCCCCGCCCCCGCCCCCGACTCCGACCCCCTCCGCCCCCGCCCCACCCCGCCCCCGACCTACCCGCCCCCGTCCCCGACCCTCCCCCGACCCGCCCTCGACCCGCGCCCGCCCCGTTCCCGCCCCACCCCGCGTCCGCCCCCGACCCACCCCGCCACCGCCCCCGTCCCTGCCCGCGCAGCCACTACAAACGTGGGTGGAGGGGCGGTCGGGGGCGTCGGCATGCGAAATTTCGTCGCCGTCTCCGATTTAATTACACAGACGACCCGGCCGCAACCGGCACCCGGCTCTGGAGGCCCCGGTGCGAGGTTGAAATGGAAGAATAGAATTGAAAATTTCATACCGCGCGTGTAACAGCTAGTCCCGGCGAAGAGCGCGGGCGGGGCGAAGAGCGGACCAAACGAAATGCCGCGTTTTGTGGAATTTAATAAGTGGCCCAGTTCCAATCATATATACCCGCCGATGAAAATGTGTACAGGAAGGGCGTATGCGGTTTCAAATTAACCACACAGTACGGAATTGATTTCAAAAATGAATTAGGGCTCGGGGATAAAAATCGGTGAAATCGGTTCTAAACATGCGCTCACATGTTTTGATAAAACGTATGGTACACGTAGGTAGCTCGCGCTCGGCAATTTGTGTCTAATATGCGTAAATATTTCGGAAATGAGCGAAAAAATTGAATAGAATAAATTTCCGTCACATTTCCATTTCGTAGTTTTGCTGATGTGTATTCAAATGATTTCCTCGATTTCGACGTTACATCGATTTATAGAAATGTATGCTCGATTGCTTTGCAAGCAACAGCCGTTGGATGCACGTAATGAGGTTTCGACGTAAACGTCCGTGAATGATACGGTTCTGTTGAAAAACATGTGGCGAATTCAAAGTGTTGAATCTGAGGTACATCAGTGGTAATATTAGTAGGAAAGCCGCTTTTGAAAAGGTTTAGCGTTACGAAGTTGATTCGACATTTGTTTAGGTACAACAATTATTACATTATCTGAAAATGAATTACTATGTTCGAAAAAGAAATTTTCTCAAGAATATCTTGTTTTCCAGAATCCTTCAACGTCGTTGTCTTTTCTTATTACAAGGTTATTCAGTTACAATGCTTCATATATATTATAGACAACAACTCATCAGACACATAGTCTTATTAAAACATATTCATACATATTTCTTTCTACATCTTCTATTACATTACTGTTGCGCAACGTTTCGAGGCTAGATTTGTCCTCATCATCAGGCTCTATATATAAAACATAAAAACATAAAATCATAAAATCATAAAAACTTCATGTGTAAACATATATCTTTTACATACATTAAAAATTACATAGTATATCAAACCTTACCTACAATCCATACTATTTCCTCTCATTTAGGTTACATACATAAGTACTTCGTCAATTATACACAATAAAATATACACAAACACTGCAAAAAGCTCGTAGAAAAATTACTACTTCTCGTCATTCTATCAACAAAATAAAATATCTCATGACTTCCTATTTACATTATTCAATTTGTGATGTAGTTAATCTGAATAATGTAAATAGGTGGTGGTTTGTGGGTCTTTTACATGTTAGCTTTTGTCCACGATAAAATGTCACTTCTAATGACTTTCGCTTCTCCTCAAGAACAGTAGCTCCGCTTAAGTTGTAAATTGCTTCTTGCCAGTGCGGTTCGGAATCGAACACTAACTATCTCGATGTAGACAAGTTCGACTTCCGCTTTAATATCTCAGATTGAATAGAACCGTTTGAATGCCGAGCAGTATAGATCGAGTGGAACTTCAACAGAACTAAAGTGGAATGTGATTTATTAACTATCTCTTGACATGTGGCGTTTCTCTTGTAATTGGAGGACACGCGCCACGACGGAAAATACATTGACATTGCAAATTGTAACTTTGCGAAATTTGTGATGTAATTTTTTGTATGGAAACAATCCAAAAGAAAAAGTATCAATAAATTATTTTCTCTTTTACGCATAACAAATGTAGGTGTGCTAAAAGTATTGAAAATGTGATTGAGGAAAGAAACCTAGAAAAATTGAAATGATTCATTGTTATAAAAGGATGAACCAAACCTCGTGAAGGCTTACATTATTTGCTTAATACCGAATTGTATAATTGTATAAAACGAGGAGAGGCATTAAGTTTTATGACCTCTTAATAAACACATGTCAGAGCGTCCTTTAGATAAAAATCAGTGTATACAATTACTATATGCTGACGAAGGTATTTTGAGTGCTCTGTAGAAGTGGACTCATTCTTTTCTCGTGGCTCACACTTGCGTTATTTCAAATATAAAAATAATAATATATAATCATGAAATATTGATTTTAAATATGGTTTCAAAAGGAAGCAAAAATGAAATTCAAAAAATATAATATATTTCGTTAATTTATATTTTTCACTTATGAAGAGAGAAAATATTTCCGCTTATAGATGTTCAGCTATGAATAGGGAATTAGGAAGTCGTTACAGCGTATCAATCTAGATTCAAGTAAGCTTTATTTTTGGTTGTTTCTTACATTCTATAACAGTAAGCATACGTTTTTGCTAAAATTGCAGATAACTAATTCAATCATTCATGTCTTGTTTTACGTGGCTCTATCTGCTGATTTCGTAATATAAACATAAAATCAATTTAGCTGGTACCTTCATTTTCTTTCATTACTATTTAATTTTTAATATTATCAAGTACTACAACATTCAAGACCAGCGTTCAACGTCAGCTTTAAATCTCACCGTCCAGTCCGATCCAAACGCCCAACCCCAATACTGAAACCAACTGCCCAGCTCCAGGTGCATCCTGATTACGTCCCTCAATGTGCTCCCCTTCCATTTTAATAATTAGCATTTATTAAAAAGCGTTCCCTTATTTTGCTCTAACATGTTCATATATTCTTAATCCTCATAATCCTTAACAACAATGTTCAAATAATGTTCCAATAATCTTTTTGTGATAGATTTAAGAAGGATCCCAAAAAAAGTTCGAATGAGTGACTTCCTTAATTTAATTTGCTTTTGTTGATAACCTTTTATAGTATGCGCTTATCATTCCACATTCGAAATAAATTATAAATATTCCTTGAATAAATAAAATTCAATTTACGTTTTTGCTATAATTGCAGATATCTAATTCAATCAATCATACCTTATTTAACATGGCTATATCTGATTTTGTAATTTAAACATAAAATCAATTTACTTATTTGGCATCTTCACTCTCTTAAATGATTATTTCATTTTTAATATTATCAAATTCCTCACTGCCCAAACCCCACTGCCCTAACCCCACTGCCCAAACCCCACTGCCTAAACCCCACTGCCCAAACCCCACTGCCCAAACCCCACAGCCCAAACCCCACAGCCGAAACCCCACAGCCAAAAACCCACTGCCCAAACCCCACTGCTCAAACCCCACTGCCCAAACCCCACTGCCCAAACCCCACTGCCCAAACCCCCACTGCCCAAACCCCACTGCCCAAACCCCACTGCCCAAACCCCACTGCCCAAACCCCACAGCCAAAAACCCACTGCCCAAACCCCACTGCCCAAACCCCACAGCCCAAACCCCACAGCCCAAACCCCACAGCCAAAAACCCACTGCTCAAACCCCACTGCCCAAACCCTACTGCCCAAACCCCCACTGCCCAAACCCCACTGCCCAAACCCCACTGCCCAAACCCCACTGCCCAAACCCCACAGCCCAAACCCCACAGCCCAAACCCCACAGCCCAAACCCCACAGCCCAAACCCCACTGCCCATAACCCACTGCCCAGCCCCAGAGGGCATCCTCAGCGCGTCGCCTCGATGTGCAGCCCCGCTCTAATCCGTGTGCGCGCGCGCGTGTTCGCGTTGTGCAGACGCGGACTTCCAGCCGCTGGCGTCGACGCCGGGCCCGCTGCACTCGCCGCCGGAGCTGCCGCCGTACGCCGCGGCGCGGGTGGCTGGGGGCGGCGCCGGCGCGGGTCCGGGCGCAAACGGCAACGGCCCCAGCGACACCAGGGAGACCTTCGAGAACAGGCTCAACGCGCGGCTGGTACGTGGAACGGTAAGCTCCCTCCCCTTCCTCTCCCCGGTCACTCACCGAAGCGGAACGATCACCAAACACTTTTTTTTCTTTCAAAATCATGAAATTTTGGTACTTGAGTAATGCAGACAGTATAAATGCGACATAGTGATTTCATAAAAAATTAATACATTTAACAATAAAACAGGAAAATGCTTATATTTTGACAATTAAAAAGATAATTCATCAAAAAGTTCTTCACATTGCCTTGATTTTGCCCATTCGTTTAATTTTGACAGATCTGCCCATTTTGGAAAACGAATCCAGAAAGTATTCGATATCACAGAAACATTACAAATAAAACCACACGAGACCATTAATTTCATGTTAGACGCAAATCATGTTACTAACATGTATGACAACGTTCTTTTTAAATTAAAGTACAATAAAATTTATAGAGTTTATGGTTGTTTCTGTTTTTAATTTTACTATTTTATTGTTCATGTTTAGTTAGATCTGTTCTTTCCTCTTCCATTTCTCATTTTTTACTGGCTTTCGTAGATATACATTCAAAATAATATCTATTCTTTAAGATAGTCGGCTCCCTTTTTGCTCATACTTGCCTCTCCCCGTACAGGGAAGATGCTTGGTCTTATAATGTGGAACTTTTCCCATTTTAGATTATTGGAATTACCATTTGCTTAACACTAGAACGCCGAGAGGGGTCAAATTGACACTTTTCTGTTTTGAAATCTTATCTGCTTGTCATAGGACGGTTTATGGAAGACTTGCTGTTATGACTTTTATTCATTTTGGTGGAACATTCATTATTTAAAATATTCGCACTTTTCCTATCATAAAACTTGAGTTATATAGGTTTTACCTTTAACGCCCAGAGGGGTCAATATGACCCCTTGAAGGTAATATGATAATTGAAGTTAATATGAGTCAACTATGAACTTTTTTACATTATTCACATCATAATATAGCATTGGTCATAATAAACAACAACAATGAACGAACAACAATGGGCATAAAACAACAATGGGCATACGAACAACAATGGGCATAAAAAAGTTATTTTGTCATTCACTTCGAAAACTCAGTCACATACAAGTCATTGTGAGGTGAAGCTGGAAATGTACCGGCAACGATATTACGTGAAAAAGAGTTGCTTTCAGAGCTACTAAGTGTTCTCGATGATAATTCAGATGGAGATGAATTTTTTTCTGAAGACTCAGATGAGTTTTTACAGCAAACAACTAGAGAAGTAGTAGATGCATCATCGAATAGTAATGATATGGATTCTTCAGATGTTGAAAATGAAAATTTACAGTCTATTATGTTTTATAATTATTACTGCCAATTTATTATAACTTTAATTGTATTAACACCTAGTACACCTCTATAGTAACAATTCATGGCTTCAAAACCTGAGAAGTATGGGCAAAAATTTTGCTTAGTAGTAGATGTTGATACCAAATACGTTCTCAATGGTTTCTCTTATCTTGGTAAGGATAATGCAAGGTCCCAAACAGTTTCTGATTATGTAGAGTTGCGTCTCATTTCTTTCTAAAGGCAGAAATGGCACTACAGATAATTATTGCACTTGTCTCCATCCTGCCGAGAAATTCAATGTGAAGTCAATCTCCATCATGAGTACTGCGAATAGAGCAGGAAGGGAAATACCATCTGCAGTGAAGGCTCCAAAAACCGTTCAACAAAAGTTTTGAAACATGATTTTTCCCTAATGATTAATCAAGGAAAAAAGCAGAAAATGTCCTGGTAATGAGTTCTCTCCATCCTACTGCTGCTGTCGATACAAATCAGGAAAGATTTCCTGAAACTGTTAGTTTTTACAAGACAAAATTTGGGGTAGACATAGTGAACAAATTGGCCAGGCAGTATTATGTCAAGGCTTCTTCAAGAAGATGACCTATATACTAGTTTTACAATCTCCTTGACCTATCTGGAAGAAATGCATGTGTATTATTCAGGTCCATTGCTGGTAAAAAAAGTGAAAAAAAGGGAGAAAAATTAAGAATTTCTTCAGCAACTTGCTGAAGAAATACGATTTGAGTACATGAAGAGTCACTCACATCCTAGGACAACGGATAATAATGAAGGCAGTGGTAATGACGTCAAGGAGGAAATGACACCACGACGGAAGAAATGTCAAATATTCACATTTTGCAAATGTAATAAACCCAGCTGTAAGTGCTTAGTAAGTAAGAAAATGATTTGGTGAAAATGTACAAAAAAATTCAATACAATGTGTCAATTGTGTAAAAAGATGAACTACTCAGAACCAATATAAAAATGAATACTTTCATGGATATATTCATTTAAAAATAAGTAAACTGGTCAATTACTTTCATATGTTTGTTTTCTATGGACATTTATTTATAAGATAAATAGGTATTGTTCAAATAACGTGATTATGTTATTTGTACTTCCTTCATTGTTCATGTAGATTTCTGTACACTTAATTAATAAGTAAACAATGTGAATGCATTAAAATATAATAAATAAATTTAATTTTAAAATAATAATGAATAATATTAAATGTATATATCAGGGGTCAAATTGACTCCTCTGGGCGTTAGAGGGGTTAGGGAAAGGCTGGGCGTCCTAGTGTAAAAAAATTAAAATAGTAGTTTATGCAATTAGTTTATAATGTTGACCTTTTTTGCACGAATAAGAAAATAGTCTATTACTAAAAGAACGACGAAGGAGTGAGTTTAGTAATAGACTATTTCTTATGAGTGCAAAAAAGGAACATTATAAACGAGTTGCATACGCTATTTTTTTGTATAACATCATTATAAAGTTACAAATGAAACGAAGTAAGTGTAAGTAAAGTTTTATAGTTGGCAACATGGACGTTGGTATTATGACGTCACAACTGTGACAGTGGAGAGCCGATTCACGCACGCATTCGAATGAAAGATGGCGTCGTTACCAATGGTAGTTTTAGAAAAAGCCTCGAAGGCAGAAGAAAGTTTAATACCTAAAAACTCGAGTGCATTGTATGAGAAGGAATATATAAATATAGGAAGTAGATGGAAACAAATAATGTAAATATTATATGCGAGACAGTTGTTCTGGCATATATATCTGAGTTGGTAAGTTTGCCATACTGTTTCATGATTAATACTAGTGTCGAGTTCTCATTTTCTAATTTATGTTATTTTGAAGTCTGCAGTATGTAAGGCATCATCTTTGTGGTGCAGTCATTCAAAATTGAAAACTATGCTGAAAATTAAAGATGGAAATGACATCTCTGCTTATAACAAAGTTCAGTTATATATGAAACAAGCTAATGTCGGCTATGAAGCAGAAAAATCTATGATATTTTCGAAAGATGATGTGAGGAAATTTTAGTGGAAGCAGATGTTGAGAAATATCTCTTAATGAAGTTAGAGTAATAATATTTTGTAGAAATATTTATTTTGTTCGTGAAGCCATGTGGTGGTGTTTATATTGTTTCTGTGAACAGTTCGTCATGAAGTTCGTCATGACATCATGTCGCGTTTAATAATGGCGATGACGTCATGTAGCGTGCGATAAAATACTGGATTATGCACGATTCGGGGTATCGAAAAGGGTCGTTTACAAAAAACATTTTTATATGTTTTACAAATAATATATGTACTAATTAAAGCTCTCTTCTAATTTATATTTTGTACTTATTACTTACATTTTTCACTTAAACAAGAATTTTGATGATTGTCAATCCCTATTTTTTGTTACCTATTTAAAATGTTTGTATTCAATATCTTCATAAAAGTTTGTCATTTTTACTTTGAGATGAAAACATGCCCAATAAGGTATTTTATTACACACCTGATGCCGTGAAACCTACACGCGAAATGTTGTGATTGTGAAAACATGACTTTTTCATGAATTACTTTTTTTGATTGTCAAAAATATAAGGATATTTGTGTTTTATTGTTAATTTCATGTGACAATCCTACCATTTCAAGATTTATCTGTGGTTAGTGTATTAATATTGTTGGTTTTTATACCGTAACAAAAACTGCAAGTTTAACTAAATATAGTATTTCACATTAATATAGTAATCGTTGCTGGTACTTGAACTAGTATGCCTCATTCTCTCCCGAAATAGTTTAAGCATTACCTAGATTTCTCCCATCGATTAAAAACAATATGTGTGGATAAAAGTAAGCCAAAAGACAATAAATGCTCCTTTTCATCAATATTTTCAATAACGGTCAATTGTCAGGAGAATGCTCCAGGATTAATTCTAGACAGTCAGTTTATAACATTTATTACCAACGTTTAGAAACCCTTTTCCGGTTTCTTTTCCAAGGTATTCTCAAACAATTTTATTATATAAAAAATTGGATCACTATACGGTATTAAAATGATAAATCCTCTTATATAAATGTAACTGTTCAATTGCTTAACAATGTAGATCTCTCCTGAAAAGTTTCGAAACGTTCTTAATAAATGTTTTAAACAGACTGTCTGTAAATTAATCCTGGACCATTCTTCTGACCGTATGAATTAAACAGACAGTCTATAATACCAATCTAAAAAAGTTCAATGATCAAATAAATTATTCTGTAGCAACATCTAAAGTAATACTGATAATGATAAGATTATTTCAACAAAACAACTAAAATGAAATTGGTTAAACACTAAAACACGATTACTTTGAACAATGGATCATTAGCCAAGCAATCTTCTTATAAAAATATCAACACGGGTAGAAAATGTAAAATATTGATGAGAAAGATCAAGAAATGGACAAAATTAATGGGCATTTAACAAAACTCTAGTAATGGGCACCTCATATTTATCAAGGTAGTTGGCATAACAGAACAGTTTCAAGCACCTGAATCATTACAGCACACGTACTGGTTTTAATAGATTTCAAAATAGTCCCTTACCTAAGTCACAACACTTTGGGATATGTAAAAGGCGCTGAACAGCATCTGCTTTACAATTTTCACGCCAAATAAAAATTGGTCATGTGTTGTTGCACAGAATTTTAAAGGACAAATAGTATTAACAGATTATAAAACATTATTTTAAATATACAATTGATGTATGCTTCAATGATGCTTATCATGGCGTATGCTGCAATTATCGTAAATTAAGCATTAATAAATAGTTATTAAAATAAAATGTTACCAACGTAAAGGACGAGGAACTTTGTCTAATATAAGTAATGATAATTGAGTAATTTATACATTTATTATTTTTTTAAGTCTTTAAAATTTGGATAATTACTACACGAAGTGTCTTGCCTTCTCTTTTATATTGTTCCGAGACTTGTGAGAACTGTGTTGACTCCAGTGTGTTTAAAACATCATGCCAATCGCTCTTGCGGAACGCGGAGGCTGCACGTAATTTGTGATGTTTCACGATTGACAATTCGCGATCAAAGAACTAACTACCCAAACACGTTCACTCATGACTGAGCACTTAAACCAATCGATTTTGTTCAAATCGTGGAATTTACGTACTGAGCGGTTCTTTCATATACCATGCAGTCCACAATTCGCAGTAAAATGTATTTAAAGATGAGCGGTGTAACGGCGTTAATAGAACCGTCAACAACGTACAAAACAGACCCCAATAGTTGAGGGCGTATCAATGTCTATTGTTCTTTTGTTCGGATCATCAAACAGAATTGATATAATTTTGAGATGAATGAAACGCTCACAACGTATAAATTGACAATTTCGTTCACATGTGTATGTTGTTTAATCAACGTAGAGAAACTTAACGTCATGGAAGATATATTTAAATGAGATTCAATTAATAATCCTGTGGTACCGAACAATAATTACATCTTTTATGTATCAAAGAGTTCTGTCCAAAGTATCATATTTGCACATAATTAACATACATACTATATATGTTGTAGATAATAATGTCATTAGTCCAATACACAGTGAATAACAAAGGTGATTCAAGTTAGTAAAAAGAAAGAGCTATCAGGTTCATTACATATCCATTTTTGTGTAATCGACCTTCCTTTGAGAAATAACAAATGACGTTGCCAACTAAAAAAGAGTTCATATACCATATTTTGCTCCAACATATTCATTTGTTTCGATTGTTCTTAAGTGGCTTTTAATATTATTCTGAGTAGTTGCGGTATGCTGAGTATTGCAGTATTGATGTCATACGCTTCTGCGGCCAGAGTCATGATCCGGGTGATGCCGCGTCGAAGGCTGAGTTTCCGACGCCAGGTCACGAGTATTACAGTATTACGAAAATTAGTATAATTATGGATCGATGATATAATGATAGATATGAATGGAAAAAGAATGAAATATATTACCTTGAGAAACTTGCGAGTAAAATTCATACTCGCTATTTATTCATTACAGCGAATTTAATACAATCCATTTTCTATGTTCGATAAAAACTAAAAAGTTGAACGTAAGTTTTTGTACTTCTTGTTGATTTTCTCGCTCTTCTGTCGATGTTAAATCCATTGTACGATTTAGCATTGTAGTAGTTTGCTCTCCCATTGCGGTTTACAATTATGTACCTGTTGGTCTTCTCAGCAAAAGAATGAGAAGAACGACCAAGGATTAATTTCGTCTCAAAGCTTAATTAGCTGTGATTAGTCGACACACTGATGTATTATAAAGCAGAATCATATGGAGAGTCATTCTAAAATAAGCAGCAGCCATCTAATATGAACATTATTTAATAGAAGTACAAATTATTTTGTGGAGCTTCGTTTCGTGAATTATAATCCGACGCGTAGTAGATAAGACGTTCCGTTGTTTCCTTCTGAATAAAATTTATTTTAAACAATTACAAATAAAGTTAGTACACTACTGAAGAACCTGGAATTTCCACGCATAAAAAATTAACATGATGTTTCCTTCTCTCTAACATTGAAATGCTCAACCGTATTCATATATTTATTATAAAAACAGCATCACGTTTTCAATTTCTAAATACACGAATTTTGTACAATATTGATACAAACCTGTGGTATTTCAAAAAATTGTGAACATTGTTTCAATTAAAAAATCATTCCAAAACACCGGATTTTTCCTTCCGGAAACAAACGCATTTAAAGCACCTCGAGAAACACCACGAGCGAGAGGCGCGGCAAACTCACCCGTGAAGGTGCAATGCCGTATTCCACAGTACGAAATGGGGTTGACGGGAGAGCGTAGGTGCGAGCCCGCAGGCGTGGTGGGGGCGGCGGCAACATAGGCGACGCCTCAGCGTGCAGAGACCGTGGCTACCGTGCCACGCGACGTCGCCCCTACCGCCCCCATCGCCGCCGCCTACGCCACCACCCCTCCGGGTCCCCCCCTTCTATACATATGTAACACGCGCAAACGCTATGCAGATGACTTAACGCCTCTCCGCGATGCACGAACGTCGCATCGTCGACTCGGTGATTATCCCGCCTACACCTCCCCCGTGTTCCCGAGCTACCCTCCCCTTCCCCCCCATTCACCCCCACCCCCGCGTGAGCGCGGAGAGAGAGCCTAAGTAATTTCAGTGACGATATATGGGCGCCAGAGGCTACGTTCACTGCGCAGCCTCTCGTTGAAAACTCTGCTATATGCGTTTGCGCTAATCCGACATTACGGGTCCTCGCGAGATCTAGCAAGGACAGATCGCACTTAACCCCCCGGCGCAAATCTCATACTAAATCCTACTCAGAAGGGATCATAGATGCTGACCTTCATTTAAATACAAATATATGAAATCCGATGTAAAAGATAAAAACCCTTAATTTCGTATCTGTCCTGTTGAGTTTATAAAAACTGGAGTTTTTTTCTCGATTTTTACATCGTGTAAGCTCCCCGTAAATGTCTATAACGAACTTCAAAGTATTTTTCGTCTACACTGTCAACAGTGATTTCAATTTAATCCTCACAATATCGCTAAAAACAATTAGCACGTTAATCTCTCAATGTTGGCATTGATTAGCAGCCAATTACATCCACATCCTATAAAAAGATCTAGATTTCTAGGGTGCCTTTTTGCATACGTTATTTTCCCCAGTGATAAGTCTCGTGTAAATTTAAACGAAACAATAAGTTAACAATATGGAAAATGGAACGTATCTTAAATCAAATCACGTAATTAGACGCGATGAAATACGCTGTAAATAAAAATTTAATTATCACTCTTCCGTCAATATTTTTCCAATTTTACGAGTTATTAACTTGAGTAATGCCACGCCTTCTTGCCTCCTAATTCCATTAGTTTCTGCTATTTCAATCCAGTCCATCGCTAAAAATTAGTTCCACGCAATAAAACACGTCAGATATTCTATTACACAGATTTTACACGAGAAAAGCGACGTCAACGTAAAACCTTCGTAGGGAAGTAGACGAAAAATAATTCATTGGAAAAAAACCTGTCCGAGACTCCGCCAGTCATGAAACGAAACTACAACAATTCAGTGACACAAACGATGAATACTTTCGTTGGAATCTGCCACGGACAAATCTGCCTGCCTTGGGGAACGCCGAACTTTTTGGCTAGGCCACGTAAAGAAAAGTGGATAGAAGTCGACAACGTGGTCTTTAGTTAGAAGCGCGCGCTCGAGCGACGCGACGGGACGGGCAGGCGGGTCGTGCATGTCACGGAACTTCCGTACCCGGCGGCGGCAACGCCAGAGTCAAGCGCAGTGGACCCTTGCACATTTCGTCAGGGCACAAGAAAAGTCACACATCTAAAAAATGATACTTTTTGTTTAAGGGAAGACACTTTTTCCAAAATATTATTTAATTCGAAGAAATTCTTAAAAGAAATTTCCGAGACTCCCAGAATATGATGTAATAACATTTTGAATTTGCACGCGAAATGAACTGCTCCGTTCAGAATAAAACAGTTTCCGCTAGATGATAAAGTTTGAAATGTGTCACTTTTGCACCGACAACATATCCCAGGATAAATGTAGAGGATCAAAGAAAGGGGAGAGGGACTAGAACCCTGGCACTAGCTCTAATGGGGAATTGTCAACTTCCACGTGATTTCTTCAACTTCCCCCTGAGCTTCTCGCGTACCTACCCGAATCGTTAGGAAAATTTAGTCGTTCAAATAAAAAAAATACCTCCGCCTCCTTTTGGTAAAAATAAATTGCAGCTCAAGCTACTGTGCAGCTTGTGCAGCGTAAGTGCAGCATAAGTGCAGTTGAAGCTACCTTCAGAGAAACAATTCTGAAAGAATGGACGAATCCTGATGACGAATAATTCATAGTATCAGAGAAATTAGCAGATATTATTTTATTTTATTCTTTATCCATCTGTTAAAATAATTCCACATATAAGAAAAAAATCTATGTTATGCCATAAGAGAGTACAGCTTCATGAGACGTATTTTAAAGAAATGGGAAAATGTGTTCTATTATGTTTAGGACCGTTGCCATATTTTTTATCAATTCTCGTAATTCCATTAGCTCGCAGGTAAACCGGATAAGGACAGGGCAGGGCAGGGCAGGGTGTTAATTTCTAATCTGTGTCGGGCCGTGCGAAGCCTTCACAATTTGAAGAGTGACCGGTCATCGCATTATAACTGAATGTATGAAGCGAACGTTTACAAATTATCTCATGGACTTCCTTGGATTGGGCAGAATGCACATGAGTGGCTAAGAAACCTGAATATTAAAATACAGTTTCTAATGTACGGCTCGTTTACTTTCGTGTCATGTTTCTTCCTTTTCGTCCTTTCTCTTACATTTTTACACAAAAGCACTTTATGAAATTCCTTTAACATTTCAGTATTCAGATTAATAAAAATTATGCTGATTTTATTGAATTTTAGTGTATTTGTTTGTTCTTGCATTTTCTGTCCTTTTTATTATTATTTTTAAGTTCTGCGCTTGAGTAATCTACTCTGCCTGCGGCATCATACCGTAAAAAATATCGTTATTTTATTTTTTTATTTTTCTGTAAAATTATTGTAATTTTATTATATTTAACTTTTACTGTTAATTCAGTTTTCAACAAAAATACCTCTGTGAACATTCACTTCTCTTCACTCATAGAATTCTGAATTGAAACATGACTTTCTGTTAACTGAAAACACTGCAAAGAAAGAAGAAAAGTTTATCATTTGAGGATTACTTAAGTTAAATTTATAATACTATTTTGTAATTATTTTAGCAATAGTATTATGGTATAATTAAGTTTTAATTATATTTTTATTATTATTATTGTTGTACGTAATGTTGGATGTAGCACGTGTTGAGTCATTGTTAGTAATGCATAATAAGTTCCGTAATAGTACGGTGGTATGTCAAGCATTCCTTAAAGAGAAAAAAAATTAATTCTAAGAATGTATTATCTACATTGTAAATAAAATTTTATTTGAAAATTTATAGGTTTTATTTATAACTTTTCTGTTAATTTATAGAATGTGACGTTTTACAAAATTTATTCCTAGTATTGAAACATGCCATTCACAGCCATTTGAAGCTATACTAGCCTTTCTCATATTCGTTACGTCATTATTTTTATTTCGTGACTCTTGATGCTCATTTCTTCAATTATGTTCGCACTCAGGTATAAGATAAACACGAATATATATTGCTTGATTACGTGGTTGGTGTAATATACCCGGCACTCTAGTCAATTTTTATGAAACTATTTTCCCTTTTTCTTCTGATTTTTAACGCAATCCCCCGTGAAATCCAGTTATCCATTACACCCTAATCGGATATATTTAAATTAATCATAAAACCGTTACAAGACTTTATTCTCTGCACCAATTCAGGGCAGCACTTCAAAAATTTTTCGTTTCAATTAAGAAATTAAGAAACTGTATTGAAGGTATTTGTTGAGTTAACACTATTTTATAAACTATATTTTGATATTTAAGAAAGTGGATTGTTGATGGGAGGTCGTAATGAATGAGAAAAAACATGTTTTAAATGCCCATGTTTTGACTGCTGTCCGCATGTTCTTTAGGTATTCTTCACAAATAGTGTACTCTGAAAAGTACGCAATTTTTATGTTTCTTTGTATTTCAGAACAAAATGTAGCTTACGATATTAACTGGTAGCTTCTTTGTAACTCACTCTGAAAGAAGAATACATGATCATATCTGAATGAATAGTAACAAAGCATCAAAGGTATGTAAAATATCCACTTTGACTATTTTCTCAGGATCTACTGACAAGAACAGTGTATCTCAAAGATTGACCCGCGGTTCTTTACCATAAAGGGATCATTTCACTAAATTTTTGAAATATTTTTTCTTGTTGACACTGCCACATCCCGTAGAGGAATGAAATTTAGATTCTCTGAGACATGATAAAGTAGTTAACGTATATTGCATCCTCGAAATTCGGTAGCTTTTGTGACTAAGTGTTGTTCAAGTGAGCCTGCAGAAATATTTTGAATACTGTGAAGCACCAATAGTCTGAGGCATTTGAGTTTGTTTGAGGCATTGAGTTTGTTGATTGTAATTTTTTGACGAAAAATCGCCACTTTCAACTGCAGCATTAAAATACTTTCATGTCACTACGTGGTTGGTGAGAAAGTAAAAAAAGAAATAGTTCCAGGTTTTGAAGCACCGCTGTATAGATTGCTAGTTCTTCTTTCTTGATAATTACTCATGGCACGAAAATACTTCTTTTTCATATTTGCTTCAAAATTCTTCAACATTTCTATAAGTAATAATAACACATTCAACTGTGTTAGTAGCTGATAGGATATGCCCCCCTTAGAACCAACATTGAAGGGGTATCAAGGATTCAGAGAGTTCTAAAATGTTTAATTATGAATTTTAATGTTTAAATATGATTTAAACATTGTAAAACCTTGTCTCTAAACACCAGCCTTCTTCCTAAAGACTTCCTTGGAGAACTCGAATTATTAAGGAGATCATTAAGTGATTCGATAGAAAAGATCATTAAGAATAATAACTTGTTCTATTATGAAAAAAGATGTTAACCAAATATTATGCTTTTAGACTGCCACGTAAAAAGATGTTATTTTTGTGGCATTCACAAATTTTTAAGTTCAATTTTAGCACTAATACTATAATTAAGACATACTCAAATATTCAGATTAAACTGTGAATGCAAAAAAGAAAAAACTCGTCTCGCTGCCTGAGCTACAACCTGCAACGCAGTACATAATTAAGTGATTTATGTACTTGAAATAGCATGAAATCAAATTCAGTAAGGCTGCCCAAAAAATAGTGTAAGACACACAAGGTAAAAGTGGTTTTATTTTGCGCCACTCGGCCTTTTGCCCTTATGTTGCAACCTTTCCTATTCGCAAAATAAAATACCATTTGTATCATAAATTATTTTTACCACTAGTAAAAATAACTACTTCGCAGCCGACCTGGATGGCCGAAATCGCTAAAGCTGAAGAGCCGTGGCTACCTTGGCTTGAAGGGTTGCGGGTTTCAATCTCGTTTAGGGCGTGCATGTTTGTGTGTGTCCATATGCATGTTCCGTATTCGTTACCCCAAAGTTACGAGTATAAAACAAATCTTAAATTACAGTTGTTGCTATATGACCATATCAGTTGAAAAGCGACCTTAAATAAGTAAAAAGAGACTACAGTGAAATCTCTTGATAAGATCACCTCTTTAAGAAGACTCTCACTTTTCGAGACCATTTTTCTATGGAACGAAATAATTTTTTCATAAGTCCAATGTCTTTCAGATGCGTAACAGCTCAGGTGCATGATATTTGAAAACTTCGAGTATCATGTATGATTTCGAAGGGAAAATCTTCCAGGAAATGAAGAAAAACTATCGCGTTCTAAAGTTGAAAGATAATTTTACAGAAGCAAAATAATGCTCCCTGGATTACGATAAACCGAAGATTTCGTACCTCAATAACTAAAGAAAGACAATTCTTAAATTATACTGTACTATCCTTTTTGTGATCATATTAATTAATGAATACAGTTATTTAAGGTAATTTAATGTGAAATACAATAAAGCTTTTATTTGAAACCAATTTACGGTGCCTATCGTAATAGTCGCAGCATTAGCGGTGAGCAGTTTAATAGTCTTCCCTTTAAGAAGACTAGTCCTCTAAAAGACCAATTATAAGAGGAGCTGGAAGGGACACAATTTCCCATAATAAATTGGCATTTTCCAAGGAACATTTTCTCTAAAAGTATTGGAGCTAATTAGATGCAACTTACTAGGAAAATGGATTAGTTCAATACATACGGTGAATGCTTTGCCCTCGTATCCAGTAATTGTTATTTAGTTTATATATTTTCTAAAAAACGTGCTATTTTTAACCATTTTCTTGTCAAAAAACTTTTATTACTTACAAAACTTGGATTCATATTTTAATGACATTGATTCAGTGTGAACAAAACGACATAAATATTAGCTCATCAAAAAAGTCAGGTTTATACATTTCTTGGTTTAGGAGAAAATCTTCCTCATATTTGAAAATACTGAACTAACGGATAATGGCCTTCAAACTTTCGTAATACATTCCTGCTCCCTCCACAGGAATAGTAGGATCACTTCCTTCGTCCATTCTTGCTGCAATGTTAACATAATCGCTATGTTCACTCTTTCGATTATACTTTCTCTTCTTAAAAAAGCAATTACTAACTAAATCGTGGCATTGTGAACAAATCGCACCTGTGCAGAATGCGAGTCGCAAATTGACTGGCAGACCCCCTACCCCACCCAAATGTAGGGTTTCCTTCATAACTAAAAAAATCAATTTAGAATCGATGTAGATCAATGAAATTGGGTTCGTTTCAAAGACAAAATTACACAGAATTTTTAAAATAGCGTTAGTAACTACCAAATCATGACCGAAAATGCTTCTTACTAAATTACATATATTTTATTAATTATTACGATTTCTTGGTCTAGTAGTTAAAAATCAATATTCTTAATTTTGAAGTTGCTATAAGGATAATTATAGTACATTTAGTGTCAGAACATGCGAAAAAAGTGTGTATTGTATTATCAATGAAAGATCACGTTTCAAGTAAAAATGAATTGCCTTATTGCAAAGTACATATTTAGGAAATCTGTCTATTTTTTAGTATTTTCGCCATCACTTCTCCTTTTTAATGTAAAAAAACAGCAAAAAATCTAATTTTTGAAATCTGATCCTCCTTTAGCTCTACTAAAAGTGTTGGTTTAAAGAGGTTTCACCGTAATTTGCAAATCCCGATTTCGCCCGCGCGCCCCGCCCCGCCGGCCCACTGCCCGCGAGGGGCGCGGCGCGCTTTCGCGACAGCGGCATCCGCGCCGCTCGCGGGGCAAAAACCCGCGGCGGCGGCGGCGGACAGCGCGGCAGTGCCGGCCGCGCACGCGAATAAATGGATCTCGAGGGAGGCACAAAACAGCGGGCGACCGCGCGCGCGCGTGCGTGTTGCAGTCGGGCGAGGTGACGTACGCGCAGCTGAGCGCGGCGGCGGCGGGGGCGGCGGGGGCGGCGCCGGCGGTGACGGCGACGGCGACGGCGGTGACGGTGGCGCCGCCCGGCGCGCAGGGCCCGCCGGCGACGGCCCTGGCGAACGCCGTGGGGCCCGCGGGGCCCGTGCTGGCCGCCGGCCAGCTGCGCCACGTGCCCCGCAAGGCGCTCAGCCCCGGCGGCCCGCCGCCCCCGCTGCCCCCGCGCGAGATCGTCACCGTGCGCACGCCGCTCATGTTCGGCTCGCAGCAGGAGAGCTGCGTATAGTCGCCGCGCCGCACCGCAGCCCCCGCAGCCCTTCGACGCCGCCGGCGTCGTCCGACTGGTCTACCGCTCGCCCGAGCGGGGCCCTCCGCCGGAACGTCGCCTCTTCAGGACACGCCCCGGCTCCCCGGCAGGATTTATCAACAGCAGACCGTGTCTCCGTCAGGCTGACCGCCTGTCAGGACGATTACCCCGCAGCCCTTCGCAACCGGTGTCGTCCTATTGGACGACCGGCGCCCTCAGCCCCCAGCCCGACACGCCGGGACGTCGCCTCTTCAGGACTACTCACGAGGCCGGCTCCCCGGTAGGACATCTCAACGGCAGTCTCTCCACCAGGCTGACTGCCTTTCTGGACGACTATTTGTCGGAGAATGTCCCATCAAATTGCCTCTCCTGCAGGATGTCCTCTCGCTACATCGCCGGTCTCTTCGCCAAAACATTTCGCCATCACGTCGACTCACTTTCGAGATGTTTCTCCGTCACTGTGTATCTCCTGAAAGTCCACCCGCCTTGTCGACTCTTTACCAGGACAACTCAACGTCGGATTATCTCCTCGCCGAGTTCTGTCCCAGCAATGTCTCTTTGCCAGTATGCCTCTCCCAGCAGGACATCTGTGCTTTCAGAGAGACTCCTCACCAGGACGTACGTCCTCTAGATCCTTCACCCTGCCAGGATGTCGCACCGTCGGAACGGCTCTCCAATCAGGACTTCTCCCTTCCAGGACGCCTCTCCACCAGGACGTCTCTTCGTCAGGACCGTATCCTCAGGAGGATGTTTCTCCAGCTCGTCGGTGTCTCACCGCCCATGCCGGCGGTATCGTTCACCATGGTCACTCACTGATCTCTCTCGCTCAGGGAAAGGTGTTTCGATCTACCCCGGATCGATATAATTTTGTGCTGGATTCGTTCAAGAATGTCACTCTCCTCTCGATGAAAAACAAAGTCTTGCTTGGTCGACTGATAAATCGCCGAGATTGCTCCCGGACGTTGCAGCAAGGAGATAAGAAGTGACCAGGGCAGAGTTACTTCGGCCTAATGTATCGCAATATCTTGCCGACCCTCTTTCGTGTGTACAAACTGGTGTGACGTTCGCTGTATTAAAACACAATATCCTCATCTCCACCATGTGTATGAAAAGTTCTAAACAGTGATTCGTATATTTATGCTTCTTTTTTAATGACAATCTTCCAAATGTTTTTAGCTCGCCGCAAGTGATGAGTGTATCTGTAATTCTGACTCTGCATGAACATTTTTTATTTAAAGAATGGATCTTTGTGTAGAACAGCAGCAATCGACGTGTGTCTGAAGGTCTTTGCAGACACCCTAATAATTTCGTGAAGTACCTAGTTCCTTAATTCACTGTAAAAAAATCAAATGATGTTCATCAACATTATCTACCAAGAAAGATGATTTGTCTTGGTTTTGGGAGCTAACTCGTGAGCTAAAATTGCGCTGTGAGAGAGTTCAATGCTACGATGTATGTTTCCCGTTTAGTGCCTTAGATTGGGACGAGCTGTCCCGATCCAAAATGTGTGAAGTCAGGAGAGAGTGTCGGATCGCAATTGTTCATAACATACTGATAAAAACAAGAAAATATCACTAAATGTTTCAGTATTGCGAAAAAAATCATTCTTCTGTTACAGTGTTTTCATGACAAAAATGCTGAAGTCAGTGATGACAGTATTTAAAGACATTTGTTAACTTCGATGAGCTGTTGTTTATATTATCAGCGTGGCTAGTCAATTTACACATTTACAGAATTGATGGGAACATCGTACGTGATTTCCAAGGACAATTTATAAGAGCGTATTCAGTGAATCCGTTACATTTATACCTCGTAAGTGTCTAAGAAGGTCTATGAAGTTGTCTCTCATTTCAGACGACGCTTAAGTTGGGATTACCTAAGTGAGACGAATGAGGACATAACATTTCTCGTCTCTAATAGGTTTCTGAGCTGGAGACAATCGTCTCGAACTCGAGTGCACCCACTCAATCATCGGCTCTTTGCGATGCCTACATCTCTTCACCTGGCATTTATGATTACTGCGTGTGTAAAATCTATGTACATACAGTTTACTTCGTCTCGAGAGATTGATTATAATGACTATGAAGATTATGAAACTGCGATTTGTAGATAATCGTGCATTTTGTAAATTTTGAATCTGTGTGATCGATTTTTTTCTTTAAATTCAGTGATATAACATGAGAGCGTTGGGTGTGCTTAATCTACGTTACATGTTTTCTAACGAAGCATCAATGAAGTTAACCTTTTGTGATATTACTGTCGTAAGAACGTGTTACCAGATTGCAGATTATTTTAAGCCTAACGTTTAAAAATTTCCTGATAGATATATTTGTGTTCGAGAAAGAGAATTTCACGAACCTGTATAACAAACCATTGCAAACCGTGTACGTACGTTCTGGACTCAAAAAACTGAAGAGATGTTGATTTTGAAATTATATATTCGCATAAGCAATGGTTTATCATACGGACCAAGCAGTTCCCGTAGTTCTTCCATAACTTCCACATCAATGTGTCAGCGTGTATATGAATCCTATGAAAGTTTAAAGTATTAATTCAACCAATGAATGAACTGCCGTCCAAACTGGTGAGGAAACACCTATGTAATGATTGGTAGGTTTGTGAATTTCGATGTTAACCCAGACTTAAAATTATTGATGTTCATTTGTCAGGATTGTATTGAAGGAATAAGCCTAACGTGGGTATAATCTCAATCTACAAACTTCTTCAGAGTACCCTTATGTGAAATCCCTATGTAATATACTAACCGAAAATAAATGATGTTCAAATAATATGCATTTTTTTGTCTTTCAGAGGATTTAATCCTTAATAGATCTAAAATACGTTAAAAGTTTTGAATTTATTAAGGAATGAATTTCCCAAACACTGGTCCAGATCTTCTACCTAGTTGTCACAATTTTATAACAATATTAAATTTAATTATTTATTAAATTTATTTATTTATTAAATTTAAGTAAAAGCTGAGCAGACCGTATTGTAAAAGAATAAAGAGGGCATCACTGCAAACTGTGCCGTGACGTTCGAAGTGGAACTCATATTTTCTACCGGGCCGTGCTGTGCCAGGCTGAACGAGATCTAGGGAGCTGGAGTATCAAGAAAACGTGTTCGCATAGTAGGGTATCTTGTATCGTTTGTAGTACTCACATATGGCATCATCTAATACTGAACGAAATGGTTGTAAACCTTTTGAATTTTCAGTACACTATTACCTTAATTCAAGAGAGAGAACAAGCCAGTTGCGGTGGCCCAGTGACGCTGACCAAGAGAACCAAAGGTTCCAGTCCCGATGGTGGCAGGAATTTCGACATTAGTTAGGTAGCTATGTCGTATTCAGCTACCGTCTGGAAGAGAATTCTAGAGGCTGGGTGCTCTGATCGGTAGTTTACCGTGGTTTCTTTGATCCAGACGAAAACTCGTACAGTACCATAACAAACGGGTCAATGACGTCGCGTGGTTTTTTCTTCCTCTTCCTTGTTCTATCCTCACACCCTACTTACACACACACACACACACACACACACACACACACACACACACACACACACACACACACACACACTACCAGACATGTCGGGAGCTTAGAACTTGTTCCGGCTGGGGCGGCTGATGGGAAACACCTGGTTGGGGGAAAACCCGCAAGTCGACATGGTGGTCGGTGCCGGATTGCACCATCCAGAGCGGGAAAACACCGCTAGCTCCCGTGAAAAAGCATGCACCACGCTTACGGGACTAATGATCATAGCCATTGACGCGCCAGAGAACACAAACTAAGCATTTATTCGGAGAACAAATATATCTGACAAATAGCTTCGTATTGATTGCAATGCAACTAGAATGTGAAAAAGTGAAACATATGAGTCAGGTATCGCGAATTTCAAATCTCCAATTCAGGTACTAGCTGTCATAAATTTACGCATTTTGTATTCAATATTTGTTGGCAACCAAAACTCTCACTAAACAGTCTAGAACAGACATTATATGCATATAAACTACATGTGATAATCCAAGTTAAAGAAAATATTTTACTCTTTTTTACATTGCATTAAGATTATTCTTTTATGAGACATTTTCTTACTTCATCAAATTTCTTCCGGAAGTTTCTAAACATTTTCTGATATTAAACAGATTTTATTGGTTGAGTAAACCCACAAAGTAATGAAATGGTGTATTAAGAGTGAAATTCGAATATACTCATAGTAATAATAATAATAATAATAATAATAATAATAATAATAATAATAATAATAATAAAAATGCCTTTATTAATGGCGAGGCTCGGGCCATAGGGCCTGCTCTTCCGCCTAACCACTCAATCTACATTAATACAGAGAAATAATATTTTAAGAGGGGGAGGGCCAGCTGAGGGCATAGTGTCGTTGTAGATTCATTAAACCGAAACGTCATTCCATTATTTAACATTCGTTCTAGATATAAGCATGTCATTTCCCTTTACAATTCCGTTATTCCATACCAAATGAATAACGAGTTCATAATTTAAGAAAAATTAACATGTCTAACAGGTATTTCCTTCTACACCTGCATTACGAGAGCTAGCCTATAAAGCAGCTTTTGCTTTGGGTTTCTCTTTGATCGTCCATTGCTATTTTACTAATTTCCTTGCCTAGAAATCCGTAAGAACAACGATTTCCTTGAAAGCTACGATGTGACGTTCCTTGAAAACCTCGGTGCAAAACTAGAAACACTTCTTTGTAATCCGAAGCTTACAAAGACAATTACAAATTGTTTGTTTTCCAGATGAGGTAGAAATGAAAGTATATATTTTTGAATAAAGAAATTGTTGATACTGAACTCAAGACGATGGGAAAATTTTGCTCTCTCAGGTAGTATTCATTCTTTTCAAGGTATGTGTACTGAAACAATGCGAAGGAAGTGGTTTAACATGTAAATGCAAACCCCGCGTGAGATATAAATGTTGGTCCAGTAATTGTGACGTCAGAGGAAAAGGCTTGGCACAGAGTGTCACATATCATATTAAGCGTAATTGATTATTTTCATAGTAGCATGGTTAGGACAGGTCACAGTTATTTGCACTTGATTGCTAACATCTCGTTAGAGATAATTCTAGAAGAATGCGGTTAAATTATCTTTAAAAAGAGAGGATGACCAACAAAAAAATGTTAGCTGATAACGAGATGGTATAAATGGTCAGGGTCAATTTTATTTCAAGCTAAAAACGAATTATTAATGAATACGTTATTTATTCCGCATTACATAAAACGTTAATTTCTTAAAAACACTACAATAACATGATTTCAAATATTTCACTTACAATAACTCAATATAAATCACCAGTAGATTAGTTTTTAAATGAATAAATTTTCAAAAACATTCAATTGTACTAGTTTATACGATTATCATTGCTCATGAGTAAATTGCTTCCCGTAAAATTAACGAACAATGCGCGGAAGAATAATTTAATTACGTTTTTATTGAAACAAAATTTTGCAGGTATATTACACATTGCTTCGTAAACTACACAAAACAAATCTCTAATACATTTTTTTCCATACCATTCTGTGTCAATATGTTGGGACTCTGCAGTTAACCATTCACATGGCAAAGAATCACTTACGTACAGCTAGGCGGAATATCACAAAAAACATTTGAACTATACACTTGGTTCAGTTTAGAGTGCCTTCAGAATAACTGGACGGTGTTCAATCAATCGGCTAAGCGTCATTTTTCAAAAAAGGGAGATATGGAAGCTATTAGTTGCACTGGACCATGTTCTAAGTGTACGGAAAATTTTGGCGCCATCAGTCACATCAGGTATTTTATGTTTTGCAACAACCGATTAGAAACCGAGATCTTCAAATCTGTTCTTAATTTCATATTATGCAGGTAAGCGCCATATATTCCACTCATGTTTGTGTATTTTGGCGCTTCAATGAATGAAATAATTAAATTACAGTTTTTAGAGCTGAATATGTAGTAAAACGATTATCTCAAAACTTGTATGATGTCGCATGGCCGGTTGATGCATAACACCGTCCAACTAATGAGGTGGCTCTGGGCAACAAATGTTCAACTACATCGTCTTTTATGAGGCCTTAGGGCTCGAGTGCCGAACCAGGAGAGGTGTCTCAGGGCATCTACTGATGTCACTGCAAGGCCTCTGACCGAGAGGTCCTCTTTGGTTCGAGTGGCAGAATTTTCCACACTAGATAGATAGCTAGTCCGCGAGTTCAGTCGCTGTATGGAGGAACATCCTAGTGGTCGGCTGCTCTGATCGGTAGTTTTCCGTGGTTTGTCCAATCAGTACCAGGTGAATGCCGGAGCAAAACACTAGCAAATGGGACATGGACCTCTCCCGATCTTTCCTTGCCTTGTCCTTTCCTCATCTTTTACTTACACCCTACACTTACATTTACAAGCACTACACCACCTCACATGCCAGGAATCCGGTCGGGAGCATACTATTCGTCCCGTCTGAGGCGGTGGCCCGCTGGTAGGAGACACCTGGTTGAAGAAAACGCCGATAGCTGGTAGGTCGGCGGCGGATCTCACCAGCTAGTGGGAGATCACCGCCACCTCCCAAGGAAGGAACATGCACTACACTTATGGAATTGCCGTAGCGGTTGACGCGTCCAGAATCACGAATCAATCAAATCTTACATTTCAACGGAAGAAGAACACATTCCAGGATATAATCTGAACTACACTTACGGAGTATTAACCATAACAGTTGGCGTCGCCGGACATGAAAAAACTTCCTTAACAATATAACATCATTTAACACTTACAAATACTTGATTGACACACGTCATATAGGATGTTTTATACTCAACAAGCTTCGTCGACCTGAAGCTTCTACCATGTTCGAATCCCGGTCCAGAATCTTGGAAACAGGTAAGTGCCCGAATCAGGGATTGAAAATGCCTGGAAATGCATTTATTTTATTTATTATTTTTTATTTATTTTTTTATTTTTTTATTTATTTATTATTTTTTATTTATTTATTTTTATTATTTACTTATTTATTTATTTAATTATTAGTTTAGGGGCCCTTCAGCAGCTGAGTTTAATGAGGCCATTCAGTCTGATGAGCAAGCAAAGATAATGACGATCAGGTGAATGATGCCGGAGAAATTCTGGAATATGACTGAAGGAAAAGGATAGAACCCCGAAAATCCTGCTGAGCGCTCGTTATGTTTAGCAAAAATTGCCCATGGATTAGCTGGGATCCTTATGAAGGTAAGTGTCATTACGCCACAGGTCCCCTCCTATTTAAGAATACACAAAAGCTGCTTTGATCGGTCATTTTCATAGATTTATCCGTCTAACAGTCACATTCCAGAGCCATTCCGTTATCTGGCTAACAATAATGGAAGGAAAACGCCCTACCTCAGAATAAATCGCAAAATAACTGAAGGCAAATTTTATGAATTAAAGAACAAAAAATACGAATGTTTAATACAAACTGAAGGAAACTGTTTTTATTAAAATATTTTCAGTCTCATATTCAATTTGAACAATTTCTGTCCTTCCAATCCTTGCTGCGGTGTCACAGATGATAAGCCCCTTTTTAAAGAACTAGGAGGAACATTCTAAACATTGAACTATTTCACAATTGTTATCTACATTCACAGAAATTAAAATAAGACGCGGCGTGTTTATGGGCAGTCTTTGTGGTAAAAATGTGGAGAATTTCCATGGAGCGATTCAAAAACAGATTTTTCTTGAATGAATAACTTAATTATTAACTAATGATCCCGAATCCTCCCAGAATGAACCCAATCATCTTATTTCTCAATTTCTGACACTATATAAACAGAAATGATCCGAATAACATAGAATGAACGATAGATTTACTTATGAAATAATAAATAAAATTATTTATTAAATTTATAAATGAGAGAAAATCTCTGATTCCCATGGTTTCTCTGATCTATTGTCCCGTTGCAGTTGCAAAAACAGAAATACCGAAGACAACAACACGGTTCTCTGGCCAAACACGCCCATCATCAACCATGTACTAGAGGCCAATCCAATGCAGTTAAAACCAGAGAGTGCGGAGCTTTCAGCAGCTGAGAAAACATACATTAACAGACAGATAAATACTCTACAATCCACTATGATCTGTCTGGTGAATAAGAGTACTATTTTAAACCACTGTTTGATATTCATTCTGATTGACAAAAGATTTGTAATGCTCTGATAGACACGAAATCCGTACAAAGATGCTATTTAAGTGGAGCAAGTTCGAAAATGTTCTAACAATCGAAGTTCACTCCCGACAGTTAGAATTTGGTATTTCAGTTTTGCACACTTGTATCCGACTGCAATATCTTACAAAATTCCAGTTAAATCATGGAGAAGCCAAGGGAAATGTCCGAGAACAAAAAAACAAAAATCCGAAAGAATTCCAAGAAAAGATGGGTTGATTTGTGGACACAATAGCTTGGATTTGGCAACTCCAATTATGGTAATACAGCAAAATGGATTTTTGAGAATCCTGAGATATCGGCATGTGTCTTGATCGGGAACTACTAGAACGATTTCACGTAGTACTTATCGCAATTTCCTGAGGTTTTCATATTAATCCAGAGAAGTTTTAAATATTTTGGGTTAATGCAGCCAGATTATTTGTGGAAATGTACCCTTGGATACGGTATTTCGCCAATAGTACACAAATTATTCACTCATGAACACCAGTGTTGGCGATCTGTTAGTTCTCCGAAGAGACACAAGAGGCGCGTAATAACATAAAGAAATTTAGAGGAGATTTTTCTAGTAAGTGTGCCGTAGACAAAACAAAGACATTTTTTGCTAACTTCTGGTATCAGCTGACGCTATCACAAGTCGCACACCACTTTTTGCAAAGAAATAAAAGAACTTCCGAGAGAAGTTTGAAATATGATGTTGCCCGGGCAAGCGTAATGAAAAATATAAGAATATTATGATACTGATTTGTCTTCAGATTCATCATGAATTACAGTGGATAATAATTGTGTCATACAATGATGAGAAAAACACACAAAGACAATCATCAAGTATTATCTTGACCTAATTGACGATGTTTCTGCGTGTAAGGTTTGCAACAATGTTGCTATAACACATTGAAATTTTAAATTAACCTTTGCTGTTTTTCCATGACTTACGTAAATTCCCTTTGGGGTCTTATTTGACGTTTTATCCTATACTTTACTCAAGTATACTCAAGTATTTCCTTCACGGATGTTATTCGTAATTATTAAATGAGGACAATGAACTTATTTATTTGCTTTTTTACTATATCTAGCTATAACTATAAGAACAAAGAATAATATTATTTCCAGAAAAAACATTCTATAATATCCTCATAACTATACAATAGGTTTCTATCATATCAGTATGAGAACGTCTGATACAAGGCCATTACCTCATAATAAATAAATACGCCAATTACACTGTTCTACAAAAAAAACTTTTTTCTATTTCTGGAGAAAAAAGTTGTGATTCTTATAGTAATTTCAAAGGTGAATCCAAATCTGTTTACAGTTTTTCTCTGTCAGGGATAGTTTAACCGGAATTCTATTTTTTATCTTTCAGTACTCTATAAATGTAAACTTATTTTGCAGAATTCAAGAAATAGCAATAAAATAATTTACAGTGTCCTTGATGATTGATTTCAGTTACGTACTCTAACTCTATCATATTAGGAAAGTCGTGGAAGGTGCTGTCAGAGGCAATATTAACAAAAGAATTCACTTTGTAGCATATATTTTAAAGGAAGACATACAGAAAAAGAGAAAATGATACAAATGTGGCAACAACAATTTACATATCTTATTTTTTCTTTTGTAACGAGTGTCTTCCTTGTCTAGAATGATACTACAGCAATAGTCAGGCAACATTGTAGGCATCCATTTCTCTTAGTACCTTTTTTCCATTGTAGATATATCTTTAGAGAATTTCTGTTCGTGTTGGTTCGGATTCATCGTTGCAACTCTCTGGGAAGAAGTCACTATGAGAATCCATGAAATGTACTATTAAAGATATTTTGCAGCCAATTTCTTGATAAGATTTGATCATGTCATTCACTATTTCCTTGTAATTTTCAACTCTTTTTCTTCCAAGGACGTTTTCTGACACTTTCTTGAAACATTGCCATGTTCGCGCTTCTGCGTCAGTGAGGCATGTTTCAAAATTTCTATCTATCTGAAGTTCTCTGATCTGAGGGCCTACAAATACATCATCTTTTATTTTTGCTGCTGAAAGACGAGGAAATTTGTCAGCAAGATACGTAAACATTTCGCCAGTTGGATCCATCGCCTTTACAAATTGTTTAATTAAACCGAATTTGAAGTGAAGAGGTGGTAGAAGGATATCTTCACGAGTTACCAGATTTTGACGTTGGACATTTTTTCACCTACTTTCCAATTTCGTTCCGGCCTTTTCTTTCTTATGTGGTGGCAATTTCCATCGCGACTATCCCACTCGCAAAGAAAACAATCATATTTTGTATAGCCTGGTTGCATGCCTAATAACAATGCAATCACTTTGAAATCGCTACATACCTTCCATTTATACTCACTGTATATAATTAATTTGAAAATATTTTCTAAAATAGAACCGGAAGACTTTAAGAGTGTGGCACTGGCATTTGCGCATAAGGTAGGTCCGGGTAAGCAATGTGTTTCTTTGACTTCTTGTTTTTAAAATCTCGAATTTTTGTGACACACAAATAACAATCTGATATATGATCTTTTGGTTCTCGCCATACCATAGGTACAGCGAATTGCATGTTATTTTCTTTTTTTTTCCACCAATTTATTAATTTACAAGAAAAAGATGCGCAACATACTATTCCTGTTTCTTACAAATGTGGATTCTCCGCAGATACAGCAAATCTTCTTATCAACTTATTACTTCTTATCAACTTACTTGTCACTTTCTGTACCACCACGAGAAACAAAAAAATCACTTTAAACGTTCTCACACTTGAGGACTTTCTGACAGTGACTGTGAGGCTAGGTTTGAGGTAAGCAGTGTTTTTAAAAGTATACAATCGAGAGAGGAGTAGCAACATTTGAATATTAAAACATTTGACATAAATACAGGAGTCCATGTTGCCAAGTGTTATTTGCAAACTTTCCCTCAATTTACGGAAAATAATGCCTTTTTCATTATACAAAAGTTAAAATTACTGAAAAACTATCCCTGAACGCCACATTTTGATTTCAGATATGGACTTACCATTGCAAATTCATAAGGAATCACACACATTTATCTCAGAAATAGAACCCTTGTAGAACAGTGTTATCAATTTTAAACCATATCATAATATTATAAAATGAAAATGGACAAGGTTTTATAATTTTTCATGTAGTTTATACGTGTAGCCTGGCATCTCTTTGGTAGCATTTCTGACCCCAACCGCATTAAAATCAAATTACTTCAAATCCAGGAAAACGTAAAAAACTGAAGAGTTGTAGTTTTGTTATCAACTCAGTCCACTGTTCTTCTGTTCACTTAAAATATTCATTATCAACTTTGGAGGCCCGCCCCACTGTACAACGTTTCAGGGCATGGTTAACCTCGTCAACATGTAGCAATGATAATATTTCTTGCACTTCAAAATCCCATTACACTGCTATACTTGTTGGGCTACATAACTTCAGAAGTTACATGTCAACAGCAGCAACATAACTGACGAAGTTGACTTCAAGTTAATATCGCCAAACAGCGTTTATTATCATTTGCATTCGCAATTTGCCACAATATGATTCTTATGAGATTTGCGCAACTGCTTAAAGCCATTTTTGTTACTTCACGTTTCTGCTATCTACTACGTCACAGGTTGCAGATCAAATTTGGCTCACTGATAGTCTCAATATTGAATTCAACACTTCCCCGGCTAAGCGTTCAAATTTTCTTAAATACGGGATCTTGAAGTCATTAGCTGGAAACAATTTCGACTTTTTAGTGGATTCTGTATAGTCGTAAATATTAGTATTCTTTTAACCGAATTTGTATATTTTAGAACTGGTCCAACGTAATATGAAAAATGCAGTACTTAGATATTTACTTCCACACCAATTACTGAAGCTACATCTGGAGCAAATACTTAAAAGTATCTTTTCTCTACCAATATGAACATCACTAAACACTTATCTAGTAGTAAAATGTTTTAAGAGAAGTAACAAAATTTAATGTAGAGAAGAGAAAATTTAAATGTAGAGAGAAATATAAGAGAAGTAATACAGTATTTCAAAAAGTACGATATTGTAAAAATAGAAAAGTTCCATTGGTAAACATAGTGAAGTGTTTGTTTGCAAATCGAAAGGAATTTTAACCTAGTAATGCTACAGAATTTTGCAGACTTCTCGTACTAGATTACTAATATTTTTAGTCTGAGCTAGTTTTTCGATTTTACCCCTTCCATATCCCAGCTACCATCTTTTGTAAAAAGGTAAATTAGTTTGGTAAATTAGATTAAGTAGATTAGTTTAGTAAATTATATTTCATGCCTGAAGGATATTGTTTCACATTTCCTCAATTTTTCGTTCTCCTGATAGTTGAATTGATATAACGACTTTAAAATATTACAGAAGAGTACAACCTGGTTTTATATGAATATTTTAGTTGAAAATTTTCGACGAGGGGTTCAGAAAAGATGGTTCGAGCGTTTCTGAAAATGCTCAATTGTGAGCTCATTTTCTCAAAAAACTTTTGAGTTTTCAAGAAACTTTATTTACAATCATTTGAAGGACATCTTCTCACCGTTGCAATAATGTACAAAAAAAATCTGTAAAATCCTCAGCATTACATAACTTTCTCTGTACCGCGTACGCCGTGTACCGAGTGTTCCATTTAAAATTGTTTTGGGAATATCTCAAAAAATACTCCAGGGATCAAGAAAAGTGGGTAAAGAAAGCTATTTGTATCTACGGTATCATCCAATGATACTAGACTCGACCCAACATGCCTACTCCGCACGGGTGAAGGTGGGGAAAATAAAAATGCTAAATAGGAACAGATTTTTTATTGCAGATTCGGATTCTATGGGGGAAAATATGTTTAGTATCGATGAATTTCAAGGATAAAGAGATATCAATCACAATAAAGGATACAATTTTTTATTATTTAGAAAATTTCGTCATACATATGTTTCGGGTAGTGTTTTTCCATCATCAGTGACTAAAGTAGAAAATTCAGTAAAAAGTTAACAAATGAAAATTACCAATGCACATAAACATATTCAGCTTGAAAACTAATTAATTAAGGTACCCAAGAAACACAGATTAAACACCCATAATTAAATGTTATTAAAGTGCTCCGACCAGTATGCCGCCATCTTGTGCATCGCACGTGGTTCTGGAATTGACTGAAGGAAATGGGAGGAAGGAAGAAAATAAAAAGCTAGCCAAATAAATAAATTTAAAATTGGGCTGGATTTGAATTGGGATTAGTTCATTGAGACAATTTGTATTGGGGTTTTTGTAAAATTTTAAAATTTCAAAATTTTCTAAAATGTTCAATGTAATGCCTTTGTTTCCCAAATGTATGATTTTAAAGTTGATATCTGGGTCAAAAGAGAGGTTATTTTGAATGAGATGGTTGAAGAAAGTGGAAAAATCTTGTTTGAGTCTCTGACATAAATCTAATAATTTGATTAAGTCTATTTTTACATTGTAAGGTGATTTAGAATTCATAATATGCTTAATGTAAATATCTTGTACTTCAGAAGGAGGTATGTTGGTAAACAAATTGTTAACATCAAAAGAAACTAACTTGGCATTGTTCGGTAATCTAATTCTTTAATTTTCTGAATAAGATCTAAGGAGTTGTTAAGTTTGAATTTGGGGCTAAAATTAGTAATGGAGTTGAAAATAGGAATGATAAATTTACTCAGAGGTGAAATACAACAATTACTAAAGCTAACTACAGGTCTAATGGGTAAGTTTTCTTTATGAAGTTTAACGAGGCCATATAATCTGGGGCATTGAGGGTTCATAACCATTAAGAATTTTTCCTTTGTTCAGTAATTAAAGTGCTAGACAATATGGCATTCCTAACATTAACATTGAAAGAAGAATGCGGGGTCTTTATCTAGAGTAATGAACTTATTGTCATCTATGAAGGTTTGAAGTTTGTTGATATAATCTGAATGATTTAATATGACTACAGTATTACCTTTATCAGCCTTATTAATAATGAAATTATTGTTTCACTTTCTCTATTAATTTAATTGTAGAATTATTGCTAGGTTTTGTAGAGATCTGAAGGATAGGTCTATTGATTTCATCAGAAAGAATTTTAGAACAATCGATAACTAAGGAATTGAGAATGTTTTTGTCATTAATGTTGCATAAGGCAACTTCAGTACTAATAGCTAATTTTGTGAGATCTTTGGTAGAAGAGTTTAATAAAGGGGCATATTTTAGGCCATTGGAAAGTAATTGAACTTCATCACTAAATATACACATCAGATAAGTTTTTAATTCTAGGATAGAACGTCTGAGTACTAGTAGAAGAGGAGGAATTGATTTGGAGGATTTAAGTTGCTTAGATTTTAATTTTTCTAATTTTTTGTTTAATGTTAATTTTTTCTGGCAGTCTTCTAAGAAAAGGATATCACGTATTTTCCGATGGAGGTGGAGAAAAAAAGAGGCCAAAATAATTTTGTGATATGGGTGTGAGCAACAAACAGGTAGTAAGATAATGCATCTCTAATAGAATACCATTTAATAATTTCGTGTTGAATCCATGTTACCTCGACTGTATGTAAAGCAGATCTTGCGGAGGCGGTGGTGGCAGAAGTTTTCAAATTCACATATTTAGGCACGATCTTGTAGAATAGGCAAGATTTGTTAAACTATATGCTACGATTTGCTGTGTCGAATTTTCTTCTTAAGTTGGTGAAGATTTTAGCCGCATTCGCTCGATCTGCGTTTTGAATAAATTTTGTTGGTGGCAGCTGAGATTAGTGGTGAGCTGATTTGGACTTGAATTGGGATTGTTCATTGAGTTAGAACAGAATCATACCATAAATTTTCTAGACTTAACGATTTTCATACAGAACAATAAACATAATTTTAAAATTTTTAGAAAACCCACCCAAACAGATTTGATCATTCCCTTCAATTCAAACCATTGCTATCAACATAAATTTGCTGTATTCCATTCATGGATACACAGACTATTCAACGTACCCATGTCACAATCAGATTTTCAAGAAGAAGTTAACACTATTTTAGAAAATGGTGAAAACAATGGGTACAATCCTTCCACCATTAAGAAATTCATAAAAGAAAAAGAAATTAAATTAATAACTAAGAAAGCATTCCCTCAAAATATCTCATCTGAAAAGAAAGTGTTCATAAGTATTCCATATATTGGACCCATATCCCAAACGATAGGTAGAATATTCATAAAAAATGACATAAAGGTACCATATAAAACCCCTAACACCCTTCAATCATTACTTCCCAGCAACAAATCGCCTTTACCCTTAATGGAAAGAAGTGGTGTTTATTTGTTAGAGTGTAACAGCTGTAATTCAGCATATGTAGGACGAACAGGTAGAATGTTTACCTGTATATTAAAGGAGCATTTAAGATCTTGGAGAATCAAACAAGATTTTTTCCACTTTCTTCAACCATCTCATTCAAAATAACCTCTCTTTTGACCCAGATATCAACTTTAAAATCATACATTTGGAAAACAAAGGCATTACATTGAACATTTTAGAAAATTTTGAAATTTTAAAATTGTACAAAACCCCAATATAAATTGTCTCAATGAACAATTCCAATTCAAATCCAGCCCAATTTTAAATTTATTTATTTGGCTAGCTTTTTATTTTCTTCTTCTTCCCATTTCCTTCAGTCAATTCCAGAACCACGTGCGATAGCCCAAGATGGCGGCATACTGGTCGGAGCACTTTAATAACATTTAATTATGGGTGTTTAATCTATGTTTCTTGGGTACCTTAATTAATTAGTTTTCAAGCTGAATATGTTTATGTGCATTGGTAATTTTCATTTGTTAACTTTTTACTGAATTTTCTATTTTAGTCACTGATGATGGGAAAAACACTCCCGAAACATATGTATGACGAAATTTTCTAAATATTAAAAAAATGCATCCTTTATTGTGGTTGATATCTCTTTATCCTTGAAATTCATCATGGAATACCACAAAATCTCAGCTGCCACCACAAAATTTACGTTTAGTATCATTTAGGAGATTCTTGCATATTACTGAATACGTAGCTTTTTAGATTTGATGTGTAATTGTCGAAAAAGTCATTTTTAACGTTTTTGTACTTATTTTAATGTTTGTCGATGTCGCAACGCCATCTATCACGAAACGGAAAAAATGTTAATTACAAAGGTTACGTATTTTTTTCCTGGGGAATCCGAATCTCCAATAAAAATGGGGATTTCCATTTAACGTTTTTATTTTTCCCCAGTCTCATCCGCGGGGTAGGTGTAAGGGCTGGCTGGTATCATTTAATGGCTCTCGTCGATACAAAAGTCTTTTTTTACCACTTTTCTTGATAAAATGTTCATTTTTCGAGATAATCCAAAAACCAACTATAAATGGAACATCTTGTATACGTATGCATATGAGAAAGTAATAAACCAAACGGGCATTCTATTTTTAGTACATAACAGAACGTAAAAAAGAAGACTAAAAAGCTTAAATGGTAAATAAAAGTTGTTTTATTTTATTGCTTAGGAGATTTTTATTAGCGCACGATTTTGTCACCATCTCTTCATAAACCAGGAGGTGCTACTGACTCTCACACAGAATTACATCTTCCAGGTAAAGCCTTCCTCCCGTATCTCGCCTCTCAGGCACCTGCAGAAGAGAGCTATCTCTATTATGTAATTGAATCTGTCATATCGAAATGGGCACATCTTTCCTTCAGTTGCTCGGCGCGAACACGTTCTTGGAAAAAGAAACATTTTCTTAGAAGTGATATTTTCGAAGGGAAAAGAATCGCACCTGCTTGACTACATGTGCGAAGAGCAGAGACGTTCCGTTTTTACATGTAGAAAAGCTTTCTGAAAATTGTTAATAAAATGCTGAGGTTAGCTCATTTTCGCAAACATTCAAAATATTGCCTTTTTCAAATAACAAATTCAATTGACACTTCTGGACCGCGGCCCGCCACTCAAGAGGAATAATCCACCGTTGAGTCACTTTTTTAAAATAGGTTCTTTCAAAATTACAGCTCGTAAAAACTGATGTCTGTATGAATAAAAAATCCATCAATCTGTTTTCTCACGAAATTCGTTCTCAGAAACCATCATTCCAGAATTACATGTCTCAAAGTTGCTTCGGGGGCAAGATAGATACATGCAGATTATTTTCTACAATCCACAACTCTTTTTACAATGGATCCCCTTCAGGGTTTATTCTTACAAAAATGTTCACATTCATGTAACAGAACTTTAACATATATCCCAGAACAATATCACTCGCTCAACCTTTTACCTACAAGTAACAGTTCCAAAATTGCCTCAAATTCATCCACAAAACTACATCTCGGTTCCATTCCATCTCGCCTCGCTGTCTTGCGCAGCGGGGCGCCGCGCTCTGTAATTGCCACAGCATCCCCTGCGCGGCGGCGGGCTACACGCAGACGAGGTGAGAATGAGGGGTAGCTACCCTTTAATTTCCAGGGTGCGGGCAAAAACGGGGGTGATGGAGGAGGAGGAGACTGGGGCCGAAGGGAACAAGCGTTGCTGCGCCCCCTACAGCCTCCAACTCCACACTTCACCGCCAACACCGTAGTTTCGCTACTGCGTCTTCCACAGCAGCCACCATTGCCGTTGCCGACTCCACCGTTGCCACTGTTACTACCACCGTCGCTACCAATGCAACTACCACTTCAATACCATCATCAACATAACGGTTCTCACATCATACAACACAACTACATCTGCCACCACTACGACACAGACAATAACATCGACATCTACATCGACAACCTGAAAACAATCCATATCCCATCTACAGTCAACTTCACAACCACCATCAGCACCAGTACAGCTGACGCTGCGACAACCAACATCCCCACCAACACTATCCGCATCACCACCAACACTAACGTCATTGCCCCTATCACCACCACCACCACCAGTAAAAATGTCGCCGCTACAAGCACCATTACCATCCCCCACCACCACCACTAGTACAGCTGACACTGCTACAATCACCATCCCAAACAATATTATCTTCATCACCACCAACACTAATGCCATTGCCACCACCAGTACAGATGTCGCCACTTCAATCACCATCACCATTAATACTACCGCCATCTCCACCAACACTACCGCTACCACCACCACCACCACCACCAGCACCCCTTTCACCACCACCACCACCACCACCACCACCACCATTCCGCCGCCAGCATCGCCTCCTCCACCTCCACCATGCCATCCGCCACCACCCCTGCGGCGCCCCAGGTGCAGGGCGCCGACGTTGTCAACTGTTAGCGCTGACTGATTCCGCCATTCGCCAGCGCCGCCGCCGCGGCCGGCAACGGCTCCTCAATTTACTCGCGGAGGCGGATTAATCTGAGACATTCGTCAGGGCGGCTTCGCGCCGACGGCCTCGACGCGCCGCGCCGCGCCGCGCCGGCGCCCCGGGCGGGCACGCCCACACGCCCATCCGCCCACCGGGCACGCCCACCGCCCGGGGCGAAAGAGTGGAAGCGGCGCGAAGGCCGAAGAAGAGAAACGCGTGTGGACGTGGCAGGGGTTACCAGAGAGAGACGTGGTTGGTGGAGATTCTGGGAAACTGGATGACGTCACGCAAGGTGAAGCTGAAATGAAATATTTCTGTGGTCACGGGGTAAAAGTTTTTAACTCAAAAATCTTAGTTTGGAGAAAGCAAGAGTTAGATTATGGAGTCTCCTATATTTCCCAAAGCCAAACTATATTTCCCAATGCCGTTTTGTCGTTAAGGAGGCGACATTTGAATTCGGTCGTTTTACTAAAACAAAATATAGATACTCGACTTGTTGTTTCAGTACTTAACCCAATGTCATCAAAAATTGAATTTTACCCCGTGATCACAGATTTGTTGCATCAACCTCCGTCACCTCCTCAAGGAGGTAGTGCGATACAACTAGGGTTATCAGAGACGATACGTGGTATTCCGGGGTTCTAGGAAATTACACGACTTATGAAGAAGAAATTCTAGCAGAAAACAGTATTCGCGATGGAAAGACTCCAGCTTGTAATCAAGTGCCATTGAAAGTAAACTTTGCAATGACGCATTGAGTTGTAATAGTTTAAATTCCTCTCCTACTCATCAACAGGTATATCCTAATGTAAATGGATGGTCTGATCCTACAGTTTTGATGAGTTGCATAATTCGTCTATTTTATTTTTTTTAATTAGCACACCACCCGCTGCCCGGAGCTAAGTCGCCGGCGCCACGCTAGACCCAAAGACTGAATCCGGCGCCAAGGTGAAATAAGAGACACATGCGTGGACGACGCAGGGATTAGCAGATAAAGACATGGGTTGTGGAGATTCTGGGAAACTGAAAGACGCAACGGAAGATGGAATTGAAATGAAGGTGAAGGAGAAAGTCCGATGAACAACTAGAAGAGTCATCAGAGATGATACATTGTATTTCGGGATTACAGGAAGTTAGACGACGAAGACCCCGCACTTCACCTCACTCAGTCCTGCCACGCCCCCATGTGAGCCACGGCCCGACGTATGAAGCATTGAAATTACAGAAAATAGTAGGCGCGCGGGAAACCTGGTGACATACAAAGTAAACTTTGCAATGACTCATTGAATTATAATAGTTTAAGTCGAAATTCCTCTCCTAATCAACAGTTGTATGATATTGTAAATGGATGGTCTGGTACAACAGTTTTAATGAGTTACAAATTTTTGTTTATATATTTTTTAATTAGTATACCGCCCACGGTCCGGGATGAAGCCGCTGTCGCTCGACTGACAGAGTGGAACCGGCTCGAAGGAGAAATAAGAGAAACGTGTGAGGACGTAGCAGGCACTACCAGAGAAAGACGTGGATTGTGTAGAATCTGGGAAAATGATGACGCAATGGAGGGCGGAAGTTACATGAAGGTGAGGGACACAGTATGTTGCAACAAATATACTGCGATTTTTCTCACTGCGACCCTCAAGGCCACTCAAATCCCATCTTCGCGACGGAATATGTCACGGCATTTCGCGTCTTTCTCAGTCGTTCCGCTAGATTTCGCACGATCGTGACCGCATGAAGCAGTGCTTGCGATCATGCGACTTCTACCTGCAAGACCGAGAAAAGACGCGAAATGCCGTGACATATTCCATCGCGAAGATAGGATTTGAGTGGCCTTGAGGGTCGCAGTTAGAAAAATCGCAATATAGAAGGGTTTGTGGAGACAGGAGATGGTATTTGGGGAGCCTACGAAACTAGACGGTGAATGAAGCACAACAATTGTAGAAAAGATTTTAAATAGCAGGTGATTGACAAAGATTTCAGCTCGATATCAGACAGAATTAAAAGCAAAATTTTGACTCGTTAAGTTGTAATAGTTTAAGTTAAAATTGTATTCTTAATCCTCAACAACTGTACGCTAGTGTTAATGAATGGTCTGGTAAATGGAAGGTTTGACTTAAATTGCAGACTTCGCCTATTTATTTTTTGAATTAAATTCACTTGCAAGAGTTAATGTAGTTACAATAAAGTATGCCTGGACTGAATCCGGCAGAGATGTAAATATGTAAAGAAATAAAGAACTAAACTCTTCCGCTGACATCAGAACTGTCACATTCACACCAGTTTAGGATTACGTGTCTAATCGCACCACGTCGTCGGCGTAGGGTTTCTCAGAAGCTGACCTCCATCGTCACATCCAATTTCTTTTTCCTCAACCCCCCGCTGCGTTCGCAACAAGTCTCCACCGTCTCCTCCATACCCCCTACTCTGTGCCACACCTCCTGAGCGAAATCTCTCAGTAAGTCAAGGGTCAGTCTATGGCAGTTTTGTCAAGATCGATGCCACGAGCGGGAATCCGTGGCACGAGTGTCACGACGAAATCGCCTCTCCACGCAGTCCATAACCCCGCCGTAAGAGACAACGCCATCACTATTGTAAAACGGCGGGGTTACTAATAGTTTCCTCTCCCGACGCTAGTGGCGCAGAGAAGCTCTTGGCATGGCACGGTGCCACGAAGCGTGCCACTGCCACCAGTAGGAGACCTTGACACCACTGGTCTACGGACTAAGTACGAACGGGAAAGCATTGCTGGACTATCCCGTTTCACGCTGATTGCAAATTTGCCTCTACCTGCTTTTAATTCGCCAAACAGAGGAAAATGCTACGGTGATAAATTTGCAACCGATACAAGTCACACTCGCAAGCACGGCGTGTTGGATTGTAGGACTCTCAGTCTCCCGCCGATCTCGTTTGTAAATGGGACATCAAAGTTCGCGCGATCAATCTTTTAGATACTGACCAATTCAACTATTGTTATTATTTATACATATACAGGTACTTGAAATTTAAGTATCATAAATATATTTTATTTTTATTTATTTATTAAGTATAGTAAATATAAGAAGGATATTGCACATCACTCAGACATACCCTCAATGTATCAAATTTGTCTTCTCAATTGACATCCTAAATGTCTTGTGTGATATACCAATATATCATATATTTAGACAGTAACATTTGCTGTAAATGGGTTGGGTTGAAAGGGTATGCAAATGGGAATATACAGCCTTAGCAACGCCGGCATAGCGGTTGGCAAGGTCAATAAACTGCATTGAGGCCCTGAACATGTGGGGGGCGCTGGCTAGACAGAAATGTAAGATTTTTTGTGATTTGTTAAGAAAGGAATGACTATCGAGAGCGTGGCTACTTGATTTAGTAAGAAATGGATGGATTGGCTAAGGGAGAATAGACTGTCCACTCATGACGGAAGTTTGTCGTTTTGTTTAAAAAGATGAGAATGAAGGATGGATAGCGAGGCTTGGAGGGCTAAAAACGGAGGAGTAAATGATATTTTTCTGATAGATGCCGTCGAGTGGTGCGGATCGCTCGCGAGTTTAATATTAGGGGAGTGGGACTTGTAAGTTTGTCGTCAGAATCAATGGTTTTTGGACTCTGAAAGTTTGTGAGGTGCAGCATTTAAATTCGTTTGGGACTTTGAAAGTTTTTTAGATTGCGGTGTGATTATTTTGAACTTTGAACTTTAATGTTTTACCACGTAGTCGGGGAGAACTAGGAACTGTGAGTTTTAATTAAGTAAGAACCGGTAGATATTCGAGGAAGTGAGGGCCGGATTCGTCGGTAGCATCGCAAGATTACAAGAGAGAAGCTGGACTTGGGATTATCATCACCCAAGTGAGAAGATACTGCGATCGGTCAAGATTACGTTTAGATAAGTACTGCAGTACAATGGTTTTCTTTTAAAGGAGGTCATGTCCTAAAGGCATTATAATTGTCCATACAAATTGATAATTTTACCTGACAAGTCGATAAATTGTTAAATTTTCTTTTTGAAATGAAAAGATGATTTTCATTTAGTCAATCACAACTGATAAGTAGTTAAAGATAAATATAATTATTTCCTTTCAGATTCCTCGCCATACTATATAGTTGGCAGATCAAATAATCGGCTATCTAGGCGATAGCGATTATCCATTACATGATCCATAGACCCAGCTAGCCGGACATTTATCCATTCGTTAAGATTAGCTGTGGAGGCAATGGTTTTAATTAACCGGTTCCTGGCGCCCACAATTTTCTATAAATTCGGAACGGGTCAAGAATATAACAGTCGTAAGGAAAATGATGTAATTTAAAACGGCACGATCTCGTAATAATTTATGACGAGACATTGTTGGTATGTTTCACTTGCATACCCTAAATATCGCACATTATGTAAGAATACTTTCTATTTTTTAGTGTATCAGTTTAACAATTTCAAACAAACCATTTCAGCGAGTATCTCATTTTCCGAGTCTTGCTAGTGCCCAAAGGTTTGCGTTAGTTTAACGTTAACGTTTCTATTCCGTCGCCATTCTACCATTAAGAACATTTTACCAACAATAGGACCAAGAAGAGGAAGAAAATAAATGCTCTTAAATTGAGTGGTAGAAATGGAAGTATCTCTCGAATGCTGTTTGTGGTAAATTAGTTCATTAATGATATCTGTATGATATTTGAGCTTGACAAAAGTGTAAAAGTCAATTTGAGGCAATGCCAAAAAGTATTCTGATTGATATATATTAAACAATAGTGAAGAAACAAGAATAATACAGCAATAATCCGCTAGATATTGTAACCGCTAAAGTCGGATTACAACCTCACGTTGGTACTATTCCAAAGAAAAGGAATGTACTGAAGGCATTACTTTCTTTAAAGGACAACAGGTCACGCCACTAAGAAATAGAAACGTTTCTGAACGCACTCGTGACGCAAACTGAGTAGACCAATACGAAATTAGTTCGCTGAAAGGTCGAATTAGGCTGCGGAAACCCGGAAAGCTGCCATTTTCTCAGTAAGGTTACATTGTGCTGTGTAATAGTGTGCGCAAGAACTGGTAGAAGAAACGAGTGGACAAAAAGACAAAAAGCTTAATAAAGGTAATTAATCTTTATTCAAGAAATTTTTTATGAACATAATTATCAAGCAGTAATATGGTTAAATAAGAATATTAAAAAATGTGCAGAAGCCTACATGATGCGAATTTCAAGAGTAATATAAATTCATGTTATTTAGTGCACGTGGTGTAATAGGATGCATTTCTAATAGAAGCATGTATTTCTTTTTTACAGTCATGCAGACATGCAGTCCACTCTGATCACGAATAAAATGTCTACATTAGGCAATTTGACAGGGCGCAGTAGTACGAGCACGGCTTCGGTCCGGTGAACTGAGGTGAGCAATAAATTCAAACTGTGAACCGGAAAAACTGAAAACTTCTTGCAATGTATTATGTCGCCCATTCACAAGGTGACGCACCCTATCAGTCACTCAAAGAAAAAGGGAGAAGACTCAGAAAATGAAAGCCTCCTAGCACAATGCAATTGTTTGAATGGGAAAAAATGAATGATAAGAGGTACAGATCGACGAAAGCCGTTACGTAGATATTCGTATTTATAAGGCTTAAATTGAGTAGACTGATGCCAAAATTGGGAACAGTTTAAATAGCTGTCCAAGACCAGCTGAGACCAGACTGAGAACACGACATTCAGAAAAAGATGGTTCAGATTTAAATAATTCACTGAATGAGTATAATCGGCAATCACAGGCTTGAGTTGACTGTAGGACAACCTCAGTCGTTATCGCACCCTCCAACTCGATGGCGAATTAATGGGCGGCTGGGAAAAAAAAGAAGACGGAAGGGGCGCTTTACCAGACCTCGCTGGACCATCTCAACCCTCAAGGGTATTTCTAACGAGGTACATCTACAGAGGGGTCCACAATTAATGTTACGAACTTTTCGGGCACCCAGAGAGGGGGGCAGCAATAATAACTTCTGTCAATGAACAAGTGGTGAGAAAAGCATTGTCAGTAAGGACATTACTGATTCTCTAGATGAAGATTCCATCGTTCGCGCAATTGTTATAAACCAACAACCATATTTGACCAACGCGTTTGACCTCGTTCATCATGATAAATTAACCCGAAAAGTGATAAGGTTATCACAGAAGATTTGCTCTTAGGATTCGAGAATTTCTCAGCTCGAATACTCAACGAGTACGTAGGATAGACGCAGACGGAGTGCCACAGGGAAGTGCTCTAGGTCCGTTGTTCCTAGTAGTGTAAATTAATGATATTTGGCAGGGAATTGAATCAGAAATACGTCTTTTTGCAGGTGACTGTATAATTTAGCGGGAAATTAAAAACACAAGTGATAGAGAAATATTGCAGGATGATATAGAAAGGTTACAGCCACAAATGAAACCACAGATGAAAAACAAACCAAACCACAAATGAAATTAAATTAAAGGGTAAGTGCAAGTTTACCAGATTTGCGAGTTCTCGAAAGACAGGTGACTTCAAATATAAATTGGGAAATCAGGATATTCTACGGACTAAATGCTGTAAATATTTGGGAATTGTACTACATGAGGAATCGGGATGGGCATAACACGTAAGTTACGTAGTGAAAAGGGGGTGGACGGCATTAAACTGTGTTATTAGAATATTTAGGAAACGGAGTGCAAAATCAAGGGAATTAGGTACACATCCCTAGTACGTCCGATATTGAAAAATGTTTCTATAAACTGGGACCCATATCGTTTAGAGCAAATAAAATCTCTTGAAAAAGTACAAAAATATGTTGCAAAGTTTCTTAGGAGGAGATGTTCTAATTCTCATTTTATGTTATGGAACCTTTGGGGAAAATCACAGAGAAATCGCGACTTTGTACGTGATTCAAATCAATAAGAAGTGATCGTCCATGGGAGGAGGGGGAGTGCGATTATCAAAGCCGACACACGTCTCGCGGAAGGACCACAGTTCGAAAAACCTCTTATCCTCCCTTATTTTTGCTGATTCATAATGCTACAAAACTCCAACTCCCTCTTGACGGAGTCCATAAGCGCAATCCAGTGTACCTAATTCCATCCACTACTTTTCGCCCCCCCCCCTCGACACACACACACAGAACACGAGTGCTTCACGTCGGCACACATGTTCCGCGCCCCGCCGCGGGACAGCGCCACCGCCGAGACCCCCGCGGGCGGGCAGACCGCCGCGCCGCAGCTCCTCATCAGAAGTGATGGCGCCGCACAGCAGCGCCCCTGTCGGCGCAAACGCGCGTTTCGAGCCCGGCCGCGAACACAGCTTCCCTCCCGTCGTCGCTCTACATGAAAAACCGTCCCGCCCGCCCACCCGCGAAAAACGGTTCTCTGCTATCCATTTCCGTTATTGCAATATGATGAATGCATCTAAGCCGCCTTCGGTGAAAGGAAAAAGGAAAAAATCCGATGCGAATCCGCCAGCGTTAGTGTAGTGCTGGCGGCGGCGAGATCGGCTGGGTAAGAGGCGATGATCGGGGAAGACGGTTTTGAGGTAGGAAAGGTAATAATGCCAGATGGTGGAGATGGTGTCTGATGGAGATGATGGCAATAGATGATTACTAGTGATTCCGGGCGCGTCAATTGCTAAGATCATTACACCCGTATAATGCATGTTTTTCCTCGGAAGATGGCGGTGATCTTGCCTTGTTGGAAGGCGAGATCCGGCGCCGACCTACCGTTGGCTAGCGGGTCGAAAATCCTGCTCGAGACTCCAACTCCAGGACCTGCCGGTCAGAGGTACTGCAGTGACATTAGTTGATGCGCTGAGCCACCTCTCTCGGTGAGATGGTGGTTATGGTAGTGATAGTTGTGGCAGTGACCGTGATTGATGGTGGTGGCGCCTGTTAACAATTATAATTGTGATTAGATATTTATTTATTGCGATAATCACGACAAAAATTATTACGACTGTACCAATGTTGGGAAACAGGGTCCAAAAGAAATAAAAAATGATAGAAATGGTAAAAGAATTGGAATTGGAACGTTGTGTGGGGCAGAAAAAGACCGATAAAATAAATAAATTCATGTGTGGTGTCTACTATAGCCTCCTTCTTTGACTATGGTTGCAAACTATAAAAACATCGCAATGAGGTCGATAACAAGGATTAATGCATTTGTAACGTACATGACGATTATTTTCCATTCCGTATCACGTTGATACTATGATGACTGTTACTGTGAGAGCAATATCATTATTATGATTATCTTTATATTGTCAATTTAGTGTAGGGGTCGCGGTTATGGAGATGAAGACCTTAGGTTGTTGTTGTTATTGTAACAGAAAATAATCAGAGGTACCTGGTATGTCGGAAGAGAAGCGATACCGGGCGATAGCGTGATGATGGGTGATGCGAGGTGAAGAAGAAACGCTGATCTGGATAGTTGAAATTGAAACATCACCTTAAAACGTGTCGAGATCAAGGAAGGAGATTCTGAAGGAAAATCAACGGAGCAGTAGAGTATGAGTACTTTGGGGATAATTGGTGTTATTAAATGATGTTGAGTGTTTTCAGGTGACGTTGGTGATTCAAGCAATGTCTGGCATCGTCAGGTGATGAGTAATGACAGGTGGAGGGAAATAACGAGGAATGGCAGATGAAGAATAATGGTGATGATGGTAAGAGATGATGCGTGGTGGCGAATGATGGCAGGTAAATGCAGGAGTTGGCGAATTATGACGTAAATACGAGTGATGGCAAATAACGGATGAATGCAGAAGATGACGAGTTGTGAGGGGTGATGGCGAGGGAGAGCAAGTGGCGGTTGGTGATGGCGATTGGTCACGAGTGATGATGAGTGATGGTGAGTGGTGGGGAATGGTGGCGGATGATGACGAGTAGCGGCGAGTAGTGGCGGGTTATGGCGGGTGATTGCTAGTGGTGGCGGATGATGGCGAGTGGTAGCGGGTGATGGTGAGTTGTAGCGAGTGATGGTGAGTAATGGTTGGAGTTAGCAAGTCATGTCGGCCATGGGGAAGATGGACGATCGTAGACCATGGCGATGCTAAAGGCAGTAGGGTTAAAGAGTACGATAAAATGGGCGAGGGAAAGAGAAACAGCATGCGATGGGGGAGGGGAGTATAGCGTTATGTGTACGGCAAGCAGCGGGCAGTCAATGCATACGGAACGTGGCGTGTCGCCTCGGTTGAGGAGACGGCTGCAGCCAGCGGAGCGAACGCGGCTGGTAGGAGCGCCGCATCCGATTCGCGGGCACGGGAAGCCGTTGTTCGGGGAGTATCCAAAGAGAAAAATGAAGTGCATTGTGCGATCAAATGTAGAGATGCAGAATTCCACCGCGCGCAGGCCTCGTGATTCCTCTTCCCCACCCCCGCCACCACCCCGCACCCCGCCCGCCTCTTTCCGACAATCGAGTGCAGCGCAGGGAGAGCCCCATTCGATTCGCTCGTGGCGCGGCGGCGTGTCGGCGGCGAGCGGCGCAACTGCGGAAGTGGGGTTCCGCGGCCATATTGTTCGCCCGACCTGCCCCCTGCGCCGAGCCGCAGTTTCGTCGGCGATTAAATGTTTGCATGCGTCCCCCGTTATTACACTCCTGACTTCGCTGCTATTTGAGTCGGCTACTCGATTTAATGGATCGGAAGAGATTCGGAGGGGGATGGGGATGGAGTCGCTGGAAATGTAATAGACTGGCAAAGCTTGTTACTTTTTTACGCACACTACCGTCTCTTCCCCTTCTATCGAACTACCTTTTTTCATTCTCAGCGAGAGTAAAAGCTCGCAAACCTCCGTAAGATTTTATTATTTATGCTCCATTAAAATTTTCTCGTAAGCGAAAACTTCTGCCGAGGTAGAATGGCTTTTTTCTCCTCAGGAGAAAAGGTATTGGAAAAATAACCGTGAGTGTTTACAATAATTATAATCTTGTATATATTCTCTGAGATTACGTTGACCGTATACATGAGTATTTTCAGTCCTTTATGATTCCGTTCTGTGGTTATCTGAAGACTATATTATTTGATTGAGTGATTAGTGTTTCAGGACACGTCAACTGTTAACGTTATTAGTAGACTTCGGATCTTTAGGTTTTTACTTACTGTTTTCCTTTATAGCTTTTTGAGCCTAACATAGATAATTACACACATTAGTTCACCTACAAAGGTATTAACCTACTAATGCCAATAAGCTCCATTTTAAACATAAATGTCTATTTCTGCCTTTTGGTGCTCGTAAATGCTTATTTAAATTTTAAAATTAATAAAAAAATTATAAATTTTCAATCAATTTATCCACTACACAGTTGTATTCAGTAAATAATTATTTATTCAACAACAAACCGGATACTGGATACTTATTAAATTTCTGTTTGATAAAATGCGCCTTGATGTCGTTTAGGCGTAGCGCAACAATAAATAAAGCAATTAGTGAAATCTTAAGGTGTTGCATGCTAAATCGGAACTTCGGCAATGAAATACAATTTCAAGAAATTACAGTTGCAAACAACTATTAGCCCATGCCTGGTTGTCAGAAACAGTTCTTTGAAAACAAAACACTGTGTTTAATAAATCACTGTGTTTTGCATGGTGTAATGCTAAAATTGTTTATTAATTACGCCTATTAAAGATCTACTTCCCTAGGTTTTAGAACCTTTTTAGGCGCCTAAAACCACATTTTTAGGACCTAAAGATCCTATGTCTAGTTATTAGCCTCGTAAGTCAACTGCTTGTTTGGAAGCTGCCAGTTTGGAAGAACAGGTGCCGACCTACACGTCGGCTTGCAGTCGTTTTCCCTCAACCAGGTATCTCCCACCAGCGAGCCACCGCTCCAGCCGGACAACCGGTCAAGCTCTGGGCTCCCCATTGGTCTTCCGATATGTGACGTAATGTAACGTATTATTAGGGTACCGCTCCGGCATTTACCTGATGTTGATCGGAGAGACCACGGAAAACTACAGATCACTGCAGCCGGCCGCTACAATTCTCTTCCAGACAGCGATTGAACTCGACATAACTTCAGTGTCGGAAACTCTGTCACTGTCGAGACTCCAATCCTCGGATCTTCTGGTCAGGACCACTGCAGTAAAGTAAATTGTGCCCTGAGCCACCTAAGCCAGTCTGATTATTTCAATGATTCTCTCATTGCCTTGTGAAAAATCGCTAATACCACGAAATGCAACTTTACACTACGCATAATACTCAACTAAATTATAATAAATTAAATGAATGAAAGTATTAATTCAATTAACAATTGGACAATCTCTTTTCACCTTCATGTAATCTCTAATATAAAATTCGTTTTGTGAAGATCTTTGTCAGGTTGTGTGTTTTCTTCGTAGTGATTACGGAATATTTAGAGTAATTACTACGGAAAGCACCGAGTAGTGATTGCGTGCGCAGATTGTTTTTCGAAGATATATAGATAAAATGAAATAAATAAACTTATATCTTCCTTAAGAGTTATATAAAATTAAAGTATTCACCAAAGTTTTACTCAGATATGCAGCGAAATTCGAATATAATAGATGTGTGTATCATGTTTTCATGTATTTCCAAGGGTAGACTAATTAAAGGAAGCGATGATACTGCTACTGTTTGCGAAACTTGTGGCCCGTTAAAAAGCAAAATTACATATTCCGAGACAGGAACAGTTTTATTGCGGCTCTCAGCATCTCATTTTAAAACCAAGAAGACGAACTTACTGAATAATTCAAATCATACAAATTATAATACAAAATTTGACGTTATAATACACAAGTTGAAATTATAATACAGATGTGTGTGTGTGTATATATGTATGTATATATGTATACAAAACAAAATATTGACACTGTGGGGGGTCTCAATACTTCCTCTTAGTTTTTTATCACATTTAATAAAATATTATTGTTTAAATGAATTCAATATAGTTGATGTGTTTAACAATTTTGAATAATTTATCCAAATATGTCTCTAAGTAAGTTCCTCAAAACCCCTCTCTCCTGCTTAATAACCATCAATATGTGGATGCTAAAACTAACCTACAGGAGATGCAGTCTACTAAGACCGCACTGCACGGGCGACTTCAATGCGCGGAATAAGCCACCAAGCGCCAGCACACCGGAAGGTGAGCTTACTCAGGAGTGCCCGCAATAGGCAGACTCACGCCAGTGCCCGCAATGTATTTCTCAGATATAGCTGTAAGTTTTGTGAATGCGAATGATCTGAAAGTCGATTTACTGAAATACTTATTTTATTCATTATGTATATGTCCCACAATACATTTGTTAATGAATCTTACACTGGAGAATTCTTGTCTGCATACTTATGTTGAGAAAGGTAAAAATTGGCAAAGTTCACGCAAGAATCATTAAATATCTTGTTATCCTATTAAATAATATTAAATACAATTTCCAAAAATTATTTTGGCATGTTTTAAAGTAATTCATATATTTTACTTTTTCACAAAAACATTTAGAAAGTCGTCTTTTTTCTATTTTATAAGGTTTGCATTTATTTCATTTCCGTACAGGCGTCTTCTCCATATCTTCTTTTTCTTTGGTAAGAAATTGCAACAATCGAAATTGTGAAATGCAAATGATTTCATTTTCTGAATAGGCATTGTCATAGACACCACTGAAAATAATGCCTTGATACGTGCCGCTCAGGCCAGGAGCTTATAATGCATTGGCCCCATTGCACCCAATGTGTTTGACAGATTTCGCACAGCGCGGCGATCAAGTTTCAACACCCTAAAGGGAAATGATTTACCCAAAGGGTAAGAATAAAAGGCCAGGCGATCTCAGAAAAGTACAATGAAGATTCATGTGAAATATCAAACGACTAATGCATCGCACCGGGACCGCATAGCAAGAGACAGGGTAAAGTAGAAAGAAGTGACAAAAGAAATTTGGGTGTGTAGATGAACAAATTTGTGTATGTATGTATATATATATATATAATGTAATGATTCAGGATTAGTTACAGTTGATTTACTATGAATTACGGCAATTTTAAGTTATTCAATAAAGAACAGACTATAGCAACACGAGGACCATACATGGTGAACAGGGTAAGGAAAAAAAACAAGAGATAGCCGCATAAGAACAATACTTTTAGTTTATTAAAACGCACAAAAATAAACATAATTGGCCATGACAATTAAATGGGCACTGATTTAAGAAGAATTACAGTGTTTGTTTCGTCTAAATCGAACCACGGGTTGTGTTATTAGAACAGTTTTAATAAAATGCATAAGTGAACTTCAACGCCATGTACGGGAAATATAAACATTTTCAAGATTTTAAGTGAAACCCGTAAATTGTGCCGTAATGGTAATTACAGGTCGGTGTATCTGAATTGCGTCAAATTTATGAAAATAGTAAAAGACTTGCAGGATGCCGTAGAAGTTTTTTTTTCATAATTTTCATGTTACAAAACGTCAAGGGAAAACAATTGACGTGTAAATGCACAAGTACGTGAGGTAGAAATAAGCGTTTTTCGGCGTAATAGGCCCGAAAATGCGTGTTTTGCAAACTAAAGTGAGACATTGGAATCGAATGGCAATTTTTAACACTGTGGGAGATTTATAAAGTAAAAATTGCGGAAAATAAAAATTTTCTTAGTATATTGATAATTAACAAGAATGGCAGTGATTGCGTATGCTGAGGGAAGTGGTTCGGAGCGCAGGAGATGTGATGATGTGTCTGGACATCTAGCAGACGACAGCAGCAAAAAAAAGGGAAGTGTACGCGTTTTTTTCACCGTAGAGAATTTCTTGGCGATACATCAATAATTATAGTAAATTGATTATTATTTACTGTTTTCAAAAGAAATGAATATATTTGTTTAGAAAGCAAAATTACGGGAGAAATAAAAATGCACCCAATTTACACAATTCGACTGCTTTTTTATTTCTCGTTTAATTTTTCTGTCTGAGCAAATATATTCATTTCTTTTGTAAATAATAAACAATTTATATGTTTCTGGAGTGTTTCTATGCTTCTGTAATGCAACTTTTTCCCTAGAAATCATTTTTTCAAAATAGATTTTGAGTGCTTATTGCGGCTCAACCATTCGGAATATCCACGTAGTTTATTAGACAAGATATGCTTAGAATTGTCTTAACTTGGGAGTGGTAACGCGGGGGTCTCTGGGACCCCCACAATCCTTTCGTCCCGCTTGTTGTATTTCCTATGTTGGCTACGCTGACTATTGCTTTAGTACCTTTCTCTTTTTGTATCACGATATTTAGTGTGCTCTCAGTTTGCCAGTATAGTGAGTTTTATCCGTGTAGCAAGCTATTGTTTTGTTTGGGGTGCGTTACCTTCTACGTTAGCAAAAGTGTCTTCAGTCTCATACATTCTATTAGTGTGGGAACGTACTGCATGCTGTATTTTTACGATAGGATTCCCCTGAAAAATTAATACTGAAGTAATACGAACATGTTAAGAAACGTGTGGAAGAGTATGCCAACTTTTGCTGAAAGCGGGAACAGGATATCGTTACTCACCACCCTGGAAAAAGCAGTCTGCACGCAATTCCAAAAGACCAAGATAATGTTCTCTTTGCTTGTTGATTTGGATATGATTGAGAGAATTACAGAATCCACCAACATCAAAAATGAAATGGATTTAGAGAGGATCGCAGCACGTATAAGACTGACAAAGACAAAATGAAGGCAGTCATTGTCCTACGTATTTTGGCCGGGTCTGCGAAATCAGGGTACCAAAACCTTTTAGAATTGTGGAATGTGGATAATATGGGTATTGAAATTTTCCATTAGACCAAAATTTCAATTTTTGCTACGAAGCATGGGCTTGGGTGTGACAACACGCGTAGACCGGTGGAAAAATTAACTCAAAATATTAGATGCTTTCCTGATGAATTCTCAGAGTTGTTTAGGAACTAAATTCTTAATAAATTGTTTAATTGCATGCAAAACATTGTTAATAATAGAAGAAGAATATTATATTAATTTATTTTTTTAATAATTTAGCATATACCATGAAAAGAGTGTGAGGGTCTGGAGACATCCCACGTTACCACTTTTGTTTCAAAAAGTCACGTTACCACTACAAGGTTAAGAGCTTATTGCCCAAATTTCGACGTTTCCTCCCCGGACACCATGTGTATATATATTGTGACGATACCGAATATTTGGCGGATAAATTAATTTAAAACATGCGATGTAGTAACAGCTACCGTATCGCAGGCTTACGCAGCGCCTTCTTTGTGCGTGCTAGGCCGGGCAGATTTGTTCCGCGCACGTGCCGGGAGGGGATGTCCGGCGCTCCCTTTGCCGGCAGGGCCTGTGTGTTTAAGAGTTATGACCCGACCGGCGACCCGCTGGCGCCGCCAACCCCCCCGGGCGATCGGCGGCACCCCCGATGTTGGAGTGAGAGGGTTGGGCGGAATTTTCCGTCAACTCCGGTCAGAGAACACTCCAGGGCATTGGTCAAAATTCATGTAAAACGCAATAGCCTTTAGCCAATGGAGATGCACTTTTCAAAATTTAAACCAAAATTGTTCTAGAACTTTCGACGAAGGAGGCAGGAGTGGGTGTTACCGAAGCTTCGCGGGCAAGTAACGGGCACGGGTGGTCACTCGAGAATAGATTAGAGGGGACGAGAAGGGTGGAGAGAGCGGGTGCACGCACCTCTGCGGTGCGTCGGTCGGAGTAACAGACGCCACTGGCGTATGCACCTCCGCAGTGCGAGGGACATAACCGTTTTCGGTGTGCTGTGTTTGTGGTGTGAAACGTAGAATTGCTCCCGGTGAGCGTTCACTACCATCCGTGGGACTTTGAGTTGTTACGGAGCTATTGTTGTAGCTAGTGCGCGATTTCGCAACCGACCAGTGCCCGCAGCGAACTATCCGCCACTTCGCGTCACGGTGTGCCGTTACTTTCATTTAGCGAAAAGCAATTTCGCTCGACTGCCTAAAAGAGACAATCACTGTATGAGCGGAGCAGTTCGCGCCGCGCACGATCGAGACCGTTCAACTCGGCCCGCGTCGCCACGTCCGCGCCCGCGGCAGAGCTGATCCCCGTGTTGGAGTTTCCGCCCCCGGCGCCCGTCTTCACCCCCTCGGCGAGGGTCCCTCCACGTCAGCTGCGATCCACTGCTGGCGCCGCTTTCACCGCCGCCAAAGGGAACCCGTTGACGTCATCTGAAGGTCGAGCACCGACCCCACGAAGTTCATTCAAACACGGTGTTTTGTTCGCAAGACTTTTGTGAATGACCCAGAACAGAGACCTGTGTATCACTGTAAGCGAGCCGCGCTTTGGCTATTGAAGGAAAATCTTCAGAATTGTATTTCCTATTTTTTTGTAATTGTATTACCCTGTGTTATCATCTAGCATGTAAGAAAGTAATTTTAAGTAAAGGGAAATCTAGGAGAGGGTTAAATTCAGGCTGTTTTGGGAGTTGCGGGATAAGTAGGAAAGAGGGGAGAGATATCAATGGGTTTGAAAGGGAGGGATTATTAGTTATAGTATTTTATATTTTTTTTTGGTTTAGTTAATTAAATTATGTTTTTACCTCTAATCTCAACGAATTTCATTTCACGAGCAAGTAGCGTCCATCCATAGGCCCCCAATTTTATTTTTAGACAATCACTGCTCCTGAGCTAGTCCGGCAACTGCATCAGGTGAGTGAAGTCAAGAGGGGGATCTGATCGTCAGATCGAAGCCCGACGCCACCCGCGAGGGCCCGCGATGCTGACAATATATATATTGAAACGATTTTTTATATTATTATTATACGTTTATCAAAATGAAACGGCGGCCGACCCTGTTCAAATAGCGCGGCAGTTATGGCCGTTGCCGCTTGACCCGTTCCGAACGGGTCAGGAGAGCGCGCCAGCGAGAGCGGGAGCGTGATCATGGAATAGTCAGTGGTCAAGAGAACTCGGTACGATACGGACAGGCGCGTTGGCTGGAGTGATTTTGGATAGTAATCTAGGGACTGAGGAAACATTAAGTGTAATATTGGACAATGGACATAGTAACAACAGTGTGTAGATGAATACGATGAATATTCGACAGCTAACCGAAGCTCGAAACATGAAGAACTGAGCAAGTGCGAAATATCAGTTGAGAAGCTAGTTTCGCCACGTGTCGGTGCATGTGATTATAATACATTCGGCGAGGACTGGAAATTGAGTGTTTATGAGCAGTGTGTCCACCGACTAGACAGTGTGAAAGGGATGGACAAAATAAACATAAATAGTGCTTGGAAGAAAAGTGTTTTGGAGGGAGCATTGTACGGAGGCGCGTGGGCCCCGAGTTGCAAGCAGCGGCGTCCGGCCGTGGCTCCGGGTAACGACGCCGACCGAGGGCAGCCAAGCAATGCCGGTCTGGAGGGGGGACGGCGCCTCGCCTGCCTCGCCTGGAAGCTAAATAATTGCCCAGATAAAATATCAGGTTTTCTTTTTCCTGTGTGTATGGAATAGTGTTTTAAGAATAAAGAGGAAGTGTGGTTGTGATTTGTTAGCAGTCAATATTAGAAAGTGGAAAGTGCAGTTGTAATTTGTTAAAGGTTAATATTAGAAAAAGGAAGTGTAGTTGTAATTTGTTAGCAGTTAATATTAGAAACAGGGAAAGCGCAGTTGTGATTTGTTAATATGTAATATTAGAAAAGTGGAGAAGTGTCACACCAAGTGTATGAATCGCTGTAAAATAAAGTATTGTCCAGGTTCTTTATATTTCAGAGTGTGTGTATTTCTGATGAATGTGCCAAAACCCAGAGCCCATTCGCGAATAAAAATCACCTGTCCCACCCATAAAAACATTGTTGAAATGAACTCGAAAGAGGAACGTTTCAATGTATATGTATATGTGTGTATATATATATATATATATATATATATGTATCTATATATACATATATACATATATATACACACATATACAGAGTGTCCCACCAACTATGGACCACACCATAACTTTTAAATGGTTTCAGGATATCGAAATGCAGTTTTTGCTTAATAATGCAGAATCATTGGGCAAGTAACATGCCGTAGAGAAAATTATCTATAATATTTTTAGTTTTCGATAAATTTAATAATCCACATTCGTTTATATATATGTTTGCGAGATATTTTGTTCCTAAGGGCTTGAAAAGGCCATTTAAATGCCTCGTCGTGCCTAGTTTCTTATAATGTCTTAGTCACTACAAGACACTATTACTTAGTCACAGAGCCAAGAGGCAAAAGAGGAGGTGGAAAAAATGTTGAAAAAAAGTAAGATTATAGGAACAAAGAGGAATAGTTCAGCGAATGATGAGTAAGATGCTGAAGACTCATAACGTGCCTGTCTTATAATATTGTAGTTACAAATCCTACATTTCTCCAAAATTATTTTTTTGTCTTCATGTACATTTTTCTCAGAAACTATTACACATAACTCTATGAGATTTTCACCACTTATATATCATGTATTTGCCGTGATTTGTTGTTCTTTACAGAAGAATTCAATTATTCGAAGCTCAGACACTGTGTATATTTACAAAACATTTTTTTAAAATAGTATGTTGAAAAAGAGTATTAAACAACGAAAATTACGTTGAATCGTTAAAAAAAACCGTGTGTGGAGAACATTTCTATAAAATGGAGTGGAAAATTTCACAGGAGTTTCATAAAATAGTTTTTAGAGATAAAAGTACATAGATACAACACAATTAACAGAGATAGTCAACCATGTACAACCTCCCATGGTGCATGGTGCACACGTAATTGGTGCAAGATCACGCAAGCCGAGAAGATCAGTTCGAAAAGTAGAACACACGCCATGATCCGAACCACGGGAGGTCACAGTATTACCAAATGTTTAATGGTTTATCGTTCCGGTGTTACTAACTCCTAAACTATCACATAAATTACAACTTTGCAAATAATAGTTTTCATAGCCGCGAACAACTTATATCGCATACTAATGTACTTTCGTGTTTACGTAATAGTCTACCTGTGACTGCAACAATCAAGAATTGTGTTTATGACCTTTGCAGTTTACGGTTATCAACTGTACACAGACACTTTTTCCGAGAAGACTGTTCATGGTATATAAAGCAGATGCCCTCGTCGCCTTATAGCCACACCGAGATCACATCACGTCAATGCAACAAAAGCCAGGTCAAAAACAATCATACTGCTAGTAAATCTACGAAGTTGTACTATCACCATATATTCTGAATAGCAAACAAGTGCACATGATTAACAAACATTTATTACTGAACGCAATTTGAATTTAATCAATCTGCATTATGAATTTCTGAAGTGAATTTCAATTTAATCAATATGTATTGTTTGTTAACGAACTAAGTTTCAAACTAATTCATCTGTACTTATGTGTAGCAACAATTTCATTATTATCGTTGACAATTTGGTAACTATTTATTGAACATTCACAAATTAGTAATCAACAAATTAATCAGTATTTACGTACTTTGTACTCGAGCATTTCATCTTTGTAAATATTTTGTAACCGCAAAGTTACCCACATCTAATTAGTCCATTCACTTCTTGAGGTCCAAGTAACCCCAGCACTGGGACCCGTCATGCGTTGTCCATATTATATGTGCACAATAAAAATTCCTCGAAAACAACAGGAAAGATACCAATAAGAGCCTCACAAAAAAATAGATTCCAGTAGATTCCATAGATTCCAATTTCAAATTATTTCTTTCTCCTTTATTTAAATCGGATGCATTGGAATCTAATTTTTGTGTATTCTTACTTGAGTTTTATTTTCTTAACTAGTCTATAAGGTAAACATATAGTATAGAATCCCTGACAAACCATCTATTAAAAATTTGTTTATTTTTATGAAACCTAACCTAATCAAAGCATAAAAGAATAATATAATCGTAAAGTCCCCATCCCCGGATACACGGAAACCTTGTTCGTGGCAGAAACCAATAGGAAATAAGCAAACCTCTCTCGAATTCCAAGCAACAAATTAGAACAAGAAAACCACAAATTAAAGGCCTCCCAATAACGGACGTACCTCACCCAATTTAATTTGCAAAATCGCTTTCGCGCCTCGTAGCGTACCCGCCTCTAAACCGACAAGCACTTGAGATCGGCGCGATAACAACAAGGAAACCGCGCGCCTGCGGAGCACCTCCGTTGTCATCGCCCACTAACACGAGATTATTTAAGTTAGTGCCACGCACACTACCAGCGGCCATAAATCAAGCGGCGAGGCTCGGCGAGAAGTGGCGAGGCGGGGCCAGGTAAAGCGTCTTGCCGTCCATCTGAAACACCCTCTTTATTCGGGCGGGCACGCTAGCAGGCGGTGGGCTAAGGCATCTACAGTACTGGCAGCGTACTCACTTCCAAGCCTCCGACGCGTGTAAGCGACTCTTCTAGTTCGTTGCGCTGTTGCCGCACGTCACTGCGCACATGAAATCATTTACATTGCAGATAAATGAAATCTCAAAACATTAAAATTTAGTTTCAGGCTGTGACAAGTCAGATGAGCGGCAACGCTGAATCCTGGCTGTGAGAAAGCAAACAAATCCTCGCAAGCTGTTTGCTTTGGAGCAGGTCACTTGTCGTACTACAACACGTGGCGAGAGAACTGTCAAGAGTCGAATTGTTAAATATTTTAAAATTGCCTATGTTTGATGCAAAATTAGCTGAAAATTATTCAATTTCTGGAAAAATTGTTCATGACCTTCTTTCAAAAGCTGTCTTTATAGAACATTTCATTTAAGAAATTTTTGTTGAATTTTTTGTTGTATTGTTGAATATTTTAGTTGTAGAAAGACGACGAACAGAAATAGAACTTTCATTTTCGAAAAATTAGATAATTTAAAGAAAACGAGCCTGTACCATTCTCTTAAACGTCCACCATCCAACAACAAAATTTAATCCTATAATTTGGCGCCATTGTCTCAAAATTCTGGAAATGACCCACGAGCTTCATTCAAAGTAAACCCAAAATTAAAATTTGTTTCAAATTTAAGGGGCCACAACATCAGCCAGATCGATTGAGGAATATCAATTTTGATGAACATCGTACTTACGGTTTAGCCGCTAACGTTATTCACAGGAGACAGACGGGCGGACACAAAGACGTTTTGCCGTCAATCGATTTTTCGGTATCAAAGACCCACAAAACATGGATTCCGATTAAACATAGTGTTAAAGTAATTTATTATATTTAAGAGACAATGTGTATCCATTTTTTCGTTACCAGGACGCGGTAATAAGAGTTTAGAGCCAATTTTTCCCGCAGCGTAACAATACTTTCGCTACACTGAGTAAGCAGTAGCGAAAAATTCAAAATGTTCGTTTTCTCCCCGAATTGTCTTCAATGCAGCAACCTGAACTTGCACTATTCATTATTTAGTTATGTAGTACACTGATTATAGAAAAATATTATTTTATGATATTTTAACATATACAGCAATAACTGGGATTCAAAAGCAACAATACAAATTATTATATTCAATACATCACATACTTTTTAATATTCCTTAATAATTTGGGTCTGTAGTTTAGTTCGCGATGACCTCTGAACCTTCCTAACCTCATTTTATTTCATATACGTTATTCCACTCTCCATTCGCTTTTCTACTTCCCTTCGTCGTACCACACAGAAAGGGTAATGTAGTTTCTATGTAGCTGTGCCCTGCGGGACTTCGCAACGTATGCAGGTCTATCCGCGCGCTGTGTAAGCGACAGAGTACGAGGACAAGGACACTATTTAGAGTTTTGAAAACAATATGACAAAGTTAGTTAATTGGATTATTACGCAAAACGCAAGCTCTCTCTATGCATTTAAACTCAATTTTCATAATTTTTAACGCTTTATCTCCGCGCAAACGAAAGAAAATAAGTAGATGTAATCTCAAAAATACCACACACCCAAACCCTTTTTCCATCCCCACCTCTAAGTTTTCCACACAGCGATCATTTTCCTTTCCAGTCGCCCAGTTCCGTGTTCTAGTTTGCACGGACTTCCTAATTCGTCCTCACCCTCTCCGCCCGTTTCCCTTCCCACTCCCCTTCATCGCACCCTGCGGTCTTCGCGAAGACTAGCGGCGGGACTACCTGGGTGCGCGTATGCGGCGTCGGGGTGAAAAGGGGGCGGGGCGGGGCGCGGCGGCGGCGGCTGCGGCGGCGACGGATGGCGGCGGCGGCGGACAGTGCGACCGCGGGCGGCGGGTAAGCACGCCCCTTCATCACGCGTCACCGCAAGGCCGTAACGGCGTCGCGACCGTGCCGGCGCCGCGTGAAATATCGGCGGCGGCGACGCCTGCGGCCGCCGCCCGTAAACCTCCACCGCCCACCCCACCCCACCCTCACCCCGAACGCGCTCCCACGGCGCGCCCAGCGCCCTGCCGCCGCCTAACGACACGGCGGGCGCACGCTGCCACCGTCACCTTATGTCGCCGCTCGTCACATCGCCCTGCCCTGCCCTTTCCTTCTCATCGCTTTCCGTCCGTCGCCTCATCCGCCCAGCCCTTTTGCTCATCGTGGAGTGTAGAAACTCACCCAGCCGTTTATCACTTCATACTGCGGCCTAACAGATCACGTGTTCAGTCGTTACCTTACCCCGCCATCCTTCACTTCCCTCTATTATCTGATTTCCAGGTCCAAAACGTTCTTTCGCCGATAATTTCGTTACATCACTTTGTTCAGCCGCACCACAGGTCAGCTCACCGCCAATCACCACACTACGTCATCCGTCACATCAATATGCCAACCACCGCCACTCCACCGCCCACTCTCATCTCAAACGCGGTCCCACGGCGCGCCCAGCGCCCTGCCGCCGCCGGCGCCGTCACCTCCCGCCGCCTAACGACGCGGCGGGCTCACGCTGCCACCGTCACCTTATGTCACCGCTCGTCACATCGCCCTGCCCTGCCCTTTCCTTCTCATCGCTTTCTGTCCGTCGCCCGCCTCATCAACCCAGACATTTTGCTCGTCGTGGAGCGTGAAACTAACCCAGCCGTTGATCACCATACTGCGACCTACCAGATCACGTGTTCAGCCGTCACCTTACCCCACCATCCTTCACTTCCCACTATTATCTGATTCCGACGACAGCTCACTGCCGACCGTCTCACTAAGCCAACTCGTTTTTATCGCGCCACCTACCACATCACTACGCCAACTATCATCGTTCTACGCCATCCCTCCCCCTTAGTGATCTCCATCACACGTCACTATTTTTCACTTTACGATGCAACCTACTACCTCACACTGACACCACACCATGATGCTGCCACCTCACATCATCTCATACGATCACCGCAGTCACAAACACCCGCACATGCCGCGACGCTTTTTCCCCGCTCCATGTCAACACTTCCGCCACGCCGTTCCCCCGTTGCCGTCTCCATTGCCGACGCCGGTGCCGACGCCGTTGCCACCCTCGTCGCCGTCACCGCCCCGTCGCCGTCCCCGTCCCCGTCCCCGTCGCCGTCCCCGTCGCCGTCCCCCTCGCCGTCACCCTCGCCGTCACCCTCGCCGTCCCCCTCGCCGTCACCCTCGCCGTCCCCCTCGCCGTCACCCTCGCCGTCCCCCTCGCCGTCACCCTCGCCGTCACCCTCGCCGTCCCCCTCGCCGTCCCCCTCGCCGTCCCCCCCCCCGTTCCCGTCCCCGACCCACTCGCCATCCCCGTCGCCGTCCCCAAGCCCATTCCCATCGCCATCCTCGACACTGTCTCCGCCCTCATCTCCGTCCCTTTCGGCCGGCGCCGCGGTATGGTCTCTTAGCGACAGCGCAAACACGGCACGCGGTGGGACCTCCCTCTCCCGGAGCTCAACCCCACCTTCCCATCCCGGCGCGCCGGCCGCGACATGACGGAGCGGCCCCGATAGTAGCCACGCCGCCGGCTCACCCCACACCCGCTGTGCAGCATCCCCGTGGACACCTACGCGGGCGCCCGCCCTCCCGCCAGAACCCGCCTCCAACAGCAGAGCGCGCCCGTGATCGCATCCACGACCCCGATTACGACGGCCCGCCTCCGCTCACCGCCGGCATAAGCCTGCTCACTTCCGCCCTCCCCAATCCAGCGGCGGGTTGATCTGAACGATCGTTTTATTTGGCGCTTGCCCCCGGCATAGGTCTGCTTCTTCCGTCCTCTCCAGTCAAGCAGAAGATTGCTCTGATAGGTCGCTTTCCTCGGCGCTCGCCCTCGGCGTAGGCCTTCTACTTCCGCACTCCGCAATATAGCGGCGGGTTTCTCTGATCACTCGTTTTCCTTGGCGCTCGCCCCTGGCCTAGGCCTACTCACTTCCGCCCTCCCCAATCTAACGGCGGGTTCCTCTGATCGGTCGTTTTCCTCGGCGCTCGCCCTCAGCATAGGCCTTCTACTTCCGCACTCCCCAATATAGCGGCGGGTTCCTCTGATCTGTTGTTTTCCTTGGCGCTCGCCCTCGGCGTAGGCCTTTTACTTCTGCCCTCTCCAATCTAGCTGCGCGTAGCTCTGATCGATCGTTTTTCAAGGTGATTCCGATGAATACCAGACGAATGCCGGAGTTCTACTCTAACAAACGGGTCATGGACCGCGTACGATCTTTGCCCTCCTCCTTTCCTATTACAAACCTACACTTACACTTAGATACCCGCTGAAAGAGACTCCTGAACGAGGAAATCTATCGCTAGCTGACTCATATTGTCCGAAGCTCTCACCATCCTTCCAGAAACACTGCCACCTCTAGGGATAAAAACATTTACTACACTGACGGCACTAATGACTCTTCCGATCCGCCCATCTCTTCCCTGCTCGCTCTGTCTCGCGCTGTGCTGTGCTGTGCTGTGCCCTCTTTCGCCCAGCCGTGGTTCTCCCGAATACTGGTAGCGATTAGTTAGCAGTAAATACCGTATTCCCATGCAACTTTGTTATCTTGAAACTGGATGAAACATCGATAGAAATTTGTATCATGAAACGGACGTTATTTTAGTACTTCTTTTCTTTTGCAGGAAATTGCACGTTTGGGGTAAATCTAACTGAAAGTTGCGCATTTCGGGATTTTATTGTAAGATTGATAGTTTTATTGCATAAAAAATTATTCTTATATGATCAACTGGTGTTAATTTACGTATTTCATAGGTTTCCTTTAAGAAAAAAGTTTTCATTCCTTAACCTGATAGTGAATTCAGGTGCTCTGTGAAACCGGAGTGCCGCTCAATATACACGTATCGTCATAAAAAAGCTGCACTCAGAAGAACAAAGCGGATTGCGATCATTGTTGGCAGGCAAGTAGAGGGTACCACGCATACAAAATTATTACACTTTCAAATTTGTAGGACCAAGATTTATTGCGCTAAACGGGAACAGACGGTGCATGTTAGTATGGCGTGGGGCTGCCATTTTGGTGAACACACGCTTTCAGACGTTGCGGCATGGAGTTGTACAGGTCTGGAATGAAGTCCTGTGCTAGTCCATCCCATGTAACTTGCACCTGAGCGCGCAGTTCTTGCAAATTGGTGGGTAGGGTTGGGATCCTGATCGCACGCTCCGTAGCACCCCAAACTTTTTCGATCGGGGACAGGTCTGGCAATGCTGCTAGCTATGGCTGAGTATCCACGGCTGTACGGTTTGCTCGGGAGATGGCTACGGTATGCGGACGCGCGTTGTCCTGTTGAAATAGGACATGGGAGTGGGCGTTCACGAACGCCAGAGCCACATGTTGCAGAATCTCCTGAACTACCGTGCGGCTGTCACGGTACCTCCGAGGAACATTAACGGTGAACGGGCACCATGGTATATCTCGCCCCATACCATCACACCAGGCTGGCAGGACGTGTGATGGGATGCCACAAAACCACTCGTCGTGGTACACCCCACTGCGTCTCCAAACACGGACCCGGTAGTCGTCGTCATCAAGGCAGAAGCGAGACTCGTCGCTGAAGACGACCCGCTGCCAGTCTGCATGGCCCCAGGTCCATCGTTCCCGACATCGGCGAGTCGGTAGCGACGATGCTGGGGTGTGAGTACCAGGCGTCGTAATGGTCGGCGTGTGGAGAGCCTTGCGTTGTGCAACCGCCTGCCAATGGTACTGACACATACAGGATGTGCCGGTGCAGGCAGCACAGCCCGTTGAATAGCACCAATCGTTGCTGTTGGAATTGTTCGCGCGTGGCGGACAATTCTTCGGTCCTCCCTCCTCATGGTGCATGGTGGACGTCCAGATCCTGTATTTCGTGTGTTTATACCTTCCTCAATCCATTGCCGCCAACAGCGAGCGATGGTGTCCGAACGATCGATGTGGTGCACAATATGGCGACAGAACCAACCAGTCTCCCGCACACCCACGATGCAGCCCCTCTCGAACGCGTCTAACTGAACAACCGGCGGATGACTCTCTAGGACGTCCGGATGACTCTAGCGACGCTACCCGATATCGCAACGGCAGGTGCTGCCGTTTGAACCCCTGTTATCTAAAGCGGTGGGCGCATCTTCACGTACTTACCACCTACCCCCCAGTTCGCGGCCGACCGTGAAAACGAAATCATTGGCCTAGCGAATTGTGTTCAAAATACTCACAGAAATTGCAGCGGATCAGTAGAATCCTTCGGGATGCAGCTTTTTGTTTGACGAGTGTATATAATTCTTCATTTTGTTGTACTATGAACTCAGCGTCTCTATCTTCCATGGTGCTTATTGACTAATAATTTTAGAGTGATTTCAGTGAGAAGTTAGGGATATGTTGTGTTGCCAAGAACTCAGTCGGCGGCCCTTGGTTGCGACCGCATAGCCAACGCTACGTTCGGGGACCATCTTGCCAATCGGATGATATATCGGTTTTGTCAGTCTTCACTGAACGTACCAACCCGAGACAATGCGTGAATCACATTTGACCGTAATTCCGGGTGCAAAGTTTAGTGGCAATTCAAATTCATTGAATTTCTCGGAACACATGTTGCCCTGCAAAATAAAGGCAGTTTTGACGGCTTTTAGCTGCATTGTAGACTATAATGAAAACACATACGAACATTTCTTGTATATCTTCATTATTTTCCGTTCCTGAAGGTTTTTTAAATTTTTGTATCTACTTTTTGTATTTTGTGCTAATTTAATTTTGTGTGGGAATAATATTTAAAATATCAAAGAATATTTGTTTAAACAAAATGTACAAAATTATTTATAATTAAAGCATTGAAATCATATTTCATTCACCTTCAATTTCACACGCACAATGTAAAATACGTTGTTAAGAGGATTAACTAGAATTTTTAGGTTACATAACATCGTTATGCAAAGTTGATATTTTTATTGCAGGTTTTTGTACGTTTTAGTGTTTTACTGCACATTATAGAGAGTTTTATTGCACCAAAAACCGGTTTTTAGATATCAGTCGTATTTCTGAAGTTTCAAAGTAAAATGAGCTGCCTCAAAACCACGAGATCAGTGGTACACCAATTGTTTCTTACTTCCTTTTTCATACTACTTCAATTTATTTCCGGTCTGCAACATATGAATGTCATCGACCCGCCCCAACTCGACCAGACCCAGAACTTGTCGCACCACTCTGTCTATCCTCTACAAACCGCATCCGCGAGCGATCCTCCCTCCTGCAGATAATGACTCCTGCCGATAATAAGATTCGTCCGCCAGAGCCAACTGACCTGAATTTTTCCTTTCTCGTGTACGAAGTGTAGAGGTAATTACGTACTGCTGCATATTCTTTAAAGCTGGCTTTACACTAGCAAGAAAATGGCGAGCAATATTATTTCGCAAGAAAAGTTGCCAATGTAAATATTGCGGCAATAAATATTTCTGATGTTGGCAATATTTGTTGCCAGATATTTCGGCCGTATGTAAACTCCTGTGTTTCCGTCCTTGGAAAGATATTGCCGGCTGTTGTTGGGACTAGAATTGGATTGAAGTTTGAGCAAGATATTGCTGGAAAAAGCCAGTGATGACCACGGTCACTTTCGCAAGAAGTACGGTTAAGGTAGTACATAGACCTATTATTTCGCATTGTAATATTCTTTTTTTTCCAAAAAGGGATATGTGGAAAAGGTTTAATACATTAAAAGGAGTAGTAATAAATATTCTAAACATGGCCATCTTTAGGTACAGGCAGACAAGGCTCGTGCCTCAGGGTCTTCATGATCAAAGGGCCCCACAGATAATAAAAAATATATAACAAAACTGAACTAGCGTGCGAAACTACGTAAAGTACCATTGACAAATGCTTAGTTTGTTTTTTACTTAGATCTTGTTATGTAAATATTGCTTGTGTTGTTTTTTAATCATATTTTATTATGTTACTATTGTTACAGTTATTAGTAAAATATTACTATAGAAAATCCAGAGATTAAAGATACTATTTAATTCCGTTTATCTAGTTTTATTACAAATCCTTCCTTACCTTAAAAAGAGGAATCAAAATGCTTATTAACTGTGTAATATTCAATTTTTAATAACTTATGATCGCCAGAACGTAATTTGTTGAACTAAAAATTAGGGGCCCCGAAATCTCTGAGTGCCTCGGGTATTTTCAAACCCAAAGACGGTCCTGATTCTAAACCCTTTATTGATTTTCGAATAGTTCAAATTTTGGTTCAGATAAAGATACCCCCGATTATTATTTTTTACGTAAAAAAATTATTAAGGTATTAATCTAATTTAAATAAATTTTAAGTAATCTATAATTATATATATAGTAATATCAATTGTAGGTAATACTATTTTTTTTAAATTTATATAATTAATACTGAACTTTTTATAAAAAGAAAATTACTTTGCTCCCACGTTAATCTAAATCCACGAAAACATTTTGTTTATGAAAACAATTGAGACTTCTGTACCGAAATTCCACAAACTCCCTTCTCCTTTCTTCTTAAAATCCAGTCATACGTCCTCACTAATCGCAGGCGTTTCTTTGTCTCTTCATTTAGCACAATAAGTGCGACCAATGAATCTTCTGCTTTCTACTTGCCATGTCGGAAAGTGAGGTATAACCTCAAAGTTCTCGCGCCATTTTCCTCGAGAGGTCACCAAACACGGCAACAGAAGGTTCTAATGTAAAACGATCGGCAATTTCTTGCCGGAAAGATCTTGCTCAGATCTTTCTGGCAATATATTGCTCCTCCTTGCTCTTGCTAGTATAAAGGTGACCGCAAGAAGCAGAAACAAATTGCTGAAAGATATTGCGGAAACTTATTGCTAATGTAAGGCCAGCATAAGAGAACAAAACTTTTGCAAGCTGCAAAGTGCAGCTTCTTAATACCGGAAAAGTGAATTTTTTCTCAAAACATCTGTCCGTCTACCTGACCGCCTATCTAAAGAAAACGCTAGTACATATGCCGATCACAGAATTTTCTGTAAGATGAAAATTCGCTGTTCGATTTAGCCGTAACCAGGACCCGCAAATTTGTAACTGGTCTTTTAATTTTTGGGGGTATTACGGTCCGCACCACCTCTTACAGCATTGCTCCATGCTACATCGCCGTCACCCATACCATGTTGTGACTAACTGGGTCCAGCCGCGATCGTTACCCGCCGTTCAGTATAGAGATAGTGACTAGTGATTCATCTGTCGACCCAATTAACCATGTATTTTCGACCTTCTCGGGAAGACTGAATTTCCAAGAACTGTCGGAGCACTGGGAGACCATTTTGTAGTACTTAAACACAAAATTTTACTTTGTCGTTTGCCTGCCACATATGGACACTTAACATTTTTATCAGACATAAAATGATTCCTCCAGCAGAGATGCAATGTGCGTGTAAACATGTGGCACACCGAATTCTTCTGAATGATTGTAATTTAAATGATGGCCACATTCACAAAGATACATACAATTGACCTCAGAAAATAATTCTACTATACTTAACTAGCATTTCGGATTGTTCCTTCACCCCTCACCATCACATCACCTCATAATATAAACTAAAAGCGTAACAACCTTGTCGTGCCGAGGGAAACAGCTGAAAAGTTGATCCTAAATGTTACACAGGTTAATCGTGTCAGAAATGACCGATAAGCCGATGATGACAACAATAAAATTATTATTATTATTATTATTATTATTATTATTATTATTATACTTTAAAAGATACAAGAGGGTGTGTAGTTACTTCCAATGGGAGTTCTGTACCACCCTCGAAGTTCCAAACACATACCCCAACCAACGAAACCGGTGACATCTATTGGACTCTATACAATATTGTATGACCAACAAATTCAACCGGATCGCACGGTAGCGTCAAACAAACCGGATAGTATTATCTGGGATTTGAAGAGAAAATTACGTTTATTTGTTGATGTTGCTGTACCTTGCGATCAAAATGTCGTTACCAAGAAGGCATAGAAACGTCTTAAATAAAAGTTTGGAAATCGAGACTAGCCGAATGTGGGATGTAAAAGCACAGGTCGTACCGATGTTCATCGGAGCTCTGGGATTTGTTCCTCAAACTTTTTGTAACAACATGGCTAAACTCCTAGGTCATTCAGAAGACTGGGAAGTGCGAGAAATTGCTTTATTTGGAACAGCCCACATTTTGCGCAAACTACTGTAGAGACACCGACAGTGCTCAGATCTGCTCCTTAGATAGCTTATTGCAACCTGCAGTACATTTTATATTCAGCCGACTCATCTTTCGTCGTGATGTAGATAATAATATTATTAATAATAAAATAATAATAAATAAGTGAAGTGTGGCTGAGTGATGTGTTAGAAATCTATAGAGTTGAGAATCATGTGAAGGGATTCTTGAGATCACTGGAGTACTAATTTGCAACAAAGTACTGGCAAAACGGATGTTCAAGTTTGAAATATTAATATTGGAACGTTCATATTTGTAATATTAAAGTTTGGAATAAAATCATCTTGAATGATGTAAGGAAATGATAATGTAGTTTGAGCATGGCTTGGATTGACTTTCAAAAGGCTTTGATAGTGTACCGTACTATTGGATTTTGAAGACACTAGAGATCTATCGGTTTCATCCAAGACTTATTGTATTTTGCAAGGCTAGTATGATGTCGTGGAGAACCATGTTATTAATATGCAGGGAAGAGGAAGCAGTAGGAACCAGAAGTATTCAGATCAACAGGGGTATTTTTCAAGGAGATTCACTATCCCCTCTGCTGTTTTGCAATAGTTTGATCCCAAAATCTAGACAGTTGACGCAAGCTGACTTTGATTACAAGCTCCGTGTTGAAGAAAGACTAGTGTCACATTTGTTTTGCATGGATTATCTTAAAGTGTTCGTTAAGAAGTAAGCTATTCTCTCCCAAATGCTGTCTGTTGTGAATGACTTCAGCAATGACACCTATAAGAAGTTTAGTTTTGACAAATGTGCAAAAATTAACTTAAACTGAGTCAAAGTCAAAGTCACGTCAGAAAGCACTGAAGTTGATACGCACACTGTGATTCAATATCTTGAGCCAGGTAAAACTTACAAATATCTGGGAATTGAAAAATGCGAGACCATCTCGAACGACACAATGAAAGAGAGAATTTGCAGGAAGTATTACAGAAGAGTGAGACTGTTCTTGCAGTCCGGTACGAATTCCAGGAATAAAATATCAGCAATGTGTAGTTTGGCTGTGCCTGTAGCCGAATACGGTTTCGGACTAGTGGACTGGACTGAGCAAGAAATTCGCATGATGGATCGAAAAAACAGAAAACTGCTAACAATGCATCATGTTTGCCACCCTCGAGCTGATATACATAGACTATATGTGTCACGTAAGGAAGGAGGAAGAGGCCTCAGAAAAATTGAGGCCTTCTGGCACAACACAATAGTCGGGATGGGAAAGTATGTAGTCAGCCATCAAGATGACCCCCTAATGAGGCAGGTCATTAAATCTGACCGAAGAATGGGAAACAGAAGCATTATTAGTGTAGCAAGAAGCATTACAAAGAAAACTATGCAAGACACGCAGAATGATAGAGACACTGAACTTCTGATGCTACTTAACATGAAATGTGAAACAAAAAATGTTAAAAAGAATTGTGGACAGACAAGCCACTCCATGGAAATATTTTAAACGAATGGTCAGAGCACTTATCAACAAAGATCAATCATTTACGTATCTTAAAAGGGGAAGAATGAAGCCAGAATCGGAAGCACTTGTAATGGTTGTTTAGGATCAGGCCTTGAGAACACGACATTATGATAAAGCGGTTCTCAAAATTTCCCAAGATGATAAATGCCGCATTTGCCAGGAGAAAGTAGAAACCATTGATCATATTGTTTCAGCTTGTCCAATTCTAGCAAAGACCGAATACTTGAAAAGACATAACAGCTACCTCCACTGGCAGATCTGTAACTCCTTCGAAGTTCCAAACACATGCCCCATGTGGTACGAACACTCACTCAAACCGGTGACGTCTGTTGGATTGTGTACGATATTGTACGACCAACAAATTTAAACTGATCGCACGGTAGCGGCAAACAAGCCGGATAGTGTTATTTGGGATTTGAAGAGAAAATTGTGTTTACTTGTCGATGTTGCTGTACCTTGCGATCAAAACGTCGTTACGAAGGAGGCAGAACGTCTTAAATAAAAGAGTTTGGAAATCTAGATCAGCCGAATGTGGGGCGTAAAAGCACAGGACGTACCGATAGTTATTGGTGCTCTGGGATTGGTTCCACAAAATTTGAGTAAGAACTTGTCTAAATTCCCAGGTAACTCAAAAGACTGGGAAATGCAAGAAATCGCTTTATTTGGAACAGCCCACATTTTGCGCAAAGTTTTGTAGAGGCACCGACAGTCCCTAGATCCGCTCCTTAGGTAGAGGGTTGCAACCTGGAGTAGATTTTATATTCAGCTGATTCACAACGACTTAAGTCGTGATATAGAGGAATAATAATAGTAATAATAATAATACTAATAACAACAACAACAACAACAACTTGTCTAGTTGTAGCGAGGCGCAGGCCATGAGTCTGCTTTCCTCGCTGACCACTCTGTCCCCCCTCTGACGGATGGACGCGCCACTGCAAACCAGCGCCAGCTACTTGACGACAGCGCTCGCGCACAGGGCGACGGACGCTCCTGCACCCGTGCTCGCCAGTGTCACTTCCCTCCTTTCGATTCAACCTCGCGTCCCAGGTCGCCCTTCCCCTGGACCACTTCTCAGAAGGACCCGACCGCCGCGCCGCGCCGCGCCGCGCCGCGCTGTGCAAGCGCCCGCGGCGCCGGAGAAATCGCCATTGAAGCGACGGCCCACGCGCTCAACCCTGTCAATCCGCCCCCGTGCACGGGATTTATTCCCAGAGGCCAGGCTGTGTTTGCGGAGTCTCGCCTTTGTGAGACCCTTTCCACAGATAGACGACTTGTCTGGCTGTTCTGGTTATGCTGGTCGGGCCATGGCCGCTTCCGACACTTGTCCTGGATTTTCCTTAGCAGTGAAGTAAGTTCTACGAGCCTGGTGATCAATCCATTGCTCAATCGTAAGAATGGGGATGGGAACAGTATATGAAATTGTAGATCGATGATTCAATTTTCATCTGGTTGTGAGTGCTTGATTAGTGATTATAGAGCGCATCAACTGCTAAAATTGTTGGTCCCGTAAGTATTGTGTATGTTTTTCTCTCTCGGAAGGTGGCGTGATTTCCCCCGTTGGATGGTGATATCCGGCGTCAACCTACCTATTGGCTAGCGGGGTTTTCGCAACTAGGTATCTCCTACCAACGGGGCACCGCCACAGCCGACCGGTCTCGTGACAATGTGTTAGTGCAGTGCATATAAGTGTATGTGTGCGTAAGTAAGGGAATGAGTGTAGAGAAAGAAAGAGGAATGAAAATCGCTCTCGATCCGTCGTTCGTTTAATAGGTAACTACTCCGGCTTTCGCCTGGTATTTATCAGAGAAGCCACGAAAACTACTGAGCAGAACAGCCAACCGCTAGAATGCTCCTCCAGGCAGCGACTGAATTCGACCTTGATATGTAGCTCTGTCGAAAATTGTCGCAATCCTGCCTCCGTTGGGAATCGAACCCAGGACCCCCCGGTCAGTAGCAGTGTAGTGACAGTTGATGCCCTGAGAATTTTGTCTGGAGGAGAACAGAGAAAAGTACGAAAGCCCCCTGATCAGCGCAAACAGCCAACGACTTCCATTCTGGCAGGCACCACAAATTTGCAGATGTTAAGCATAACAGACAAATCATCGTCACCAAACAGAAATCGAACCCATGGTCTCCCTTATGGTCGATACCTGGGATGGCATAAGGCGTTGCCTAAACTCACGTCTTCAACGGCGCAGCCCCCTATGCAGACGAGGTGTAAAACCCTCTCTCTGATAGACAATTTTTTCAATCTTCATTGATGTTTGTTCAACGCACATAGTCCCAAAATTCCCCCTTTTCGACCATGTTTGTATATTTTTAAGAGTTGCAACATATGTTAAAAGCAATTTAAAAACGAATTTTCAATAGTAAAAACATCAATATTATTCATGAAAGGACGTATTATATTAGTAATTGTAAACAAATCGTCTACCCACGTGTGTGTGTGTGTGTGTGTGTGTGTGTGTGTGTCTGTGTGTGTATGTCGCAGGTTCATGTCTTTTAAATTTAATAAAATTTGTGCTGTCCACTTTGCAGTACCATTTCCAAACAGAGAGTATTAATTAATTACTTACTTAAGAATTTTCCTAAACCAGAGCTGCATCCCCCTAACAGGTCAAGAGTCATCATCACCGAGGTGAACCAATCAACAATCTGGTAAGTTTTCAAAATTCGGCCGCTGCCTCCATTCCTGCGGCCTGGAGCCCGACAATTTATATATTCGGCAAAAACATTACCACAATACGTTCCTCTCGTAGTTTACATGTCACTACAACATTAATATGTGTTGTAAACGCCTGAACAATGATAGTGTTGAAAAAGTAAGAACTTGCACAAACAGTGAAGAATCCCCTACAGTGATATCAGTGAACACCCTACATGGATATCAGCAGTCTTTCTCTTGGCGTGTCCCTATTATTCTCCGTCATTTTCCTCTTTGTCATCTCTTCTTCCCACTTTGTCTCTTATTCTTTAACTCCCTCTCAAAAGTTCTCTCTCCCTCTTCCTCTTTCCCCCTCTGTGTCTTTTTGGCGCTTTGAATCTATCTCCCTGCTTCTCACTGCCTTCTCTGACTTTCTGCCTCTATCTCTGCCTATCTCTGCCTCTCTCTCCCTCTTTGTGTCTCGAGGATAATTCTGGATTAACACCAGGCAAAAGTCGCTTTGCCTCTCTCTCTCTTTTGCCTCTCTGTTGCTCTCTCTCTTTTGCCTCTTTCCCACTCTTTTGCCTCTCTCCCTCTCTTTTGCCTCTCCTTTGCCTCTCTTTTGCCTTTCCTTTTCCTCTCCCTTTCTTTTGCTTTGCTCCTTCTCTCCCTCTCCTTTGCCTCTCTACCTCTCTTTTGTCTCTCTACCTCTCTTTTTCTCTGCGTCTCTCTCTCACTCTCTCTCTCTCTCTCTCTCTCTCTCTCTCTCTCTGCCTCTCTCTCAGCTGTGAGCGCTGAACGGTGTTCGCCCCGGGCGCGCGCAATGTGCAACATGGGCATCGCCTCGCCGCGGTTTTTAGGTCTGCGAGCGTTCCCATGAATAATGATTTCTACTGGAAAATGTGTATTGGGAATTTTTGCTTAAATGTTTTATCATTACCACCACGGGCAACGAACCCTTCCGGCTCGTCGTTTGAATAATTCTAACCGCCGGACCGACACGCCCTCTGCCGCAATTTTCCTTCCAGCCTGCGATTAGCGTGCTCGTGCAGGGATTCGCGTTTGTCGCTATTGCAAACCCAGGATATCTCTCAGCCCTTCAATAAATCCCTCCCCCAAATTAATATCTTATAGAACACATACCAGACAAGTCATCTTTTTGACTGGTTGTGGCTAGGAATGGCAAAAAACATCGATGTTTTTAAAACATCGATATTTTCCAGCAGGAGCATAGATATATTAATATCGAAGTTTTGCTTCGATGTTTCCTTCAGATCGATATATTTTTCCAGAAATTTGTAGGACTAAAAAGAAATTTCTTATGATTTAAATAAAATTTCTAGTATCTAAATTTTTCGTGGATTGCTCGCAATCAACAGACACTGACGATTGTCACTGTTGTTGATCCATACGTGGCAGGAACCGTTTCGATTTTCGCAACACTTCTCCATAATTTACCTTCTTGTTTATTTTGTCCAAGTTAATATTTTTGAGCTGTATTTCGAACCTTGACATCATTGAACATTGATTGGAAAATTAAGATGACAGTCAAATTTAAGAAAAAAAATTCTTGAAACTAATATTGGCGTGTTATGTATCACATTAAAACCAGAACATTTTACTTAATAATATACGAATGAATGAGAATAAATGGAAAAATAGGTAAACACAATGCCCTTTATTTTTATTTCCTTCTTTACATTTGATAAGCATTATTACTAACATACTTTTTCGTACGTGACCGAAAAATGAAATATAAATTATTTAATTAAATTCTGTATTTAAAAAATGGATTCAGAATGGGAAAGTACCAGCTGTTTCATCATAACTAAAACATCAGTATTTTAAATATCAATTTTTTGTCTATATTTTCCTCGACATCGAAAACGTTTTGGTGATGTATTGGAGTATCAATGTACCAATATTTTGTTAAAATTTTCCATCACTAGTTGTGGGGCCAATGATAAATTTGATTTCGTGAAATGCAATCGTACTCTCATTGGTTCGATGGCTAACATGTTTTAAAATTAACTAGTGGTGCTACAACAGCACTTACTTTCCCGTATTAGAGGAAACAGCTAAGTAGTACTGTAATATTGCACTTTATGCGCTACTAACATCTTCGCTTGGAACTCACTATTTCCATTGCAGTGTTGTCAGAACTATGTGAATTCTACTACTTCACAAAAATAGAATGCAAAAGTTTTGTAACCCTGTATTGGAAAAAGAAGCCTGATACTCTGGAAATATAGAAATGCCTTCCATTGGGCCACGATTAGGGAAGAGTATTTTAAAACCATGCAACAAATTCTCTACTCACTACAAATGGTACAGCATTTGGTGCAAAACTAAATATTTGCCTGCAAATATCAACATAAATTAGACAATTATAACTCCTTTTCATACAGCTCCATTAGGTCACAACAATGACACTAATTCACAGATATTCGCGAGCGCAAAGTGAATTCCATTGTTGCAGACCCTGCATTGTCGCTATTCTGAGAGCTATTAATTCTTTTTACTTATTTCAAATATTTCAAAATAAACAATTTCTAAAATATTAATGTGTAAGTCTATAACAAAGTTCGAAAGTAAGAAACGAAGAAAGAAATAATATACAAAATTGCACATTCTAATTTACGACGCATCCAGCTGTCCGAAGCGCAGTAAATTTACAGCGGCCTCTTACATTTGTCACAAAATTAAAGAAAAACTACTTGTATTTTGAAAAAATTAAGCATGACCGTATTTATTTTATTTATTTATTTGTCAATATTCGGAATTGCCACATACTCTTTCTTGCCAGCTACCATCTATCATCGCCAAAAGTACATTTTTTTTTGTCATTTTCTTAATTTTTTCGGTTCCTATTGGTAGAACAGAAACATTAATTTTAGAATATTAAAGAACACAAAAACCTAGCCGTAAATGGCAATTTTCTTTTAAAAATTATGTGCCGTTTAAGAGAAAATGGCGTTTTAGCACTACTAAAAATGCGAAAGTTGAAGCTCATTTTCACAGAAAATTTTTGAGTTTTCAAAATACTTTATTTGAAGTTATTTGAAGCACTTACACTCACAAATATAATCATCTTTACAAATTGCGGATAATGTGCATATTAAAGATGTGAGAGATCTTTCAAAAAATTTACATTTATATAATTTTGAAAAAAAACAAAAAAAACTCAAAATAAACTTCACACTATACTAATGAGTGTAATTAGCACTATCCGTTACAAAAGTTTCAAGAAAAAAATTGCAGCCATATACGAGAAAATGACGTTTGAGCATTTCTGAAAATGCCGAAATTTGAGCTATTTTTCGCAGAAAACGGTAGTGTTTTCGAGAAACTTTACTTGACATTATTTAAAGCATATATACTCGTAAATATAATAATGTGAAAAAATCGCCAATAATGTAAATATTAACGACGTGAGAGACAAGTAAAAAAATTTACATTTTGGTAATTTTTGAAAAAAACCAACCGATAGACCAAAATGGCTTTTATGTCATTGATAGAGTACATTTACCACTATCCCTACCAAAAGTTTAAAGAAAAAATTTGGAGCCATTTTTGAGAAAATTTTGTTTTTGTAATTTTTTAAAATTGCACATATCGCACGCAATATTGCACGAAAACTACCAAAATTGTGAAAAACATTTACATGACCTTTATTAAAGAACTCAATATGCAGAACAAATTTTATTTGAAGAAAAAATCTCTATCTTCAATTTTGTAGTTGGAGAAAGACGCCGAAAAAAGTTCAAACTTTCACAATTTTCGAAAATTCAGAGCTGTACGTGAAAATCGGACCTATGCCATGTTAAAAAGTGTATTTTTCTCTATTCTTACAAGAAATTTAAAGAAAAAATTTGGAGCCGTTTTTGAGAAAATGTTGAAAATCCCCGGGGGGCTTCATATAAAGTACCCCCAAATTTTAAAGAATCTTTTTCAAAATCACAAAGCTTCGACTAGAATCAGATCGAATGGGGAATATCAATTTTGAAGAAAATCAACCGAACGGTTTAGGCGCTAGCGTTGACCACAGACGGACAGACGGACAGACGGAATGCCGTCAATCGATTTTTAAGTATAAAGAAGCAACAAATCATAGATTTTGACCACACCACGTGTTGGGGGATTTTTTTTCTTAATTTAGCAACTGGTTTTATCCACTTATTCGTTTTCACGGCCCGGCAATTAATTTTTTTCCGCCGAAAATTGGCCATTTTTTCGCGCAGCATTACATAACTTTCCCTATACTACGTATATCACTCCGTGTATACGTACGTAAACGGGAAAGTAAAAAAAACATAGAAATTTTCTTTTACTATTTGCGTCGACAGTCCATGAAATAATCATTATTTAAAACTCAAACCTATTGACTACTGGCGTAATTGCTTCTATGATAGTTTTCCTTCCTTAGATTAGTCAGACTCATAACATTTGAAGGTCTGTGTCGACACTCTCCCTTTCTCGAAAAATGCGTACTCCCATGTTATGTAAATATTGGCTACAGTAACGAGTAACAAATTAAGAAAACTACGTGCTACAACAGCACAAACTTTCTATTTTTATACCTAACTTTTGTAATTTTCCAAAGTTCAAAGAGCTTAAGAAAAATGAAAACTGCGCTATCTTTTTAAGCATTCTTTACACTATACGAGGACAAATCTTAATTAAACAATTTGGAGCCATTCTTGAGAAAAGTTTGAAAATGTTGAGGATTCATGTAAACTACTCACAGAAATCAAAAAATCCGTTCCAACTCGCACGTCCTTGAGTTCCTTCAGATCGATCCGGGAAAATCAATTTTAGAGAAAAACGTCTCAACGGCATAGGCGCTAGCGTTGACCAGAGAGACGTTTTGCCGATGTCTTCTTCCGTATCAAGGACCCACAAAACATGAGATTCTGACTACGTAAGGTGTTACAGAAAATAATTTACTACATATAGAAACAAGATTAATCAACGCCTTCGTTACCAGGGTCCGCCAATAAATTTCGCCGAAAAATCGCCGATTTTCACAGCACAATTTCTTTACAACTTACGTAGTTAGGCGAGAAAGTAAAGAAGATAATTTGCAATAGCGATATTCAATACAGCCCGTTAAATCTAATAACGGTAGAAATAAAAGAGCTTTTTTGACATTCCAAACAATTAAATCAAAAGTTGCATAAGCATTGGTATCTTATAAAGATTTTGCGCAAGTTATGTTGGCATTATATGAAGTGTCACAATGCCTTCTTTGTTACAGTACAGGTAAATCAACTACTTTGATGATATCCAATAATCCAGCTAAGAATTAGCCGAAGTGACAGATCGCATAACAAGTGAACATTCACTTGTTATTCAGAAAAGTACCCCTCCGCCGCGACAGCTGTTCAGCCACGCCTCTTCGTAAAGTGTTGATGTTCGTTTATGGCTCCCGTTAAGATATCACTACTTTTCATGGTATACAACCGTGTAATTATACAAAAAAATTATAAAACGCAGAGCACGAAACACGGAACGTTCTCGATCACAACTCGCCACTTCACCGCACAGGCGCAGGAAACACGTGCACAAGTACGCATCTCACATTCAAGACTTGTTTTTAAAATAAACATAATACTGATCACACAAAAATTAAATTCAAAGTAGCGTTTATAATAAAGAAATTTTACAGAATAGAACATACCACTGCACTTCTTAATCGTCTCCTGTATTATTTCAGTAGTATACCTTTGGGTTCCGGCTCTCACACGCAACCAATCTTTATAAATGAGGGCTCTAAAGAAAGAGAATTTCACGGAGACTTGACGAATTCCACTTTGACTTTAAAAATACGGATGATTTCTTTAAAAAAACGCATCGAAATATTCATGTAAAATGCAACCCGCATCGCTTTTTAACCTATATCGGCAAATAACTCCTAAACAAAGTGTTTTAGAGCCTTAAAAAGTAAACTTTTGAGGCTAAAGGTCCCAAAGAAACGTTTTTACACTACAATCTACAAGATGAGACATTCTCCGATCCATTCAATTAACTTTTCGGTTCCACGCTTCAATACTATCAAGGCCACCTCAATATTTCAGCCCTTCCTGCTGGTAGCAATTTTTGGGGCGACACGCTTAGAAGGCTTAGTTTCGACAATATTAATTTACGCTTTCTGTTAACACCGTAGTTTGTGCAGTCTGACGAGGTTTATTTGCATGATCATTAATTCAAGATTTGCTCTCCAGCAACAACTAGAAGTACTAATATAGTTGCTTGATACGTATACCTATGAAGACTGTTTCTTATGCGTGTAGAGAAACTATTCAATTAACGTTTTTTCATGGTCTGTATGTGCTCTGTACTTAATTGTGGAGGCATGTGGGTGTTCAGTGAAGGGTGAAGACAGTGTTTGTGTTTTACCTGTACCAATATTTTCGTTATCATTCGATGACATTTTCAAGTCAACAGGTTCAGACACGTAGCTTTCTCAAAAGTAACAAGCCAATATTTTTGTGACTATCACGAAAAACTAAAACCTAACTGACAAAGAATATTGAATAATTACTTCAAATGTCTTTAAGTAAGTTTTGGGAATTGTTCCAAGCAAATTCTCCATTCTCCATGAATAAATATTGATTGAAAATTTCTTTTACACATCAATTGCATTGTTTTTTATTTTTATTTGTAATTGTGTTAGTACATTGCAAAATACCTTAATAGATTTTAAATAAATAAACACGTTTTGTTAACTACTTTCCCTCTTAGAATGAAAATAGAAGGACAGAGATGAGTGTGGTATCTAACATGCGAGAGTTCTCGCACGGGTACGCAGAGGTAGTGGGGGAAAACTTGTGCTATGGCACAAAACAAAGAACAAACTTTTAAAGTAGCAAAAGTAAAATTGCTTGAAATAAATGGAAAACAAAAATCAAAACGCGCTAGCCTACAATACTACGTGAATCACTTAAAAAACAACTAAATTTAAAATTATAGAAAGAATAGTACAAGTCACCCGACAACTGCCTACGATCGCAGTCCAAACGCACGATTTAAATGTTGGCGGTATCTAGAAGTATGTACACCAACACCGAGCTGCAAACTCATATTGTAAATAAAACACCGTTTAATATTAAACTCAAGGTGTCGGTTCGTTAAGATATTAAAAATGCAAACATAGTTTGAGCAACATTCCCATGTACCGAAGTAGGCTTACTAATGCCTACTAAATTGTTTCTAATGCTAACAAATGGCATTGAGTATTCAAGGGTGAAAACATTAGTTTGATTATTTTTTGTCTCGGAATTGCTTTTCTTGAGGTACGTAAGGACGCAGAAAATAATTCAATACTTTTTAGTATACAAATAATTTTTCAATTTTCTCACCCCAGCAAGCTGGCACCCTGACTCTCCAAAACCCACTCGGTTCTTCATAACAAATCAAGGAAAGTTAAATAATATTGCAATGAGTAGATCTGTTCTTGCCCGATCCGGTATTTTCGCACTACTTTACATGGCTTTCTCAAGAGTAAAAACCTTTCCTATTATTTGACTACCAAGGAAAGCGAAAAGCTAACTCTCAAGGAAGATTGAAATATTTCTTCAAATGTTGTTTTTAAAGAAGTATGAATTGTCCCAAGAACACCTCTCTATGATGTTAAATAAACTTTAATTGAAAATTTGTTTCAAACATCAATTGCATTGTTATTTTGTTTGATATTCTGTAAGTACATTAGTAGTTCCTCTGCTTTATGAAAAGGATAGACAAGTTGATAGGGGAAGGGTGGGATTTAACATGCGAGAGTTCTCGCACGGGTACGCTAGTTTCAAATGTTTCTCGTGGCGCACAATATTTTAATCGAACGAGGACATCACAAAAGAAATCGTCGAAGCCATTTACAAGTTAGTCAACTGCAAACGAATGAATGGAGGAAGAAGAGTCTAATGGGCTCAAGGACACAACGACCACAGAACTTTCTACTAGGAAAACCAGGTAGACGTTGTTCTGCCCTTCATATCTCTCTTTCCCTTCCCAGCTCCGTTTCTAAATGTCTCTCCCTCCCTCCCTCACCCTGTCCCTGTCTGTCTCTGCCGCTCTCTGTCCCTCTCAATCACATTTACTTGTAGATTCTGCACGTCTCTGAACAGGTGAGGTAACATCGGGAAGCGCTGTACCAGCAAAAATGAAATAGAATGTTCAGAAGAGTTCATTCTGTATACTACGGTGTAAGAAACGTTTCATTGAGGCCCTAGCCTCAAAATTGTAGTTTTTAAGGCCCTAGAACGCCTCGTTTAGGAGATATTTAACGATGTAGATACAAAATGCTGCCGAGTGTGGTGCAGGTTGCATTTGACGTGAATATGTAGTGAATATGAAGCGCCATTTAGTGAAGTTACGAAAGAATTAATAACACACAAATCTTCTGGGTGAAAAAACACGTAGAAGAGCCAACCTCCATGGAGATCGGTCCAACGGTGTTGGAGTTTTGGTCTTATATACATACCAATATCCTGTTTTATACATATAGATTTGTAGCACTAGCTGTCAAAATGGTCTTTTCTTATAAAAATCGCTCTGTATATGATTCCTGACAAGTGTATTCACTTGTTTAGGAAACGCGCGCAAAAATGAATCCAGCCAGCGCTCCCATTCCGGGTTGCAGAATCGCGCCGTGCGACACTCGCCAACAAGCGCTAACGAGGCTAACTCCGCGTTGCGACCCGGAACCGAGCGGTGAAAACTGGGGAACTGGGAACTGCGCGCCGGGTAACTTGGGCGTCACCACGCGTGAACGCACCCCCGGATGTGCGAACTCGCAGGCGCACCCTCCGCGGGCCACACGCCGCAGGATGGATATGATGGATGTAGATGTGGATGTGAAGGGTAGAACGGAAGCTCCACGACGGAAATGCGAGCTCGGTTATCGACATATCCGCTTACTCCCAATGAGCCTACGTGCACAGATGGATCCAGGGAGGTGCATGCCCCCCCCCCAAAAGACCTAGAGTTTTCCTTTACCTTCCTTTATTTGGAAAAAGCTATTTAAACATTTATTTATATTCGACTTATGTAATTATTTACGCAATAATATTATATAGTATCATATCTCTAGTACATAAATAGTATACCATATAATAACAAATATTTATTATTTAACAAAAATCTACGATGCGCACCCCCAAATAGATCGGCTGGTTCCGTCCCTGCGCACGTGTTGTGTTTGAGAATGTACGAAATGTCTGCAAGGTGAATAGGTGAGTAAATATTCATTCCGGGTGCAGGAAAAAAAAATTACGTCATTAGTCCCGTAACTGTAGTACTTGTTATATCCTGAGAGCGGTATTCGGGTGGGCCTTTCCAACTGAAACTAGAAGCCAAGCTACACTTAAGGCTTCCAGAGTTTCCCTCTTCAAGTAAGACTACCAAAAGGAACACCACCTAATATGTGTGGTAGTATGCACGAAGTGTGTGTATGCGAGTGTAAAGGGAGGGGAGGAACAAGGAAAAGGAAGGGATATCGCGCGCGGTCTTAGTGCCGTTTGTTAGAGCACTGCTTCGGCATTTGCTTAGTATTCACAGGAACCATGTACTACAGTTCGTTTCTTAGAGCCTTATCTTAGGTGGCGAGACCCACAAATCTACCATAAGGACCATATAACCATATACTTAGTCCGACTACAGTATACCTGGACAAATAATTTCTTTTTTAAATAAAAAATCTTGACATGTTCAGACGAGTACCGAATACATTACGGTTTGAAGAGAACACTAAAGTGAACAATATATTAGAATTCATAAATATATAGAAAGACATAAAAAGATATAACAAAGAATAACTGGGGATACGAAGCTGGACAAGGAGGGGAAGTATTTGAGAGAACAATACAAAACAGCCACAGTCCCGTAACCAGAATCTCAATAAGCCTTTGAGACCCCTCGACACCTCAAGCGTGTTGATATTCGATCACGATGATGAGACGGCGAGAAGAATAAAGTACAGGGAGGTGGATGGATGAATTGATTACCAGTGATTCCGGGCGTGACAACAGCTAAGGTCATTAGTCCCGTAAGTTTAGAGCATATTTTTTCTAGGGAGATGGCGCTGTCTTTCCTCGCTGAATCGCTTCCCTCCGGTGCCGACCTTTCGTGGGCTAGCGGGTTTCCTCAGCCAGGTATTTCCCACCAGTGGGGCACTGCCCCAGCTAGGACAAGCAGTAAGCTCCCGGCCGGTCTCCTGGCATATGTGGTAGTGTAGTACATGTAAGTATGTATGTGTGTGTGTGTGTGTGAGAACGCGCGCAAGAGGTAGGACAGTATAAGGAATGAGAAGAAATGATCTCGCGGTCCGTGACCCGTTTGTTAGGTTACTGCTCCGGCATCTGCCTGATATTGATCGAAGAAACCACGAAAAACTATCGATGAGAACAGCCTGCCGCTATAATTCTCATCCAGACAACGGCGAAACTCTCCCTAGCTGAAAAGCTAATGTCAAAAATCCTGCCACCGTCGGAACTCGAACCCAGGACCTCCTGGTCAGAAGTACTGCAGTGACATCAGTTGATGACCTAAACCGCCTCTTCCGCTGCGGGGAGATTGGAGGTGGGTGATTCGATGAAGGTTAAATGGGGAGAAACAGAAGCAACCTACCACAAATGTGAATTGTTCACAACTATTCGAGAGGACAAGGGACACGTAGGTGGAAAGCGGGCTCGCAGATCCCTGCGTAGCTCGCGCGATTCATCTGGCTAGTTTAACAACACTTCTATAGCTGCACTATTACATCCCCCTGAAATAAACTGAATTCTGAACATGAATAGATGTCTGATACCCTTTCACTGTCTAATTTCAACCCAAAAGTCATATTTTTTAATTTTGAGGAGAGGCCCCAAAATATGTATTATTTATAGATTTGTCTTTTATCTTAAAAATTGGTACGAAATAAATATATTGTTAGGAAAGTAAATACCACACTCTACATCTTTCTACTTCTGAAACCAGGAGTAATTTTAGCATTTATCTAGTTTTGCTATCAACTACAAATTTTACGCCGTAAAAGAAATAGATATTTCCAATAGCTTTTACTAATTTGCTATACTAACGAAAACCATTTAATATATAAATTAGTGACGTAATAAATATGAACTCTAAGGCAACTAATTAAAATACATTTTGTATGCAGTGTGGCGTCGTTTAATTACTCAGACACAGACATTAAGGATTCGTAACAAGTTTATTTGTAACTAAAGAAATATATACAATGTTGCATAAGTTCATTTACTCTTATCCGTGCTTTACGGAACCCTCCTGAGAATAGCTTATTCTAGCCGCCACCCGCGACTGCTTTGCGAGTCCCCACCCGCCCTTGCTTGACCGCAAGGTACAGCGAACGCTTGACCGCGTCGCTAAATGTGAGACTGACGTCTCCCCCGGACAAGTCCAGCCGCTCTCCCTGGAGCGCAGTACGTGAGCACTTAATGAAGATACCAATTCGGCTCCGTGCCGCAAATGTATCCTGGCTAATATGCCCTTACCTCGCCTTATATAGATTCGGTCACATGATCGACCGATCACATGATCTACTCCCACTCCGTAGCTAAAGTGACGTGGGTGCCCCACGTGACCTCCCTCCTTCAGAGCTTGGTAGGCGACGTCTGTGACGTATACAACCGACCACTGTGACGTGTCTTGCCGCCCCCTGGCGCCTTCGCGCCCTTTCTACTTCCTGGCTCAGCCTAAACTCATCTTAGACACGCCGCCTTCCTGCTCAACCTAATGGTCTGTCTATTTGTGGCTTCCATAAACAAAGGCACATACTGTCTTTTATGTATACAAACGTCACTATGCCACAGCAGCATAATGCAAAATTTCATTATAAGGAAACTGAAGTCGTTTGAACATTACCAGTAACGCCCTCTCCCCTCTCCCCGCAAAAACTTCGAAAACAACGTAGATCCAAAGAATCTTCTCGAAGTTGAAATCTTTTCTGTTATATCTTCTCATATATACGAAGAACAAACAGAAAATTACTAGATCTAAAAACAAAAAAAACATTTTCATGGACAAACTACATGACTGAATGTGTGTTGATATACTCACAATTTTAGTGAATTCTCCTTTCCATTTTCAAGTGCACTTGAAGTTAGAATATTGTAATAATAGGGACAATTCCAAAATAATCTAGCCGAAAGATAAAGAATTAAAGAATAAAGTCAGATTTATGAATACCGAAAAAAAGAGTATAACTACAAATTAGTGATGCTAAAAAAAACACTTGCTTTCTCGCCCATATTGTCACGCAAAATTACGCGGAAAGTACTTAAATTTTCGATAAATTTTACACGGCCTTATATTAAAATGTTTCTTTGAGGAACAGATTGTATTAAGCAAAAAGCTCTTTCTTCATAATTGTAGTTGTAGGAAGACTCTGAAAAAATGTTGAACCTTTGCAACTTTCGAAAAATCTGGATTTCGAACGATCATGAGACTTGTACCGTTCTCTTAAACGTTTTTCAGAACATCCATTAACAAAATTGAATAAAAAACGATGGATTTTTTTTAATTTTGAAAATGTCCCAGGGGTCCCCAAAATTAGTATTTATAGTAAAGCACTCCCCCAACATTAAAATATCGGTTTCAAATTCAAGGTGCTGGGACATCATCCAAATCGATTGCGGAATATCAATTTTGGAGACAATTGGCTGAACGGTTTAACCATTAGCGTTGTTCACAGACGGACGGACGTTTTGTCGTCATTCGATTTATCGGTATCAAAGAATCACAAAACAGAGATTCTGGATACACCACGTTTTATAGGAATTTTTCCTGAATAAATCAACTGGATTTTTCCATTTTTTCGTTACCAGGGCCTGTGATAAGAGTTTCTCTGCCGAAAATTAGCCCTTTTACCGCGCAACTTTACACACCTCCTCAGCGGTAGCGAGAAAATAAACTAATATGATAATATATTGGGTGGTATGGATAATAAAGAAGCATTTGCTTAGAGTATCTTCTCACGAGCATGAGCATTTGTTCTGAGAAAATTCTTCTACAAATGAGCATTTGCTCAACTTCGTATGAATAAAAATATTCTCCGAGTGATGAGTATATTCTCAAGGAAAATTGAGGATATTCTAATTTGTCTGCGCAGCTGGTGTGATTTTGTTTCGATTCGCGCTGTTATACAACTTGTTTTAACTATCTCGTTTGCGTGCTGCCGGTGCAGTTGCTTGTGAAAACTATCGTTGTTGCATTGTGAAGAGTATATTTCGATCTTAAGCTTCAATTCCAAGCGTAGTGGAGCAAATGAAATGCGGAAGCGTTTTTTCAGTTGCCTGAAGCATCTCTATGACAACACGCTCCCGAGGAAGAGCTATATAGTTGCCATAACCCCTTACTAATCATATAGTGTGTAATTAAACACGGGCAAAACCATAACCTTCATTTCAAATAAGCAAGGTATGGGAATTGTTAATTTTCTTTATTTTGTAAATGTCTGAACTTTTTCATATTCTGGAGTCTTAAGCAGATTCAGGCCGGGTAACATCTTTATTTCCACCATGATTCACACCAGTAGTTCTATTCACATTTATTTGCATACATTTTTGCTTGAATACCTTGTTGTATTATTCTATTCAGCCCCAAATATCGTAGTTTTTTATACGAATGTGCGTACAATACAAGGTACAGAGGAACTAAACGTGTATTTGTTCTGGCTCTTAATTATTTTATTTGTTAATTTTCTCTTCGGATTGTATAAATTTCATTCATTTGGATCAATTTTGACAAGGCCCATAACCTCAATGTGTTTTTCAAAGTGTTGAATGTCTGGCAAATGCACAAATCTCTACCAACACCTTACTGAAAAGATCAAGATCTACTCACAAAAATACTTTCAATTTCGTTTCATATGAACGAGTGCCACATCTAGTTTTCATCTTTTATTGGCTGAAAACAAGTGTTACGACGAATTTTTAATTTTTCTCTCCGAAAATCGTAACAAACTCCGCAAGTTTTATCCCGACACCACGCCGTGCCCCTTTTAGTGTATTATATTCAGGAACAAAGTCATTTCTTGATAGATTACTACTTACATCAAAGGCCCGATAACCTCACATTTAAAAGTGAGGCACCTCAAGACCAGACTCAAAACAATCGGAGAATATACTCACGAAAGGAGTAAATTCTCGGTTTTTATTCATGTGGATGAGAGCATATGCTCTACCGAGCCTCGGAGAATGAGAATTGTCTCAAGTTTGAGAATTTACTCATTCTTTAAGAATATTCTCGAAACTTTTATTCATACGCTACCGAGCGTCTGCTCTGAAAACGCGAGTAAATAGCATATGCTCAATTTTATTCATACCACCCATTGACTCGGTAAAATTAACTATACATCGTAAAACGTTGATAATCTGGATTGATTGGAGCAGCGCCCCTTTCGGATTATTAGTTTTTCCGGATTTTTGAAGAGAAGCAAGAGTGGGGAGATATCTTTTCGTAAAATAAATTAATGAAAAATTATAAATGTTCGTTTTCTTTAGGAAATACACAACTTACTTCCTTTGGAAGATAAATATATTTTTGAAAGTCATTTAAAATACTTTATATAGTACTATTCAAACAACAGTAAGTCAAGACGTCCGAAACTAATATAAAATTTGTAATTTGAGCTTCTATGACGTTACAATTGATTTACATAACTCCTTTCCTTTAGAGCCATATTACCATGAAGATATGCATTCAAGTACAGTTATATATTTTGAATTTCTGAGCAAATATTAAATAACGAAAGTGATTTAAATGGATATACGATTAACGTGTTCTTTGACAACCACGCAATGATCGTAAGGTGAAAACCTTTATGATTTACTCATGTTTTGAAGCAACTATCCCTAGGATTATCCGCGCAATCGATATTACTAATAAGTAATTTTTTACGCTTTTACTTCATTTTAATTCCTTTTTGCTGATTTCATCGATTTTAATATAATTTTTATGGGACTCGCTTCAAAAAATATTTACAAGATACAACAAACGTTCCCGAGTAGCCTATTTAATTTCTTTGCTCATATATTGTAATGTCAGCCGTTGTGATTAATATGTAATGTAAAGTTCCTTTGCCGTCTATCGGCGCCATTGTCAGTTTAGCCATTTTCGTGATAAATAAAAGCAGAAATTTCCTTGTAAAGAACGGTCTAAACCAAAAGTCTGCAAGCTGAGTTCACTTAAACGAAAGGAAGAAGCTTCGATTACATCAGTAACATATCCAACAGCTTGAGTTGTTCATCTGATGTGGTTTTGATCAAATTTTTTAACGTCATTATTCTTTATTTTTAGGGCATTTTTCAAACATTTTCAAAGAATTTCATTGTTCATTTTTGGCAATGTTTTAAGTCCACAAAATCCGCCCCCTTACCTATTAGCATCCCTGAATCACTCGCATCGGATTACCCAAAATAAACTCTCAATGTTCACGTGCTTACAGCCAAACTCCTGTCGCTACTCGATCCAACACGAGCTAACAAGGAGAAGTCCCCATGCGTTGCGGAACTACGACCGTCGGAGTGCGTCCAACTCGAGTGCTACACAACGCGACTTCGCGTGTGTGCTTTTGGTCGCCGCCGTTCCCTGACACGTGTCCGGGAGAAAACGCGAATATTACACCCTGCTGGTCGCAGTGAAGGTCATGGTGCAGCTGCTGTTGTCGTCGAGTTCACGAGCGTCGTCTTGGTTAAAAGCCATGCTTACTACTTTAATGTGCTCTGCTAAGGAAAGTGAAAGAGACTCTGTAGTTTGAGTTAGGACTAATTGAACCTCTGCGAACAATCCGCTCTCTTTTAACATTCGTTTTAGAACTGAAAAGATCTTCGTTCTGAAATTGATCTGTGTCTTACACCATTTACGTCCGGTACTGTAGCTGAGTAAATATTCCAATATTGCTAAGAGTTTATTAAGAAATTGTAAACAGAAACGCAATGCAAAAAATCACAGAATAATACGAAGTCTAATTAATTTCTGTGAATTTGTTTCTGACAACATATGGTATGGAGTGGAACTTCCCACAAGTGCTAAAACTCCTACAATATAGTACAACATACAAAAAAGTCTCAATTTGCCGATTAAATTTTAAGAATTATCTCTTATACCCCTAGGAGACGAAAGTATCATGGTTGTACGGGATCAGGACGAACAATGATAACTGGCGGGATACATTCTATACAGCAAATACTGCAAAAGTAAATATTTACTGTCTTATAAACCGTACAAAATCATTACCTCTCCTTTTATTTGATGCATTCGCTATTCAGACTGCGCTGCGACGGGAAGCGCTGTACTCAGTGGTGAAAATACTTCCCTCACAAACCACACCACATCTCACAGGAAAATCTGTACAAATTATTCTCTTAGATTTTCGTATGAACATAGAGTGAAATAATTTTAAATTGTTTGCAAGGTAAGTATTTTTTTGTTACATTCACTTTAAATCACTCGCAAAACTATTTACTAAAACATAATGGGTTAAAATATGGGTGACATTAAGCAAAATCGAAAATTACAGAACAATAGAAAGATATTCTCTACGACAAGTAGTTATCAATTCGCTCAAACTTCTCTCACATTTATTCTCATATAAGATGTATTTCGTATAATATTTGAAAGTTTACACTGAATGAACATACCTCTGCAGAAAGTCGGTTCCAATTACTTTTTTGTTTAGTTGACGTTTGTATACTCAGATTTAAATCATTTTCCAAATCAGTATAAATTTAGTTCTGTTCAGAGTGGCATATACTTTGTCGTACTAGTTAGTTTCCTCGACCCTTTAGTCTAGACTAGCTATTCAGTTTTGCCTCAGCTGGTGTTCGGTTCTTCTCAGCAGCTTTCTATCGGCCCTTAAAGCCTATTTTTTTTTCATATTTTCGCAATTTTTATGTCCTTCAATAGTAGTATCAAATATAAATTTAAGAATATTACAGAAAAGTAAAACATGCATATTTTAATTGAAAAAGTTGGTGCCGTTTTTAAGAAACTTTTCTTTTTAATATTCAATATATAATTAATAATAAATGTAACATTCTTATCAAAATTACGGGAAAACTTATATTTTCAAAACAATGTTCGTGACATTATTTAAATAACTGATTGTAGAGAAAAAATTACCCTAAGATAAAATCTTTATCTTAAATAATGTGGCTGTACGATCAGTTCCAAAAAATTCCAAAGTTGAGCTATTTTTAAAATTTCAAGAGTCAATACTGACAGTCGTATTTATATCATCTTTATATTTCACTCTATTCTTTGAGTTTTGAGAACATTTTCAAAATACCCCAGGAGCTTAACGTAAAGTATCAAATTTTAAGAAGTGTTTTGAAAATTCTAAGGCTTGGAGTCAAGTCTGATCGATTGGGGGAATATTCGTTTTGAAAAATATTCTACAAATAGGTTAGGCTCTAGTTTTGTCAAGAGACGTAGACAAATGTCAGCTGTTTTGAAATTCATCTCTTCTTTCTGTGCCAGAATGCCCCAAAACGTATATATCTCTGTTGCAATTGTGAAATCGATTTTCGGCAGCGTTGCAATTTTCTTTAAATAACGTAAATTATACACACGAAAACGAAAAAGTGAAAACGCGTGAGTATGAAGTTCAAGGTGCGTGACGGGAATGAGGTTAATATTTTTTAGAGCGAGAGAGAAAGAGAGAGATATAGATGTATATGCAGATGTAGATACAAGTTATATTCTACAATTGGGCAAATGTTGCCCGGTGGCAGAATGGCGGCAAAATTATTCTGCCGACAAAACTCAAAGAAGACTCTTCAACATTTTTTTTTCACATAGATAATCATAAAATACGAGATAATACAAGGCTTTTGTCCGAAATTTCTGAATGTACAGCGAAATTTCAGTTGAACGACCTGATTCTGGGTCACTTCTATCCCACTCAATACATCCTACGATTATGAACCTCTTGCTTATCTTCTAGTCTTTACCTTCCGCGCTCCATCACCTCTCCCCTCTCCGTAGTTTCTATGCTCCGTGCTATCCCAGACAATGGGAATTGTCGGAGCCATCCGAATATCACCTTCGTCCAGTCATTGTCTTCTATCTGCACCGCACCCTGCTCCCTCGCTCACCGCCCACTCCACGTCACCCCATCCCACTCCACCCCACCCCATCCCATCCCAGCAATTCTCCTCCCCATCCCGACCCATGGATGTCCGCGCAACGCGCGCCTCGACTCCAGGCCAGCCCGGTCCTTTGTTTCTTCCCTCCCTTCCCCTTAGTCCATCCCGTTCCATCGGCCGCTCCTCCCCTTTTTCCTCCGCCCGCCCCACCCTTCCCCTTTCCCCCTCCTCGCTTTGCCCCATCCGTTCCTTTCACCATCCTCCCTTTTCTCACCCACTCCCTTCCCCTTTCCTCTCCCTCTTTCCTCGCCTCTCCCCCTTTCCCCCCTCCCCCTTCCCCATTCCACCCCCTCCCCCTTTTCCCTCTCTACTCTTCCCGTTGCCCCCTCCCTTCCCATTTCCCCACCCCTCTCTTTCCCTTTGTCCTTCCCTTCCCCTTTCCCCACCCCTTCCTCTCCCTTCACCCGACACTCCCCACTTTGGCCTCCCCGCCCTTGTCGTTTGTCCGCCCCACCCCTCTTTCACCCCTCCCCCCTCCGTCCACCCGGCCATCTCGCAGCGAAACGATCTTGCGGTCCGCGGTTCCTATCTCCGTCCGCGGTTCCATCTCGCCAATGTGCCACGGCGCGGCGCTAACATTTTCACAGCGCTCTCCGCTGCGCGCTGGCGCTCTGTAACCGCGTGTCGCGCGGCCAACGCCCCTCCCTCCCACTGACGCTTCCGCCTCGAGGGGCTCCGCAAAGGTTGACTCGCACTCCTACACATCAGAATCGCTGCGTCAAAGCGTACGCCCACGTACTAGGATCCTACGAACTCTGTGCCATTTCGGTATTTGCATTTTATAAAGAAACATTTTTCACTGCAAAAATACTTTTCGAAATTTATAATAAAAATAATAATGAACAGAATGTTGACACGCAAAATAACAGAGACACTGAAATTCTGGTGCTACTTAACATGAAATGTAAAACAAAAAAGTTAAAGCAATCGTGGAGAGACAAACCACTCCATGAGCAATATTTAAAAAGAAAGGACAAGGTGCCGATCAATTAGGATACATCATTTATGTAGCTTAAAAGGGGAAGCATGAAGCCAGAATCGGAAGCACTAGTAATAGCCGTGCAGGATCAGGTCTTGAGAACACGACATTATGATAAACCGGTTCTCAAAATTTCGCAAGATGATAAATGCCGCATTTGCCGGGAATACGTGGAAACCATTGATCATATCGTCTCAGCTTGTCCAATCCTAGGAAAGACCGAATACATGAAAAAGACATGACAGGGTGTGCAGCTACCTCCACTGGCAGATCTGTACCTCCCTCGAAATTCCAAACTGCCTCAAGTGGTAGAACATTCACCAAAACCGGTGACGTCTGTTGGATTGTGTACGACCAACAAATTTAAACTGATCGCACGATAGCAGCAAACAAACTGGATATGGTTATCCGTGATTGGAGAGAAAATCGTGTTTACTTGTCAATGTTGCTGTACCTTGCGATCAAAACGTCGTTACCAAGGAAGCAGAGAAACGTCTTTAATACAAGAGTTAGGAAATCGAGATCAACCAAATGTGGGGCGTAAAAGCACAGGTCGTACCGATAGTTATTGGAGCTCTGGGATTTGTTCCGCAAAATTGGTGTAAGAACTTAGCAAAACTTCCAGGTCATTCAAAGGACTGGGAAGTGCAAGAAATCGCTTTGTTTGGAACAGCTCACATTTTACGCCAAGAATTTTAAAGGCACCGACAGTCCCTGAAACCGCTCCTTACGAAGCTGGTTGCAACCTGGAGTAGATTTTATATTGAGTTGACTCATGACATCCTTATTTGTGATGTAGGGGAAGTAATAATAATAATAATAAATAACAATAAATAATAATAAATAACAATAAATAATAATAAATAACAATAAATAACAATAAATAATAATAAATAACAATAAATAATAATAATAAATAATTTTCTCTTGACATCATATTAAACGCAAAACTAAATTAAGTTAAATTAGAGTAATAAATTATGTGATAAATAGATCTTAAAATGATTAGATATAATAATCTGAGTCCGAGCAATTACATTCCACAAAAAGAAAAGCTTTGGAAAATTTACAACAGAATAGTACATCTACATAATTGTGTACTGTGCGAAAAATCTAAAATCTCAATGATATTGTTTCAAGTTGTTCATATGTTATTCTTTAAGACTTACGAAGGTAAACAGTCTCAATAAAATAGATAAATTGTCTCAGAATTTGGAAATTCCGGTCAATTTAGTCATTATTGGCTGTGACCACAGAATTAAATGTGTTTTTTGATCCGATCCGCCACAAGCAGGTTATAGTAAGCCACGCTTTTTCTTTCTCAAGTCACTAGTCCGTCTGCACATCTGCGTGCCTGTCCGACTGTTCTATGGAAGGATTAAGGGAACCATCTCGCATCCAGCCTCAAGTGAAGAGTGCCGCCTAAACTCTTTTCGATGTTCCGAGCATGTTCCGTCCATGGAGCTTGTCGAACCAACTAATTTCTTGTTCCTGGGGTTTACTCTCTTTTGATTAGACAGACTATTCGCATCTTACGAACTTCAACGACACACATCTCCCTTGACATTGAAATAACCAATTAATGCTTGTCTCTTTATTTGAACCGTCTCTTTTGTATATCTAAGTCCATGGCCTCGGGGGAAAGATACGTCATTAGCACTGCTCTTGTCGAGAGCGCGATGATCTACCGCTAGTGTATGGCCGACCGTACAGCTATCCACCTTACAATCTGCATCTCGTTCCCAGCAATTTTCTTTTCTTCCTATCTCATGAAATGTCTATCCGGTCAAAAGTATGTGTATCAGAGTGACGGAGAGTTGCAGGTGGCTGCTACCTATCCCAAGCGGCAAACGTCTATAGGGATACAAATGTTTCAAAATAGAAACGACTTTGAATACAAATTTCACAATTCTGGTAGTGATTACATGGAAACAATAGAGCAGCATCCACTGCATCTGCTGCTATGAAGTTATTTCAGAAACTGTTTCTTTTTGTGGATGACCTAGGGTAACTTACTTTCTTGATGGACTCTTAGCACGCAGAGAAGAAAGAAAAAACGTTTTTCAGTAAAAAAAATCTCATAAAATGTCTTCCTCTCTCAAAATCGGCACTTTTCTGCAGAATTATATTATGTTCACTGTATGGAGTATAAGAGAAATGACAAAGAAAAATAAAAGCATTCTGAAAAGAACAGAAACTATTGGTAGATGATGTTTATGTTAAATGTAACTGTTGATAATATATCCCAGCTTTAGCAAATCAAACATGTCTTGGCTTACAACTCGTTGTTATGTTTCTAGGGTGGAAATAATTGTATATATTTAGTTATTAATAACTTAGTGGTACACTCTGCGTCATGTTCTGTGCCTGATTGTGTCGATCAATTGGGTGTTTTGTAATATTAGATTTCTGGTTATTTTTTGAGTTACTTGTGAGACCGACAGCATTGGAGTCTACTTGATTTTTGTTAGTCTTGGTTGTGGTTGCGGGATTAGCAATATGTATTAGAAATATTGTTAAGGTTTACTGTTTTACGGAACAATAGTTTACAAGCGTTTTTTATTGAAGTTTGAGTTCGTATAATTAGTCCTCCTATTTATGTTGAAAAAGATGTTTATTTGATAGTAAATATTTGTATATTCAGCGTTGAGTATATAGTATTATCTTTGTTTTTAATTGACAAGTTTTTTTGCAAGCTTACAATATTTCAAATAATTTTAGAAAAGAAGAATCACACCTCATCAAAGGCGTAAGTAGAATCGGAAATATTCGTTTGAGTTTTTGATGAAACTTCTTTCTGTATAACACGCTTTGGAAATAATTAAATTTCAGATACTGTGACAACATAAACATGGAAGTAAATTTTACCGTACGTAAAGATTTGTTACTTTTTTCAAAGCGTTGCTAATTGAGTGCACTAATCGGAGAAAAGCAACAATGCAGTTCGAAATTATCGAACTTATAGTATACTTAATATATTCTTTGATACTGACGTCCATTTCTAAATGTCTCCAAAAGCATTTTGTCCTACCTTTTTCTCTAATTACAAATTATAAAATGTATTCTGAATACCACTTTACCTCCAGTTGCCACATCAATACAATTGTTTTCTACATTTACGGGTAATGTTCACTCAGAAACCTTTTATAGAGAAATGTTAGTGCTGAATTATATGATAAAATAGACATTACACAGCAATAGAAGTGGTGTGGTAGGACTCCCTTCAAACACTTTGCTGACCATGTACTGGGCATGCGCAGCAGCCCTACCTCTTCAGAAGACGTAAACATCTTCCAAGCAAACGTTTTGTATTAATTCTCTTTTATCTTTACTATTTCCATTAACGTATTCTCAAAAGTCAAAGAAGAGGATTTGAGTACTGGCTTTGGCTCATTTTACGTAACAGGGACACGGGTTGGATGTAATCGTATTCTAGAAAGTCACTAAATCACAGCGTGAACCTAGAGCGACACCAATTAACCAACCACCAACCACTTAATTTAAGCCACGGTGTCTCCAGGCAGTACAAACTGCTTCAAGAGCTCGGTCAGAGAGAGAGTGGGACGACGGAATGAGGATATGGCGGAACGGAAAGCGATGGCATCAGGATCAACGATAACGCAGAGGGTGAGAAGGTACGGCGAAAGAAATAGAGGAAAAGTGAAGACGGGAGGAAAGACCGGGATGGAGGGGTAGAGCTAGAGGTGGGAAGGAGGTAGATCCAGCGCTGTGTGGTCCGTAGGGAGGGCGTTGAAGAAGCGGTGGACTGGAGGGGGACGAGTGGAGGTGACGTCAGAGTGGTGGTGCGCGAAGCGGTGGAGGGAAGGGAGACGTGAGTGGACGCGCGAGTGAAAGTGGAACAGGGACGTGCAGGAGAAGTCGGGGCGAGGGCGGTGCGTGGGCGGGGTGAGGACGAGGTCAGGGGTGGCGGCGGGGTGGATTAGTTCTGCACGAGGCGGGGACAGTCGGAGCCGGGCGTGAGCCAGGGAGCGTGGGCGAGCGTGGGCGGGCGTGGCGCCACCGCCGAAGGCCGGGACGCGTGACCCGCGATTCAAGCGCCGCCCTGTGACCTTCCGCGCCCCCGCTCGCAGAGACACGGCTCGCCTCGGAGCGGCACGGCGGTTGGTTGCGCTAATAGAGGCGACCCGATCGCCCACTGCAGTGCACACGCTGCACTCGGAAGCGCCCGCCTGCGAGACGATTCACTTTGGCGATTCACTTTGGCAATTCACGTTGGCGATTCACGTTGGCGATTCACGTTGGCGATTCACGTTGGCGATTCACGTTGGCCATTCACGTTGGCGATTCGCGTTGGCGATTCACGTTGGCGATTCACGTTGGCGATTCACGTTGGCGATTCGCGTTGGCGATTCGCGTTGGCGATTCACGTTGGCGATTCACGTTGGCGATTCACGTTGGCGATTCGCGTTGGCGATTCGCGTTGGCGATTCGCGTTGGCGATTCGCGTTGGCGATTCACGTTGGCCATTCACGTTGGCCATTCACGTTGGCCATTCACGTTGGCCATTCACGTTGGCCATTCACGTTGGCCATTCACGTTGGCCATTCACGTTGGCCATTCACGTTGGCCATTCACGTTGGCCATTCACGTTGCCATTCACGTTGGCCATTCACGTTGGCGATTCACGTTGGCGATTCGCGTTGGCGATTCACGTTGGCGATTCGCGTTGGCGATTCACGTTGGCGATTCGCGTTGGCGATTCACGTTGACCATTCACGTTGGCCAGTCACGTTGGCGATTCACGTTGGCGATTCACGTTTGCGATTCACGTTTGCGATTCACGTTTGCGATTCACGTTGGCGATTCACGTTGGCGATTCACGTTGGCGATTCACGTTGGCCATTCACGTTGGCGATTCACGTTGGCGATTCGCGTTGGCGATTCACGTTGGCGATTCGCGTTGGCGATTCACGTTGGCGATTCGCGTTGGCGATTCACGTTGACCATTCACGTTGGCCATTCACGTTGGCCATTCACGTTGGCGATTCACGTTTGCGATTCACGTTTGCGATTCACGTTTGCGATTCACGTTGGCGATTCACGTTGGCGATTCACGTTGGCGATTCACGTTGGCGATTCACGTTGGCGATTCACGTTGGCGATTCACGTTGGCGATTCACGTTGGCGATTCACGTTGGCGATTCACGTTGGCGATTCACGTTGGCGATTCACGTTGGCGATTCACGTTGGCGATTCACGTTGGCGATTCACGTTGGCGATTCACGTTGGCGATTCACGTTGGCGATTCACGTTGGCGATTCACGTTGGCGATTCACGTTGGCGATTCACGTTGGCGATTCACGTTGGCGATTCACGTTGGCGATTCACGTTGGCGATTCACGTTGGCGATTCGCGTTGGCGATTCGCGTTGGCGATTCACGTTGGCGATTCACGTTGGCGATTCACGTTGGCGATTCACGTTGGCGATTCGCGTTGGCGATTCACGTTGGCGATTCGCGTTGGCGATTCACGTTGGCCATTCACGTTGGCCATTCACGTTGGCCATTCACGTTGGCGATTCGCGTTGGCGATTCACGTTGGCGATTCGCGTTGGCGATTCACGTTGGCCATTCACGTTGGCCATTCACGTTGGCCATTCACGTTGGCCATTCACGTTGGCCATTCACGTCGGAGATTCACGTTGGCCATTCACGTTGGCGATTCACGTTGGCGATTCACGTTGGTATTTCACGTTGGCGATTCACTTTGGCGATTCACGTTGGCGTTTCACGAGGGCATTTCACGTTGGCAATTCATCGGAGATTCACTTTGGCGATTCACGTTGGAGCACACGCTGCAGTTGCAGCACACGCTGCACTTTGGAGTTTCACGTCAAAGACAACAATGTACAAGTATCAGTCAAACCATCATTCAAAACTTGAATAATTTAATCTCAGTACGTTGAACGTAAAACCCATTATCGTAAAGGTCATATCACAGCAGTAACAGTAATAAAAATAACAATAACAATAATATTAATACAGAATGCAGAATTGCAGGTGAAATGGAAAAAATAGTTATTTCATTAGTCGTTTCATTCTTCGTTCTAGATTTACAATTGTCTCTCTAAATATGGAAAGTGTGTGCAAACAAATAATATTTTGTACAATTTCGTACAGCCGTGATTTCAACAAATTATAACTTTGTTTATCGTAGATCCTCTAACCTCCTTTGCATTAGAGTATTATCCTCGTGTTTAACTACCTACAAATAAAATGATTATAAGGATCACTATTTTACTCTCATTTGATGTTTATAACTTTAACCTTTATTCTTTAGTCCACTAACAAAGTACTCATAGCTACGTATAAAAAGTACACATAAAAATACTCACTTCACACACAACAACGTTTAAATTCAATCATATTAATGAGAACAAATTGTTATCACTACTTTTCTACGACAACTCTATTGTATACTTCAAACGCATTTCTCATTGTTGACTATTTCATATATGTGTTTCAGGTTTATAGAGTTCATTTTCTTAGCAAAATTTCTATTAGTTTCTGATTTTCGTCTTTGACAAACTTTCAGATATTTCTTGAAAAAAAACTTCTCAGGAAGTCGTAAGAACTGCAGGAAGTTTACAAGATAGAAAGTTCACTTCCTCTCATGAAAAAATTCTGTAGTAGCGAACAATTTTTTTTCTTCTACAGAAAAAATAGCCGAAAAAGTTCCCAGACTTCATGCCAACAAAAAATATACATTTAAGTAGATTCTAAAATTCAGTTCACACAAATGAACTCTTCATTATTCCGCAAGAATCGTAAACCTATCACATAAGACACTCGTGTTAGGTGTCCTAACGACTTCTTAGGAACTCCGTATTATGACTCGGCACAAGGATCGGTATTAGCTCCCATCTCAGGATGACTCCAACTCAGGATGACTCCAACGTAGCGTGCAGATGTAGATGATAGTATGCAGATGAAATTGCCCTTTTCGCAACGCACAAAGACATAGCCATTTGTATTCAAAATCACTAAACGAGTATGTTAACGAGACTCAGAAATGGAGAATTAAAGAAAAACTTTGAAAATACCAAGAAAACATTTCCCCCATTCGCAGATTGTGTCGCCCAAAAATCCTAACGAAATTAATCTTTACAATATACCGTGGGCCTCCACTCCTATAAAATATACTAAGGAGTGTTGCGAGACAAAAGATTAATTTGGAAACTTCATATTAATAGAATAGTCAACAAAGTGTGAGCAAAAATATCAAAACACTTCCTTCTAATTAATGCAAGTTCTCCATTGAAACTTGAGTGCCGACTAATATAATGTTTTATTTAAATTTCTGATCTATTAATTATGACTTACGAATGTCCCAGTTTGGGGATTCGTTGCTACTAGCGAACTTCAAAAGTTAACAGCAATTCAAAACATATTTTTAAGAAGAATTTTAAACGTCCCATGGTTTATTCCAAACATCAAATATTCGCAGATAATTAAATGTACTTTCATTAAGCGACCACATAACAAGAACGCGTAAAATATAACTCCTGGCCCACAATTTTTATCAAAACCTTCACTCTCCCATGCTACTTAACCTTGAGCCTAGGTCGCGATGTTGCATATCTACGTATCAAATCCAAATACCCCAAAGACCAATTCAAACCAACCTAATTCCGCAAAACTATCAAAGTAATTAAAACGGACGCGATCTACAACCTCGCTTCATTAAACATAGCGCAATGTATTACATTCTTCCTGATAATAGCACTGCTTAAAGATGACTATTTCCCAAAAACTACAAACTGTGTATTGTATAATTAACCTCCTCGCAGGACAAAACTTGTCGAACGAGAAGAAATTAAAATTAAAAAAAGTATTCCTACTCTTACTAATTTTTGCTTCATTCGTCGTCTTCATTGCCCAATACTGACCCTTTACTTTGTTACGTTTACTCACAACATTGGCATTCTCACGTGTATTCGCCGCGTAAAATATAACTCCTGGCGAATGAAGTAAATGTGAAGCAGCGCATTCCCCAAATCCACTTTCCTGACACGTTCCTAAATCCTCGTAAAGAATCTGTGAAGTATGCAAATGAAACGCGAATCGTAATAAGTTGGTAACTCTCGTTTGTACACGGCAGATCCGTCTCCCAGGAGGCAGCGAGGCTGCTACGAAGTTGACGAGGGCGACGCGGGGGCGAACGAGGGCCATCGGAGCGGCGGCGGCGCGCGCAAACCCCTAACTCCGAGGGAAGCGGGGGTGGTGGTGGAGACGGGATGGGGGGGGCGAGGGGTGGCGAGGGTGAGAGGTCGTCTGTGGAGGCGGGGTGAGGGGGCAGCGAGGGCGAGGTGACGGGTGGCGGTGGCAGGGGCCTCGAGGGGTGAAGGGGGTGGTGGAGGTGGGGTGGTGGAGTGGCGGGGTGAGGAAGGCTGGAGTGTGAGAGTCGGGGTGAGGGAGGCGTGGTGAGGGGTGGCGGGAGTTGAGGGATGGCGAGGGCTTAGGGGTGGGAGGTTTAGAGGAGGCGGGGTTGAGGGGTGGCGGAGGTTGAGGGGTGGCGGCGGTTGAGTGGTGGCGGGGGTTGAGGGATGGCGGGGGTTGAGGGATGGCGGGGGTTGAGGGATGGCGGGGGTTGAGGGATGGCGGGGGTTGAGGGGTGGTGGAGTGGACGGGTGCCGGGGGTTGAGGGATGGCGGGGGCGAGGGGTATGGGGGTTCTCGCGGGGGTAAGGGATGGCAGGGGCGGGGGTGGCGGTAAAAGTGGGTTTGGAAGGAGAGGGGTGTGGGGGCGAGGATGGCGGGAGAGGCGGGTGTGGGTAAGCCAGCTCTCGCTAACATTCAGCGCACGCCCCGAGGTATTGGGTGAGATAATGAAAAGGACTGCGTTACGACGCTCAGGATAAACACGCGGAGAACGAGGCACGAGAGGGGCGGGGAGATCCTCAGCCCTCACCGACGTCTCACCCCTCTCATTCAGGCCCTCTCTCCCAGGCCCCCGGCCCGTCTCCTCTCCCTCCCAACGGTTGAGAGGGCTTAGGGCAACCGCTGTTGCAACTGCTGCGCTTCGGAACTGGAGGGCCGAGGGTTCGAGTTCTGTCTGTAGCGTATTTTCGACACAAGACAGATAGTGAAGACGAATTCAACCTCTGACTGGAGGAGAATTCTAGCGGCCGTAGTTTCTCGTGGTATCTCTGATCAACACTAGACGATTGCAAGAGCAGTACATTAACAAATTGGCTACAGATCGCGCGCGAATTTTCCTTTCTTTTATTTGCCCTCTACTCTCCCTTTACATTCATAGATACATACATACTTACATACACATACACACACATACATTCCCCACATTTAAAACACTGCACTATCACACATGTCGGGAGAGAAGACGCGCGCTAAGAGTTTGTTCTGGCTGGGGCGGTTTTTCGCGGGTATTCACAATTATCCGCTAATTGCATTCTCCATCGACAGTCTACAGATATACTAAAGCAGTGATCCTTCCTTCCCTCTGTATCTTGCATGAAAATGATACAAGAGCCCTATTGCTTACATACCTTTCCTCAGCAATTTTCTCTTGCTATTCTTTAAGTTTTTCTCAATCTAAACAACTGATCCCAAAATCTACCTATATGTTCCCTTTCCCATTTCATTCCCAATATATCAATAAGTCGCCACGACACACGTTTATCACCACCATATCAACTTTCATTTAATCTCAACTTGTTTTATAATTTGCATTTATTTATTGCAAATACTTCTGCTTCACCGGCAAGCAGAATCTTCTACATGATTTTTATCACCACCTACTTCGTCCACACATTCTTCCACTTCCAACATCCGCGTTTAGTCCAAACAGAACTGAAATCATTTATCATTACTTTCTTGTCTTAACGAACAATATAAATAAATATTCTGTGATTGTTCTGAATCATTAATGATTCACAAATAATTCTCTCTGCACACCTTCATTTTTGCTCATTTGAATGCTATCAACATTAATTAACACACGTCCAAGACGATACCAGTGAAGCAACCCTTGCTCTGCATTCGAACTTGTTTTTTCCCCTCCATTACAGCTCTTCGGCTCTGGAGTGGGTTTGTCTTTCCCTACACGTCTGCCGTTGTTGGCCTAGTCAGCTCTACCTATGCCTTATAGTCGCCAAACCTACCTCCACCGTCTCCGCCATTTCTACCTTCATCATCATCTCTACCTCCACAGTCGTCATGTCCACTTCCATCGTCGATGTCGACGTCATCTTTATTTCTACCGTCGTCATCCTCTCTTTCTCCAACATCATCTCTACCTCCACCATCGCCATCATTTCCAATCTTACCGTCGTTTTCGACGTCATCTCTACCTCCACCGTTGTTGCCAACGTCTTCTCTCCGTCCACCGCCGCTTTCGACATCTCTACCTACATCGTCGTCATCCTCTCTTTCTTCATAGTCATCTCTACCTCCTCCGTCATTTCTACTTCCACCGTCGTTGTCGACGTCATCTTTACCTCCATCGACGTCGTCCTCTCTCCATCGTCGTCATCACCGCCTCCACTGACGCCGTCATCTCTACCTCTACCATCGTCATCTTCTCTATTGGTCACCCCACTTCCGTGTACGTCGCCTCCAGCTCCGCCATCGTCATCGCGCGTCGTCACCTCCACCTCCGCTGCCCCACCCGCACTCTCCCGGGCGGGCGCCGACGGCTCCTACGCCTCCGGGGGAGGTGAGCGACTTCAGAAATATGCAAACGCATGCAAAAGGGCCGCACCTTGAGGTTAAATTAATTACGGCCACGAAGGCCGACAGCGTCGCGCGCGCCGGCGGCGGCGGCGGGCGGCGGAAGCGCAGCCTCTGTCGGCGGCGGGGGCGGGGCGGGGGCGGCGGAAGCGGAGGCAGTTGGCGGGCAGAGAGGAATCGTGAGGCCAAGGGCAGTGGAGGCGGCGCGGGCGGCGAAGGCGGGCGGCGAGGGCAGGCGGCGAGGGCGGGCGGCGAGGGCAGGCGGCGAGGGCAGACGGCGAGGGCAGGCGGCGAGGGCAGGACGGCGAGGGCAGGCGGCGAGGGCGGCGAGGCGGCGAGGGCGGCGAGGACAGGCGGCGAGGGCAGGTGGCGAGGGCAGGCGGCGAGGGCAGGCGGCGAGGGCAGGCGGCGAGGGCAGGCGGCGAGGGCGGCGAGGGCGGCGAGGGCGGCGCGGGCGGCGAGGGCGGCGCGGGCGGCCAAGGAGTTAGCAAACTGGGAGGAAGGGGCAGGGGGCGTATTCATGACGGCAGTCGTACGCTTTCAATGGCGGAGCCAGGGTGTCGGGAGGCGGATGTGAAGAAGAGAAAGGATGATGTCGGCGGAGCCAATGAGAAGTACGTTGCAGTGATATTTGCGGAATTGTTGGGAATGGAAAGATAGTGGTAATTTTGGTTAGTATCAAAATGAGAATCTCGGTATTATGGGGGTAATCTACAGTGATCTAAAATGGCGTGATGAAAGTGCGCATCCGAAGTGTCAGAAAGCGGATGTGAATAATAGGAAGGATCATTTTGGGAAAGATGTAGAGGAATATACTCAGAGGCACACTCAGAATTATAACGGGGAAGGGGAGGGGCCTACAAGTACAGTGTCCAGCCGACTTATAATGAATTCTTGTAAATAATTTTTTATTTGTGCTTAATATAAAAAATGTACTTTTATTTGTTGAGTTATTGTTAATATTCATATCGTTGACAATTGATATACTGAGTGAATTTCCTCTGGAAAAATTAGTAAAAGCTATATTTTTTTTAATATACAACATTGCCTTTTGGGAGAGAGTCCCCCCGCCTAGTTAAAGTACTTCGCAGGTAATAACAGATGTAACAGATAGTAAGGATAAGAAGTAAAATATAAAACATATTTTTGTCACAAGAACATTTTAGGTAAGGATTAACAACGAGGATCAGCAAAGGTTAGGAGCAGCAAAAAAGAGTAAGAGTAGTATCTACATGTACGAAGAGCTATTAGCAAATGGGCTGGTGAACATAATCAGACGTTAATTGGGATGAACCAAGCATGCAAGGGTACTTAAAGATATGACATCATCTGTACATGAAGAACATGATATGGGACAAAAAAGTATAATGAGGTAATTGTGACGAGGGAGTTCATCTTGGGGAGACGGATAATCAATATACGTTGGGACGCTGTGACATGAGACTGATGGATCGAGAGACATTACCAGAATGTGAGTAGTATAATGCTTCGTGATCCGTCTCGATGCGATCGAAGTCGACAAGATCGTAGGCAAAGTGATCGGATCACGATACGGTGAGGTACGACGGGATGCAATCCGATGCTGTGCAGTGTGGAGCAGGGCGGAACGTGACATTACACAACATGACGCGACGTGAAGTGACGAAACTGACGAGATGCAACGTGTTGCGACGTGACGTGACTTGTCGCGACATGATGTGACGTAACGCGTCACGATCGTCGTAATACGATTCGTTTCAATGCGTTGAGTTCGGATCCAACGCATTCAGTTGAAATCTGATGCTATACGTCGCGCAACAACGTAGTTCAAAAATAGAGGATGGTACCCACAAACAAGTGATATATGAAAGAAAACTCGATTCATCAGATAGTAACCGAATAAAGACGTCAGTCTTTCTCTGGCCGGAAGCCAGTAATACGTAACCGTTAAGAGGCGGCAATGGCGCCAGCAAAGAGGAGATGACTAATGGCGAAAGAGGTCGTGCGCGCGACGTAGCCCGTTCCTTCGACCCCGCCCACTTCCACTCCTTCCGTCGAGTGCATGCGGACGATATGCAGGTGAGCCGACACAGAGGAAGACGCGGGGACTCGGCGGAGGCAACGGGTACGGAAGAAGGAGCAAGGCTGAGGTAGGAGACTGAACAGAACAACGTCAAAAATACTACGTTGTCGGCGCCGAGTCAACGCGAGTCAGGCTAGAAGTCGGTGGAGCAAAGAAGTCTGGAAGGAGGTGTATGAAGAACAAGTAAGAGGAGGGTTAAGATAGATATTAAAGTAGTCGCAAGGAAGGAAGGGGAAGAGAAAGTAGATTGGTGAGTAAGGAGGACGAAGAAGGGGGAAGGCAGAACTAAATTTGTAGGATACGCTGTTGCGAGAAGTAATTGGAAATAAAGCGACTGGGAAAGTCCCGAGGAAAGAAGGGGACGGGAAGGGAGAGAGGCGTATTATGGAGGATTAGGAGAAGGCGTATTTCGGGGCGAGACGGAGAGGCACCATCTAACCTCCAAGCCGACAAGACAAGACATCGCTATATGGATGTGGTAGGGAAAGTAGGACAGGACCGTGGGGATCAGAAAACAAGAAGTAATCAACAGAGAAGGCTTTTAGAGAGGAAACAGAGCGGTAAAGAAGATCAGGAAGAGGCTGAAAAGGAAGGGCTAGAAGAAGTCGACGAGGAAGCGACAGCTAAACGGAAGCAGTTAGGAAGGACTAGATCTGGCTGGAAAAGTTGGTGGAGCGGGGAGAGGCGGCGCGGAGCGGGACGGAGCGGACGATGGAGAGCAGAGCGGGGTGGAGCGGGCGGGGCGGGTCGAGGCGGGTCGAGGCGGGTCGAGGCGGGTCGAGGCGGGTCGAGGCGGGGCGTGGCGAAGCGGAGCGAGGCGGGGCGAGGCGGGGCGAGGCGAGCGAGGCGGGGCGGGGCGGGGCGAGGCGGGGCGAGGCGGGGCGTGGCGGGGCGAGGCGGGGCGAGGCGGGGCGAGGCGGGGCGAGGCGAGCGAGGCGGGGCGGGGCGGGGCGAGGCAAGGTGGGGCGAGGCGGGGAGAGGCGAGGCGAGGCGGGCGAGGCAGGACGAGGCGGGGTGAGGTGAGCGGGGTGAGGCGAGGCGGGGTGAGGCGGGGCGGGAAGAGGCAGGGAGAAGCGGGGCGGGAAGAGGCCGAGCGGGGCGAAGTGGGGCGGGACGGCGAGACGAGGAAGATGTAGGCGCCGAGGGAACGCCGCGCGAAGCCTCACCTCGCCACGACGCCTCAGAGGGAAACAGAGATAGTAAAAGGGTACGGGGTTATGGTCGATATACGGGGCAACGCGTGCACCTGGAGTGATGTCCTTTCACATTTTACGCGGGCGCTGAACCAGGCGGAAGGCGCTCTTCGATCCGATGGCTTCGACGGACGCACATCTACGACGCCCTAATTTTTGCTCGTTCACCTATAACTTAATTTTTATAAACAGTTAAGCACAGAAATTTCTTTGTGATACGACACTTCGCAAGTCCAAGAATGAGACCTAGTACTGAATGCTCCACAATAAAAATTAGCGGTGCTCCAACAGCACATACTTTCCCGCGTTATTGGAAACAGCTAAGTAGTATTGAAATATTGCACTTTCTGCGCTAAAAACACCTTAGCTGTTATTTGAAAACGTCCAATTCAACGAAGAAGAGCAAAAACTCACTCTTTCCATTGCACTGTTGTCAAAACTACGTGAATTCTACACCTGCATAAAAATATAATACAAAAGTTTTGTGAACTTGTATTGGAAAAAGAAGCCTGATACCTTGGGTAATATAGAAATGCATTTCATAGGGGCGTGATTAGAAAGTATTCTAATACCATGCAAAAATACTCTGCTCATTACAAATGATACAGCACGAAAAACCTAAATATTTTCATGCAAATATCAACATAAATTTGACAATGATAACTCCTTTTTATACAGCTACATCAAGTCACAAATTTTGTAACGTCACACTCTGCCCACACTTTTTTTGTAGGATCTGCAGTTATTATTACTGTAACTACTTGTTTTTTTAAGTAGTAACACTTTCAATTCTTAGTTTATTTTAGTTTTATTTTAAATTTCTTGTACAATGTACGTTAATATTTTGTACCTTTTCACTTTGTACAATTATCTCTTACGTATTTCGTTATATTCGATCACGTTTTTTCGTTCAATTCTCTCTCTATATGTCATCAATCTCCGTTGCTAACCTCATTCTCTAACAACTTCGGTACATCATATGTTTTAACAAAAAATCTATTATATACAATATATCTTTTTAAGTTAATTTCTACATTAATCAGGAAATGAAACTGAAAATCCTCTGCTTAAGCAATGAACATTTCTAAGAGCTTTACCATTTCTATACTGGTTCTGAATAATATTTGAGAACAGTATTAAGTTCCATCTTAACATTTTACAATTAACATTCGTTTTCTCTTCTTTACAATCTTCATTCATAAGTAAATCTGGGTCCTTCAGCATCTCTGCAAAGAATATATTCAGATTCACTTTCTTGTTTACTCACATCTTCCATTTCTATCGTGGAGTCCCAATCTCTTTCTTCCACATAACAGTCTTCGTCTTCTACCATTTTAGAGGAAGATCTGCTATCTGGTTCACTTTGAAAACCATTTGAAAATGCGACTACAGCACTCGCACTACTTGTTTTAAAATAATCTTTTCTAATTTGTATTTAATTTTCTTTTCTGGAATTCCTTTCTTCAGCTGATCTTCATGTGATGCTTTCATTTTCATCTTCGCTCTTCCGTGTTTCTTCCTCTCCAAATTTAACATTGGACATCACATGTTTCTGCTGTCCTTCTAAATAATTAATTCATTTTTCAATGTCTCTCGCTTTACTCTGAGTTTTTCGATTTTTAGCTCTGCATCTTTTAAATTCTCTGACATAATTTGTTTTTGAGACTCTAAACACCCCATATCCAAAATAATTTTCTCTTTATGCAATTCTTTCTTCTCATATTCAACTTCTTTATCTTTTTCTTCTAAATAATTAATTTCTTCAACAACAGTATTCCTCTCGGAATAATATGATTTTACCATATTGTGATGATACACTTTATCTTCCATTTCCACAAGATCAACTACTGTACCAGTCGTTCACGGCTGCTGAGGGCCTCAGGCCAAGCAAGAATAAATAAATATTTTTTTTTTAATTTGCGAGCGCGAAACGGAATTTAATTGTTGTATTCCCTGCATTGCTGATATTCCCTAAGAGCTATGGTGCGTCCGATGTCAAGTAAGAAGTACGGTCTCTTAAGGCGACAGTGATGTTAAACATGGCGCTTTTCTGTTGTACTGTAAGAATCGAAAGTTACGCACAAGATGGTGACAATGAATCCCGCAAATGGGCGGAGGGCTAGATTAGCGTTCAAGTAGTTTGTCTGGAACACTTTCAATTTTATGAAAGCGCACTTTTTTCCCTTTCCTCAAGTCTAAAACTATTCCTATAGAGACTCCGATACACACGAAACGTTTCTGTTAAGCTCCTCACGTCCTATGTGCTTCGAAATATCAGACCCCGGAACTTCATGCACTGAAAAAGTTAAAATTGAATACCTCCGTGCAAAAAGGTTGTAACACGCAAAAAGCATTTGCCTCACCAGCTCCCTTAAAACTGCAAATTGTATAGCAATGGAATTGTTCATTTCTTCAAATTAAATAACATTTAGTAATTAATGGTAGGTTCAGTTAGCCAAAATTATCTTTGTAGGGACACTCTCCAACATAGTTCTAATCGCCGCCCAAACTACATTTTTTTGACATTTTCTTCATTTTTCGGTTTCCTAGTGGTAGAACGAAATATTAATTTTAGAATTTTAAAGAACACTAAAACCTCGACCTAAATGGCAATTTTCGTTGACAAATTTGGGGCCGTTTTTAAGAAAATGGCGTTTAAGCGCTACTATAAATGCGAAATTTGAAGCTCTTTTTCACAGAAAATTTATGAGTTTTCGAAAAACTACATTTGAAGTCCATTTGAACGATTTAAATTACAAATACAATTGTGTTTAAAACTTGCTGGAAATGTGCATATTAACGGTGTGAGAGATCTTTAAAAAAATTATATTAGTGTAATTTTGCACAAACCAAAAAATACCCCAAATTTAACTTTACGTCGTGTGTGACCAAAGTGACGGATGTGAGTGATCAAGTGTGACCAAAGTGACGAATAACGAACTTCACGAAGTGCAGATCAATAAGACCAACGAGGCAGAACACGTGACGAGACTAGTGAAGGTGAGAGGGGCGAGACTAGTGAATGTGAATCCCAGCAAGACGCAGAGACAGAAGCTTCCGGGCGTGAGAGGCGATGGATGTCCGCGTGTAGGATGTGTGACGGGAACTTGAGGTATGTCCGGATGTTGAACGTGTGACAGGCAGAAACTAGAGAAACGTGAGCGAGGAAAAGGACGTTTGTGACCGCAAACACATCGGAAACCGAACTGTGACCGCGAAACTGAGCCCGTTAATCTCGGTAGTTGGCGGCACCGCACGAACAGACTGCGTCGGTGTGAGTCCACGGGAAAAGGCGACGAAGGAAGCGGAGTACAGACCTCGGGCGGGGCGCTAGGTCGCCTACGCCCAGTAACGTCTTAAGGGGTCGGCCACAGCAGTGGAGCGCTTCGAACCATGCGGCGCCTCCCCGACCGACTCGTCACCTGGCAACAACTCAACAACTGTGTAATTTTGCGGAGTCGGCGTGTCTATCGGGAAATGTTCATTTTGCCAATAAATGTGCTCGTACTGCTTTAGATGTCTTTTCAAAACCAGACAAGGCCCTTTGCCTTTCCCCAGCCAAGCAATCCTGGATATAAACTATCCCCGATTTGAGCTCGTCTCGAACTCCAGTGTGGGATTGCGCACCTGGTGAGAGCTGTCCAGACAAACCGTGGGCGTTACCACGGTCGCACGGCGCCGCTCACAGGTCACCGAAACCGCCGGTCAACAGGCCAGCGGTTCCCGTGATGTCTGACAGTAGTCGGCGGTCACAGTAGTAAATGTATGTGCGTGAGAGAGAGGAGATGGTAGAACGAAAAAAGGAAGGAAAGATCACACTTTCCGTGGCCTATTTTTTAGGGTTCTGCTCAGACATTCGCCTGATATTGAACGGAGAAACCCCAGAAAAGTACCAATCGGAGCATCCTGCCGGAAGAATTCTCCTCCAGACAGCAGCAAAATTTGAACTAGCTATGAAGCTAGAGTCTAAAATCCTCCACTTTTGGGACTCGAACCCTAGGACCTCCCGTTCCGATTTTCGGCAGTGGCAACTGCCACCCAAACCGCCTGAAGCGGTTCTGCCGGGCGACGGGTAGGAACGGTACGCGCTGTGGCTGAGTCTCCACCAGCGGCGCAAAACCACGCCTTGCCTCGTCTCACGCACCAACTGACAGTTCCAGCGCTTATGCGGGCGGTGTGTAGCACCGTCCGCGCACCTCCGCGCACCTCCGCGCACCTCCGCGCACCGTGCGTAAATCTCTACACCCAACGCTGCACTCGCGGACTTTGTACATGCTTCGTCTAAATAGCCACATGTGTGCTTAGCGAATCGGTACAGCGGGAAGGTTCGTTTCATCCCTTACGATATACACGCTGCATGCAGACAACCTTCTGTAAACTTCGTAATCCCGTCACGGAAAGTGCGGTTGATATTTCCTGCCCCCCGCTGTTCATAGAGCGAGTCTCTTACCATTCACGAAGCCATATGGTGCGCCCGGTCAGAGCCAGGTTGATATAGCTCGTAACAGCTTCGATGCTATTCTAACTTTCATAAAAATACATCCAAGGCAGCGTACGAGATACAACGTGGTTGGACATATGAGCAATGTTATTGTCTCGCAGTGTTTGTTGGAAATGGGGTTCCCACATTTGTCGCCTGCATTGCCACATTTTCTCCACGATGATCCTCTGTTCCTAGCCTTTTTCTTCATACGCGAGATGAATGCTTTCGATGGATGGATCGAAAATTAACGTTTTGTAGGTACTCGATACCGAAAAATTGGTTTAAGAGAAGACCGTCTATCTACGTCTGTACGTACATACTACGTTATAGGCACCACAATCAGTATGTTTGGTAAAGAGGTTATTAAACGATGGCTGAGATGATTTAGTTGAACAGATGTTGAACTATTATAATATTACGTAATTGTTATTAATGGAAGAAATTACGGACTGTTATGACACTACTAGTTTGTTTTAAATGTAAGCAACTTTAAAAACGTCAATATTTCCCATTATTATATACCAGCACGATACATTATGGCTAATGCGTTGTTTTGATTTTGGAACAATTGAATAATTTTTCCTTAGAATAAATATCATGGTTAAAACATTTATCTCTATTTTTCTATTTCTTCCCCCCTTAAGAAGAAGAGTGACGAAAATTGTAGCTGATGAAAATGGTAGGTTTTTTAAAATTTAAATATAGGATGATTTTAAAACGTTTATATTTAAAAAGGTTTTAGTAAAAGATACCAACGCGTTTGACAATCATTTCAGATCTAATGAAGGGTGCAGCGCCCTTCTCCTATACCAATCCCTTCTTCTCCTCTCTAGGAACCTGCCTTCGGCCCGCGCAGCACACCACGTGCACGAAACCATTCTGAACGTCATTCGTGTGCCACTTCGTCCGACAGCGCTGCAGTAGCGACATCTGCAACACACGTGTTGGCCTTGCGAATCCCGCGTCGCGGGCGATGCAGGGAATGTTGACGAACAGACCGCCTCTTGGCCCGAGGTCGGCCCAGCCGCAGGTCCGCCCCCGCCTCTCGGCTCCACTCCCGCCGCGCCCCCCGTCCCCGCCCCCGACCACCCCCCGACCCGTGCCAGCCTTCGCCGCTACCCCGCCCCCTCACCGCTCCCGCCCCGCTCCCGCCCCGTCCCCCTCCCTCCCCCACCCCGTGCCTGCCCCCGCCGCCGTCCCGCCCACTGCACCATGCTCTCTTGTGTACACGCGCGTTTGATCCGCGTGCGTTCGTGCAGCGGGGGCGGACTTCGGCCGTCCGCGCGAGGGCCGCTCCGCCCCCGCCCCCACCCCCACCCCCGCTCCGCCCCCGGCTCCACCGCCGCTCGGGGTGAGAGCGGACGCCGGCCCAGGACGACCGCAACACGTTTCGCGCTTGCTTTTTCTCTCGTTTCCCCACCCAGCCCCGACCACGCCCCCTTCCCTCCCCCCCTCCACGCGCCCACGCCCCTCGACATTGCAGGGGGCCGCGCGGCGGGCAGGGAGTGGCAGGTCGGCCGGCCGGCCGGCCGCCGGACGTGGCATGGAAAAGAACAACCCAATCGGTCAAATGGCCCGAGTGGAACGCCTGGCAGCCACTACAGCTCCTGCTGCGCCGGCGTCCACTACACCCTCGTTCCTGTGTTTGCACGCCACCGCACCCCAGATGGGCAAGGGCGTCCTTATCACAGAATGCGATTCTGCAAAATGATGGCAAATGAACCCATTGCAGCCCAGAAATGTATGCCATCAATACATCGTTTTTTTTATTGCGCAAAAATTATCCATCCCGCAGCTGTCTGTAAAATTCTGAAAGTGGTTTGTTAAGGGCTCAACAATTGTTATCACACTCTTAAGCATCATGACAGTGATCTATAGTACAGTGCTACAAAAATTAAGAAGGCATTTAAAACTTTTTATAAGAAATTGCAAAACCTTTTGTGATTTTCTAATTTGCAATCTACATCGAGGCATGCCAATCAGTTGCTTGGAAAAGAACAATCCTATCGATCAAATGAGTCCGAATGGAACTCCGGGCCAGCCATTACATCTCCCGCTGCTACAACGTCTACTACTGGTTCGTATGTTTGCCCGCCACCTCCGCCGCCTCCATAGATCGGAAAGAGCGTGCTTATCAGGGATTGCGAAGTGATGACAAATTAATACACGTGACCGGACGCTCGACGAGGCGACAGAGCGTTGCGTGCGTCTGTCAATCGAACGGCATGGGATGTGTGGGAGGGGCACGGCTGGGCTCTCCAAATGAGTTCGTGGATTAATGCGTTTTACGACGGGTAGTGCGAGGTAAGTTCGTCGCGCAGATGACAGGTTTGCTCATCAGGAATCTTGCATCGGCAGTTGGTTGCTCTCTAATGACATCGCGGACGTTCCCCAATTAATAACTAGTCTAATAATCCTCACTACGGACGCGATGTCTTTCCTAAGAGAACACGCCGTTCGGAAGCGATGGCATCGGGTGTATAATCGGAGCAATCGTGTGCACGAGAGAGGAACGTAACAAGGTTCGGGATACGTTATTGTGCGAATAACTAGATCCGCGCGAGGCTGTTGTTTCGGGTGAGTACTCGTGAAATGATGTATTCAGGGACCAAAAGCGTTTGCATGCGGAAGCTCTGGATGATACAGAACGCATTGAAAGGGATAAGAAATATCATTTGTACCAACGACGTTTATCACTTAAACCCTGGGATAACAAACAATCTCTGGGGAAGTAATTTGAAAGAGCAATTGAAGACCTACAAAAGGAAATGTATCAGTGATTTGCGTTCGTTCAAAATACAAACATTCAAACATGAAAGAAAAAGACACTAACATTTCAGGACATGTAATATATATGACAATCTAATTCTCCCCTTCTATTTTTCCAGTTTGGTATAAATAGTTTTAAGATAAATGTATTTGATGGATCCAACTAGTTTTAAAGATACCATAAATACCTAAAAAATTGAATCATTAACATGCCCGACTGGGTCAAAAAATAGGAGACCGTTTAAAGTGCTTGACAGCGAAGGATAGAAGGGAAAAAATGAGGACTTCTATCTCAGCTGAAAGATACAAGGAAAAAGCATAGAAAACAAGAAACCAATAAATTGAGTTCACCTACAACAATGGGAATGAATTGAAAATGTATTTGAATGGTAGGAAAGAGAGGGAGCAATGCATAAACGGTGTAAATTCCAAACAAAAATCGATGAATCAAGGAAAATAAATTGAACTGAGGCAGTAGCTAAAGAACTCATTCAAAAAAGGGAAGACAACTGCAGAGGAGAAAAAATAATTTTTAGTAGAATTAAGAGAAAAATAAATGAAAACACATGTATGGGTGAAGTCAATTAATCTACAAGTAAGTAGAATAATAATGTGCTGTAGAAATTATTCACATGGTTTTGAGAATAACTGGTATGTTTTTATTAAGAACTAGAGGACCCAGCAATGCTTCGCTATTGCAATGTATTACACTTCGCACGCTACTGATCACGTGATTGTTCATCATGTTCTATGCTTCGCACTGCAAAACTTTATTAGATGGAAGAGTTTCTCGCAAGTATGGGTTTCTTCAATGTCTTGATTTGGACATGGTTCTCAAGTATCCTATTGTTAAAACATTATCCTTCAAGTTAAGGCATGCATTCGCTATGACATTGTCTTGGAGAAATTTGATTTACTCGTCTGAGATAGCGTGGGTGTAATAAATCCGACCGATATTTCACAATCGCAGGGGCACTTAATACTTGAGGGTATGGCGGGTTGCGTGTAGTGTAAATTCAAGGGCACATGGGTCAGGATAAACGCATAAAATCATCAACAACGCCCCCATTTTATGTCTATTTGTGACACAATCTGGAAACAATATGGAAGTATTCCTATGTACTATCATAGAAAGACATATTTCAAGCAACTGTCTCTCTCATATGAATCATGTTTGACATAGATGCAAATTGTTATTTTACAGAATATTGTAATAAATGTGTCAAATGATAAACTGAACTTACAATGTGTATTTATTTACATGTTTAGGAAAACATCCTGATTAGTTTTTGAATCCCGTAAGTCATAAACATTTAAATAAAGCCATTAACTATTGTACTATTGATACAAGTAAATTACATGTCTCCACGGCATTCTCAATCAAGATTTATGCATCAAATATAGAGAAAAACACAGAGAAGTTCACTATGTACTTAATTATTCAGTTTCTCTTGTTTTCCCACAACTTTACAATTTCTAACTTCCCAGGTTTTAAAAATAACCGAATTCAAATATTACTCATGAATTTCTGAAAAGAAACATTTTCTTTTCACGTTTAAAGTAAAGTCAAATAAAAATAAACATATTAAATTAATTAAAATGTTGAAAAATTAACAATAAAAATATTCGCACCACTTTGTTTCCCTCGTGACGCTGTCTCTACGATGTGCTATTGTGGACTCCCGTTTGAATTTTAAAATAGCACTAGGGAAAACGGAATTATGGTTTTCGTTCTTCACACTTGTGTTATCTCCAGCACCGAAAAGGGTACGTCAGATACATAGAGGTCTGTCACCGAAGGGGATCGGAGGCCTAACTCAAATGTAGTAAGGGATTTCTCGTGTGTGAACAAAGTCAGACGTCAGCAATGTAAAAAAATTAAAAATTTACTGGTGTCATTTTTCTTTTTCATTGACATTATTAATGTTACCTGACCCTCGAGCCTCTCTTTCCAGGGAGACAAAACCTGACCGTGCCTTCGTTTTGTCCAGGTTTGTTTCCAGCTTGATCGAGATCAGTGCCAGGAGAAAACAAGGAAAATATTGAGTAAAAGGGACGAAAAAGGGAAAAATAAGACAAAATACAAAAAATAGGTATCATAAGCTAAAATCGACAAAAAATGCGAAATGAAATATCTATTAAACTTTAAATACAACCCTGGGGTCTATTGTATCCCAACCAAATTTCTTTATGTAAGTTTAATTGGAAAATAAATATTTGGAATATTTTACTCCCACATAAATTCAGTTAGTAGGTTTGGGAAGGGTTTGCACTGTTGCCGCCTTCCAATAGTCTGCTACTAACCTCGCAGTAGCGTGAAAAAGTGTCTTTGGGGTTTGCTGGACCCCAGTGTTATATTTACGTGTGTCTTTTTCAAAGTTGCAATTTTGGTTTTTGTTTGTTTTTCAGACATTTCTATACATAACATTAAACATAATTCACACCTAATACGAGATTTACTATATGAGAGTTATAACAAAGAAATATCGGAGAGCTTGTGTGCTCACTCGGAATTGGATCCTGATTTTGTTTTAGAACACAAATTTCAATAGTTTTAATTTATATTTTACACAAATGTTATTTTGAAAAGTGTAAATTAAAAATAATAGTTAAAATTAAATTATTTGTTTCATTTTTCAATCAAACTTTACTTCTATCAAATCTCTTAGGAGGTATTATTAAGTTATGTTTTATCTTAAGAACGTCTCATTTGCTAAGGTAGTATAAGAAAAACTGTTTACATTTTAAGGTAATGATAATACTAGGTTACAATACTTTTTATGCTCTTTAATAAAATATAAAGTTTAACAGTGATATTTTGTTTTAAAAACAAAAAAATATTCATTCAAATCTATACACACTCGTCAAAAAAGGTTTAATTTTTTACGAATGGTGCTAATATCGTAATAAAATAAGATTAAGTTCCCTCAAAACAGGGTTAGCTCTACTAAAAGGTCTTAAAAGTATAATTAAAAAATATATACCATATGGGACAAAAATGTATTTCCTAAAATATGGAAATTGGCTATTGTTATTCCAGTACCTAAACCTGGTAAAGATCCGACAAAAAAACAACTACAGACCAATCTCACTAACATGCAATATGTGTAAAATATTTGGAAAAATTATTAACAAAAGACTTAGATGGTTTTTGGATTTCAATAATACAATATCTCACAATCAGTTTGGTTTCAGACCAAGCCATTCTACTACGTCCCACTTAGTAAGCATTGATACATTTATACAAGAAGCTTTCATCAACAAGCAACATGTCCTGGCTGTAAGTTTGGACATAGAAAAAGCCTACGATATGGTCTGAATCCATCGAATCCTAACTATTTTACAGGAAAAAGGACTAAAAGGCAACATATTTCAGTTTATAAAAAATTTTACAAATGAGAGAGCCATACAAGTGAGAGTCAATGGGAACCTATCTGAAGTAAAGTATCTCGAGAATGGAGTGCCACAAGGATGTGTACTAAGTGTCACACTATTTCTCTTGGCAATTAACGATGCTGGTACAAGAATCGCACCCCCAGTAATCATAAGGATGTATGCTGATGATATCACCATCCTCTGCAAAGGAGTCTCTATCAAATCTAGCAAAGACTTTATGCAATCTGCCTTAAATAAAATACATAAATGGTCTCTCAAGACTGGCTTCAAATTCTCAGCATCGAAAACACAATGCATCCTATTTTCTACAAAAAAGGAAGAGGAAAAGCCTTCACTACATCTAGGTGAACAAAGTCTCAAATTTGATGAAAATATTAAAGTATTAAGAACGTATATTGACTCCAAACTGAAATGGAAAAGACATATTCAATTACTAGTTGATGAATGCAAAAAGAGGTTAAACATATTGAGATTCATTTCTCATAAAAACTGGGGCGCTGACAAATCTCTTCTTCTGATGACATACAAAGCAATAGTCCGTTCCAAGATTGACTACGGAGCTATAGTATATGATTCTGCCAGTAAAAAAGATCTAAGAAAACTTGAAGTTATTCATAATAAAGCCTTGAGAATATGTACAGGCTGTTTTCATTCTAGTCCTATTGGTAGCATTCTAATAGAAGCAAAAGAAACAAGCCTATCACATCGCAGAGAATTGCTAACCCTCAAATATGCCATCAAAGCAGCTGAAGTAAATAATCCAATAATTCACCATGACATCTACCCAAAACTTCAAGTTTATTATAAAGATCATAAACGATTTACCCCATTATATAACAAAATCAAAAACCTATTCAGGAAGTTAAATATCATGTAAAATTTCAATGGAGAGAAAAGAAAACCAAACATTCCACCATGGATAATACCTGACATAGAAGTAGACCTATCTTTAACCTCCATCCTAAAAGATAAAATTTCAGATCAAGACTGGAAGATAAAATCAACTGAGCTAGTAAACAATTACAAAGATTACTATATGATATTCACAAAATTCATAAAAAATCAAGAGGATAAATATGCAATAACATTCACTCAAGAAATTGAAATTAAAAATAGACTGCATTATTACTCCAGTCCCACTACTGCAGAAATGTGCTCCATATTGACAGCTTTCAAACTTGCAAAGGAATCTAACAGCAAAAAAATTGTTGTCTTTTCCACATCTATTGAAGCAATCAATAAAATATGCAATGGTGGCTCGAGTGCAATAATGATAGACAACATTCACGAACTGTACTATGGCATGCAATCCAACAAGACTCTAGTAATGACCTGGCTCCCAAATTACAAAGAGATACCTGAAGATGACATAATAAGCATTGAGGAAGAGATGACAACTCCAGAAATCGGAAGAGTTTTAGCAACTTCCCACATATGGACTGATCTGTGGTCACACTCCATAAAGAGAATGCAGAAGATATGGGACAACCACTGGAGATCATTTAAGTCTAGCAATTTGCACAAAAAAATTCGAAATTTTTACTTCTTGAAAACCTCCAAAGACTTTTCTAAAAAAGAACAGGTGATCTTATCAAGAATAAGAACTGGTCATTGTAATCTTAGTCACAAGCATCTTCTAACCAGAATCCCCCTCCCACCTGTGAGCCCTGCAATACCTCTCTCAACATCCATCATTTGCTATACTACTGTAATCTATTTCAGGACAACAGACGCGAGCAGAATATTGATGTGCATGAGGAAGAACTAATCCTAACATCCGAGGATTATAAAAAAAGTACTACATTTCTGTAAATCATGTAATTTTCTAAATGATATATAATCCTTTTAAATATAATTCAAAACTGTTAAATTATTCTGTATAATTTTTCTGTACTTTTTATTTTATCATTGTTTTTATAACTGAAGAAAATGTTGTGTAATGTATAAATTTGTAGTCGCTAATAACCATAGCTGTTCATGAGACTTAAAATAAACAAATTTTAAAAAAATATTTACAGAACTTTCGAAAACCTTCAGGTAAAAATATACATACTTTAAAATTGGGGTCTGACAGACCTCACCGTTATATTTACGTATAATTAAATAAGTGTTATATTTAAGGGTTAAAATGCTTCAAAAGTACAATTAAGTGGTTTATATTATTAAAAGTCATAAAATCGTAAAAATATAAAAGGAATTTTGCCAAACTTCTGAGTTCTAATAACCAGAATTATTGATTCAATTATTCCAATGTTAAGTGTTGCCACTTAGCCTTAATTTTTACATAAAAGAGTTTGGCAGTGAACATTAGAACATGGAAAACTAATCCGAATAAGATTCTTTCACATACAATTGCAAAAAATTGATTCGAAAATGCTGACCCATTTACAACTCAACTCATTTACTCGGAAAGTAAAAGTACTGGTATTACTGATATCATTTATTAACTGTTATTTAGAATCTTAATGTAAAGATTGCTCAACCCTGCAACCACACACTGGGTCAACTGTATCTCGACATCATTTCAAATTCACAAAGAGTGGACATTTTCGAAGGCGGTCGCATGGCGCTTCACGTAAATTTGAATGGAGCTGTTTGCTTATCCTCATACTACTGAGTGAAGTTTCAATTAGTGCCGAGAAGTAGTCGCGGGTAGAAGTTATTTTGTCAATGGTGGTCCTATGACCCTACTACCCTACCTACTTTTCTGAACAAAGTTTAGTTTCTAATCGTTATTAAAATGTATTGTTATTAATATCATAATTTACTAGCAAATTCTCTTCTTCTCTGATTGAGCCTATATTGAAGAAAAGGCACGGAATACCGATCATATGAAGAAATGTGAGATTTGCCAGTCAGAAACTTTTATGTCAGACTCCTCCTCCAAGATGGGCATTGTCACTACATAAGAAATCGGGAAGTTCACGGTTGAAGTTCACTGACAGAAATTCCAAGCACTCTTATGACTCGTGTAAAAAACAAATTTTCTACGAACATAGAACTGTGTTGTGAGTTAAATGTGCCAAGTAGAGTGCACACTAACAATGTTTCTAAAAGGATTATTCCGATAATTTTCATTCTACGGCCTAATATGAATTAATATATGTTTACTTTACATATCAGTTGCATTGTTGTATGAATTGTTTGAACATATATATGTAATCATTCTGTTAAGCATTGAAGATTAATAATGTGTAATAATTTTGACTTTTTAAATCACATGTGTATTCTCGTGCATTTTTCAATGAAAATAAATTACCATTGTACATTTCTGAGTCATAAATATTTTCCTAGAGATTTTGTAATATATTCAAAATAATTTGGTCCTTGAGACCCCAGGGTCTAGTTACTGAACTATAAAATAAGTGGATAGTTGCAGGGTTAATTTTTGCAATTTGTCCTGATTGAAAATAAAAGTTAATATCAGTAAGGTTACAAATTGCAGGTGTTCGTTTTTGAAAAGTGACAAATCCTGACGTTATTTTAAAAATAGTTCTAGAAAAGAGAACATCACAACTTCCAATATTTGCTTCAATTCCAATGATTGATGGACGTGAAATCCGTGCATCTGGCACTCTCTGGAATTGTTTGATTTTAGCTTTCACTTCACAGACAGGGTAATATCCACCCAACAGTTTACAACATCTGTATTATTTTGTTTCCTTCTGGTTTTCATTCACAAAAGATAGGAGATTAAAGAAGGTACCTACTGATAATAAAATCATAGGAATGCAAGACACATCAACAGCAATTATTATACGCTGACAAAAAGCTTATTATATAATTACGCTGACAAAAAGCAGTTATCATTACATTCCAAATATATGACACGTATTGCTGAATGCCCAGATATGACTGAGATGACCTTGAAAAATTACTAAACCCAGACAATTTCATTACGCACGTAATGTTTCGGCCATGTCTTCTCGACACTTTATAACAGCTTGCTTTCTGAAGTATCGTACGTTTGTATGCTTTTCACCGAGTTATATAAAAAATGTAACAAAGTTAAACAATATGAATAAATATGAAAAATTTTCCCCGCATTTATCACTGAATAGTCGTTTCAATACAAAAAATATTAACATTGATGGCGAGGTATGTAACTTAAGAAGACAATGTGTGTTAAATATTCGATAAGTTTATCCTCATAACATGCAACAATGAAAAGATATATTCATCATCTCAATTTTGAAATGCTTTGTAATTTCTGTTATTGTTCACTTAATACAGAGCAGAGCAGCATCGAGTCGCAACCTTCCGGGGAATGGCAAAGCTGTTGAGAGGAAGTAGCGAAAATTTTGTGATTAAATGTAGAAACTTGAATAAGGAGTTTTAAGTCTAAACAAACGCAAAATTCGTGTCAAATATTCGGTCTATTCGAGACACTCTGACCACTTAATATTCAATTCAATTTTACTTTAAATACTCTCTACGGATCTCAATGACCTGTCTCATTTAATGATATTGGCACATATGCTCCAAATTCTACAGTTTAATTTGATAATTTCCATAATTCATATAAATTTGTTTAAAAACGTACAATAAATTATTCATTATTTGATCAAATAATAATCAGTCGTAGACATGATTCATGTAAAACAAGGAAACTTTTATTCTTATAAACAAGCAATTTTTTTTGTAATAAATCTGCGAATTTCTCTTCTTTTAGATGTGCAAAAAATGTCGTGATTTGTCATGTGATTTCATTGAGCTATTTGTGACTTATTTTGCTTACATAAATCTAAAATTGTTTTAACAATAATGCCGAAATAATAAAGAAATGTACATTCAATTCTTTTCCCATTGTATTCTGAATCGAGATCACCTCGTCTGAACAATCTCACTCAGTTGCAATATCGGCACTGCAATAATCCATCTAGGTTAAAGAGGATATTCCGACATCGAAATATAAGAGGCAGTCAATGTTTCCAATCGATTAGACCCTTAGCATCCCTTCAGAATGCTGAAAGTTTTCCCCGGGCCTAAGATAAAATATTCCAATGCCACGCGAGAAAATGCATTCCTGGTTTAAAAACGCAGTGACTTGAAGTCTTGCACACCATAATAATCAGATAGGTGCCTTTGCTTAGTGCCCATTTCAGGGAAATCTGCTCACTGGTTTCTTAAGAGTCCCATGTTTGTCAAAGTAACGATTTGGGAATACCAAACCATGAAATGGGCCAAGTTACCATTTTTTCGTCTAAATAAGTAGTTCAAACCTTACTCTTTACTAATCACATTGTATACATCATACGTAAATTACCAGAAAAACAAATTAGGGCATTTAAAGAAACTCGCTCCGTCAGAGCACACTTCAATTCAATTGACTGGTATCGTCTACCAAAACCAGGCGAAAAAGGAACAGGTTTTCAAACATCAATATACGAATACCAAAATTAATGTGAGTAAAGCACTTCAGTCTTAAATAATAAATAAATAGATCAAATTCACAAATCTATTAGTATAATTGTTAAGCAAAAACATCCTTTTCTAGAAAGCCCAACAAATACTGGAGTAAAAGGCAATGTACATAAAAATTGCTCCTTTATCAATTTCCATGACATTGTTTCTTTTATTTGCCAATGCTTTATTACCTCTAATTAAAATAGAATAAAAAACTATCTCGTTTGAACACAGAAAACACTACCCAAAACAAATACAAGTATGTTTTCATCAGATATTTGCTGGCGTGCATACTCGATTGCGATTAGATACCACGTTTAAACAGATCTCTTAGGAAATGTAAAAGATCACATCAGCTGAAAATCAATATTTTAAAAGCACATTTCTGAACAAAATACTAAGATTTATTTGATAGGACTTTTGTGTGGACTGATCTGAGAGAACAATTGTACATTTTACGCTCCTTTCACTCCATTTTAATCATTCCATTTACCTATTTCTTTTTCTACGTACTACTTTGTACAGGTTAATCCTTTAATAAAAAGCAACTAAAGTTTCCCCCAAACAAGAGGTAAAGTAGTTTATATGAAGGTTGGCGCATTAAAGAAGACAACTTAAGACAGTGTGCGTCAGATGGAAATTCGCGACGCAACCAAACTTCACGGCAGAATGAAGTGGCTCTGCCTTGACGCGCCAGAGGCGGCGGCAGCGGCGGCGGCGGCGAGCGCGTACGCGAACATGGCCGGCGGCGGCGAGCGGGCGGTGGCGGCGGGGGCGAGAGCGGGGGCGGCGGAGGTGGTGAGCGTGCGCGCACGCGCTCGCGCGTTTCCGCCGCTCCTCCCGCGTCAAATAAACCCGCCTTCACACGAGCCATTTATTGGGTACATCATCAACTTCCCGGGTTAATTACCAAATTTCATTAGTGGCAGTTCCTGGCGCCAAAATTAATGAATATCACTGGCGGCTGGGCGACCCCGCCGCGCCGCTGCCGCCGCCGGTTCGCGCCGGCCCCGCCCCCGCCCCCACCCCCGAAGACGCGCGCTTCGTTGCACGCCGCCGCCACCCCGGCCCCAACCACCCCTACCTCCCCAGCCACCGCCGCCGCCACCTCCGCCATCGCCGCCGCCACCGCCGCCGCCGCCGCCGCCGCCGCCGCCGCCGCCGCAGCGGATCGCTGTGCTCGTCGGCCCCGGAACACTGGCCCCGAAATCAATCACAGCGAGCGGAGATTATGCAGAAGCGGAGCACTCCAACCCGCCAACCAGCTCCACGGCCTCCTCAACCCACTTTCCGGCCGCGTGCAGGGGTGGGGGGGGGGGGGAAGGTGGCGATGGCGACGGCGATGGAAGCGACTACGAAAGTAATAATCTGTACGAAATAAGAAGCTGAGACTCGCGCGGAGACGGAAGAGGTATGATGCAGAGGCCGGTGATTATAGTGAGGGAGATGGGAGAGAGCTCGTCTGTGAAGGGGAATTGTTATCTGTAGATCTCTGTGAATACAGCCAGAGGGAAATGTAGGGTCGTTCAAACCTTCAGAGAGAACAAAAGACGGATTCGGAGAACAATAACAAGCAGGTATCTGGGCTAAATCATAAAGACGGCGAGAACATGACCAACAAGAATGAAGGAAGCTCAAGTCAGGGAGGGAAGGATCCAAAAATGAGGACAGTAGGCGACGAGAGTAGTGTGAAAAATCGAGATGGAGGATGTACGGATGGAACGACGGTAGCGACAACGGTGAAACGAGTTGCAAGATCGAAGAAATTAGCGAGGATTTTGCCGGCGAGAGTCTTCGCAAGAACAAAGATCGTGGCAAGCACCGAAGAGAGCCACGATGGCTAAGAGATACGCGATAACAATGAGAGAGAGAAGGGAGAGTTAGGGGAATGACGAGAACGACGAAAGCGAAGAGGGCCACAAAAACTAACAGAAAGACTTAACAAAAGGGGTCCGCGAATGCGAAAAGAGCGAAGAGCCGTGCCGAGCTAAGAGAGGGGAGATAGCAAAAGTTCAAAGAGAGCTCAGAGGGGGGCGAAACCGAAGGGAGCATTATAAACTAAAAGAATCTTGAGAGCAAAAGTGAATGGAAGGAAAAGAGTGATAATATCAAAGATAGTGGCAGTAGCTAGGAGGAACGGAAGTAACTAGGACTAATACGAGAGAATGAAGCTTGTAATGAGAGCGCCGTAGGGAGAGAAAGAGAGCGCCACAACAAAAAGAGAGAAAGAGACCGAGAAAGGGAGAGAGGAAGAGAAGGGAGAGAGAGAAAGGGAGCTAAGTGAAGCAATACCCAATGAGAAGCGAGCAGAGATAAAGGGACGTGGAATATTAAGAACTATATAACGGGAAGTCAGAACTTTGATGGGAGTGATGGCAAAGTGTAGAAGGTTGGATCGGATAACAGCAGAAGCAACGAAGAGGAGGTGGCGACGGCAGTAGTGAAAGGGGATGCTTTGAAAGCGGCGCAGCTCCTCCGGCTTCGACCCTTCCCAGGCAAAAATAAATGATGTTGGCAATCATTAGCCGTGAAAAGGGAAGCACGGAATGGTGCAGGGCGGACACTGTTTCAGCGATATAAGAAAAAGAACGAACAGCTCGATCGAAGAGTCACGCAACGTTGTTCGGACACGCTGCATGTTTACACATGTCAAAAGAGAGCGGTGGCGATAACAGGCAACGTTGGCTTTGCAAGCGGAACTGCGGAAAGTGTTGAAAACTGCAATTACAAAGCAGTTCATGAATATTTAGACACTAATGCAGCTATTTGCCGGGATGTAATGTTCCGGTTTGTGAGCTGTTCAATCAGAATACCACTCTAAAACGAACTAGATTAGCAATAATCATTTTAAGTAATATTTGAAAATAATAAGCAAAAAGTGTCTTCTGGCTGTGATATTTCCCTTTTACCCATTCGCGTGCCTGGTCTAAAATATAAAATTATCAACACTCTTCAAAACTTCCTCAATATTTGTTTAATTAAAGAACAATATTATTTTCCTCAAAGAGGCTCAATTCTTGTTTGAAAATATGTATTAATGATGTAATATTAGTAAACTCTCGCAAATACATTGCTAACAACGCAGCATTGCTAACAACGTTTCTAGAATCTGAATAGCAACTATTTATTAAACCGTTTGCATTACAGTAAGGGGTGGTTCAACAAATAGTCCCTACTTGTGGCTTGAAGCATCAAAGAAGCAAGTATCAAAGATGCTACTGAACAAAACTACACAAAGTGATTTTTGAAGAAGTAGCCTTGACACTGTTCAAAAATACTCGCGTGTAACATTGCAATGAATTAAATATTTTAACAAAAAAAACAGTCTTCAGTATTACTGCAATAACATAGTATAGTATTTATACACGTAAAAATTGCATTACATAGTATGGTATAATATTGCGTAATATAGTACCAAAAGTGTGTAGTATAGTATTTATACATTGCAAAGTTTTTTACGTACTACCAAGAATATCAGAAAAAAGTTTTCTCGTAAGGCAACATGTGAATAGCAAATATTTAATAGGGTGATCTGTTCTTCAGAGCCTTGCTGGCATGACGTCAGAAGTGTCTTAATCATTTAAGCACTGAAAAAGAGAATTTCGCCGATACGTGAATTATCAAAACAGGCTGAATAACAATCAAGTATTAGCATTTTTTAATGAAAATGGAAAGTTTCATTATTTTTCGATTTTTTTCGATTTTCTGGGTACGCGAAAAGTCATTTTCACCTCTCAACATGACCATAGGCTGCTTAGTTTTTGTCAATTTCTGCACGCCTAAAAATTAGTAATGCAAATCCTAATTGGTGCATGAGATGCAACCCACCAGTCACGACAGCCTAGCTGAGCTGTGCTCCTGTGCTCTGGATGATAGGTCGTTTATTTGCATTTTCAACGAAAATGTGAACTCTTTCTTTCCTAAGTTTTCCTAGATCCTAGTTATCTAACAAAACCGTCGTCCCCTCTCATATGACAATAGGTTCCTTCGTTTTCTCTAAATTTCTGCGCGCATACGAAATTAGTTATAAAGATTCTACAATAAACAAAGTGCCGAACGAAAACAAACATTTCCTGTATTTTTTTTACTTTCCCGTATACGTTACGTATATTCGGAGTAATATAGTAGTATCTATACTTATTTCCCTCAGGGAAAGTTATGTAATGCTGCGCGAAAAAATGGCGAATTTTCGGCAGAAAAAAGTTTTGTTGTTGGGCCGTGATAACGAAAAAGTGGATAAAAACAGTTGCTAAATTAAGAAAAAAATACCTAACACGTGGTGCAGCAGGAATCCCTGTTTTGTGGGTCCTTGATATTCTAAAAACCAATTGAAAGCAAAACGTCCGTCCGTCGACAAAACTAGCGCCTAAACCATAAGGACGATTTCTTTCAAAATGAATATTCCCCATGTCAATCTGAATCCAATCAAGGCTCCGCGATTTTGAACAACTTTCTTCAAAATTTGGGGGACTTCACATGAAGCCACCCGGACGCTTTCAAACTTTTCTCAAAAACGGCTCCAAATTTTTTCTTTAAATTTATTGAAGAATAGAGTAAACTACACTAATTAAGGTGGCATAGGTTCTAATTTCTCGGTTAACTCAGATTTTCCAAAATTACAAAAGTTTGAATTATCTTCGGCCTCTTCCTACAAGTACAAAATTGAAGATACAGATTTTTCCTCCAAATAAAAATTGGCTCTCCGAAGTGAGTACTTTAATTAAGGTCCTGTACATTTTTTGATAATTTTAATAATGTTCGCGCAATATTGTCGTGCAATATGTGCAATTTTAAAAAAATCTATCTTCAATTTTTAAAAAAATTGCACGACCAAGATTTTCTCAAAAACGGCTCCAATGTTTTTCTTTAAACTTTTCGTAGGGATAGTGCCTAATGTACTCTATGAGATGACATAAACGTCATGTTCCACTATTCTTTTGTTTTTCCAAAAATTACAAAAATTAATTTTTTTGACTTGTCTCTCACTTCGTTAATATTTACATTAGCGACAATGTTTTAACATTATTATATTTATGAGTGTATGTCTTTTAAATAATGTTGGATAAAGTTTCTCGAAAACTAAACAGTTTTTTGTGAAAACTTGCTCAAAATTCCGCATTTTCAGAAACGTTCAAACGCCATTTTCTCAAAATTGGTTCCAAATTTATTCGTCAATGGTTTCGAACGGATAGTGCTAATTGCACTCTTTAATGTGCCGTAAACTTCATTTTGGGTTGTTGTTTTTTTTTCAAAAATTACACAAATGTATTTTTTAAGATCTTTCACACCGTTAATATGCACATTTCACACAGATTATAAACACTATTATATTTGTGAATTTGAGTGCTTTAAATTACTTCAAATAAAGTTTTTCGAAAATACAGAAGATACCTGTAAAAAATAGCTTCAAACTTGGCATTTTTAGTATCGCTAAAACCCCATTCTCTTAAAACGGCTTCCATATTTTTGAAAGAAAATTGCCATTTAGGATGAGGTTTTGCTGTTCTTTAATATTTTTAAAACAATATTTCCGTTCTACTATTAAGAAGCCAAAAATTAAGAAAATGTTAAAACAAGTAATTTGGGCGGCGATAGTTGGCTGCTAGCAAGAGTATATGGCAAGTCCGAATATCTAGCCGATACCAAAGAAATTAGAAAACTAACACAGGAAAGTCTGTGCCATTCTGTAGCACCAATAGTTTTGTTTTGTTTTCGAATAAGTTATTCGACATACTTCAAGTGTATTCACTTCTTTCATAGACTGATATCACACGAACTGCTAGATTTCAGAATATATTACAATCTATTTTATTTCTTATTTATTTTGTTATTGTTTTCTACTCCTAAGCATCTTTATTAATAATTCCTAACCAGTATTTTTCCGAACAGTGACATGTGAATTGGTCGACAATTCTCACGAATTTTACAAGTGATGCTAAAACAGCACTCGCCCGTATTTTCTTCAGCACAGGCCTTTACTTTCTCGCTCGTATTTGTAGGCAAAATTATGCGAAAAGTACTCAATTTTTTTAAAAATTGTACATAACCTTATTTAAAAACCTATCTTTAAGAAACAGATTTCATTAAGGGAAAAGAAAAAATCTATATTTAATATTTTTGTTAGAAAGACTACGACAAAATTTTGAACTTTTGCAATTTTCAAAATGTCCGCGTTTTCAACGATCATGAGACCTGCACCATTCTCATAAACGTGCTTCACACTATCCAACACAAAATTGAATCAAAACTGACGGAGCCGTTTTTTGAAATTTTGGAAAATGTCGCAGGCGCTTAATGTAAAGTACCCCCTCAAAAATTAAATATCGGTTTCAAATTTAAGAGGGCCCGACAGTCAGATCGATTGGTGAATATCAATTTTGGAGAAAATGAGCTCAATGGTTTAGCGGACCGACTGACGTTTTACCGTCATACGATTTTTTCGGTTTTAAGAACCCACAAGACATGGTTTCAGGCTACGCTAAGTGTTAGGTTTTTTTTCTCTAAATTTAGCAAATGGATTTATCCACTTTTTTGTTCGAGGACCTTTAATAAGAGTTTTGCCGAAAATTCACCGTTTTTTCGCGCAGCATTACATAACTTTCTCTCTCCTCCGTAGTGAAAAAGTAAAAAATTTATCTCAAAACTACTTTTCACACTTCATTACATATCCTTTCCCATTATATTTTTGCACTAAAATTCTCCGTAAAATATTTTTGCAATGGTCTCCAGTCGATATTTTATTTTTATGTCATTTACGAAGAGTATATAACAATTGAAGCAACTACAGACGTGCTGTGAAATAACTTTCATTTCTGCAAAGTTTGCAATATTTACCGATGTGATACTATCCATGTGAAGAGAAGCACATCCGCAGGAAGTGGGTGGGAATAGCAATTTTCTACTGATCGTTCAATCCTCGTACTGTCATTCACACAATTTTTATCGGACATTTTCTCGCGAAAATCATGTCATATTGACTCAAAGAAAATAATGAGAGAAAGCGATCAAAATCGCATTTGTTGGTAATGTTTGTTTCTATCTGACGATCTCAAGATGTGTGCATTTTCATCTCATTTTATTTTAGAAAACATTTTCTTTCTCATCTTGCATAAACCGTGTATACTCATGTCTTTAAATTTTTTGTTCTACTTACATTAAACGATTGTATGTGTGTGTGAGGGAGTAAGAAAGACTCCTTTCACTGAAGGCAGTCTTTATCCCCGCAGACGCTCTTAGTTTCCTTCGCTGAGAAGTTCTGGAAAAGTTGTTCTTTGAATTGTCTGCTGTTACTTTCTCTTATTCAATAAGAGATAAAATAGTATGATGAAAATTACACTTTTCGTTCACGTAGTGTTTTGTGACGTATTCCATGTATAACTGTAAACTATAATGTAAACAATAGTAAACTAGCAATACATTTCAATTTTTTCCTTACGTCTCTCTCCTTGCTTGAAACTCTTTTTTTCTTTTGAGTTCAGTTTCCTCTAGTAATCAAGTTTCCGCGACTTCAAAAAAAAAGTTAAGAACCACTGTCTTGAATGATCAATTCACTAGAGTGCAGCAGTAAGACTTGTCACCGACTGCAAGCAGCACATCAAAACCCAACTCCTCCGAACGAAGACACTTCACTCAACAACCGACGGAGCTGTCTTCCCCAAAGTATTTTTAAAAGCTCGTTCTCCGACGTTTGGCACCGGGTCAACTTTTATAGTTAGGCAGCGTCGCGTGACGCTTGTTAATTAACACGTAGGAGCCTCACTAGCGACAACAAGGCGACGCCCAACAAGAGAGATGGTGAAGATAGAAGAGGCGATGATCCGTAGTGTGTCATTTTCCAAAACCTGCTGGTCAAAATTTGCAATAAATGTTTACGAAGTACTAAGTATTTGTTTATTGACCTCTATGCTATAGAAGTATAGTTGAAAAGCAAGATGTGACGGCATGAGTGTGTTTTCAATGTGCTTAAGATGTGTGCTTATGGGAAGGTTGTCATCTCAAACATTTGAATGTCCCTTCTGAGCCAACTTCCAATTTGCAAGCAGCTCTATTTTATCTTCATACACCCCTCAGGAACACTTATGCAAACATTCACACACTGGAAGAAAACAGGAAACCACCAGTATGATCACTCAACCTCAACAAAAGAGCAAAGCGATGTTAGTCTTCAACCTCGTCTACGCAAAGTAATGAGTAATTGGAATTTTAGTAGTAGAAGTTTAAGATAATCATTTAAATCACATTATTCATCTAAAAATATGCTCGACAGTAAAAATTATCGTCCATATGATACACGACGCTAAATAATTAACAAATAATGATTGTGGATAGCATTGTCCCTAGGTAACACCACGAGTTCTTTGGAAATTATTGATAAATCCCCGACTCGCGAAGCGAGGAGGGGATTTATCTGAGAATTTACAAAGCACAAGTGGTATTTAATAGGGCTATTCCACAAATGAAATTACATCCAGAAGAGTTCCAAAATGGGACAAAAATATTCAAAATATCAGAAAGCATGTTAAAATCAAAGAGGTTAGATTATAGTACATACGCGATTTAATACGTCAACACAGTGACCGATGCATAGCGCCTCCGAAGATAGATGAGTCGCAGTTTATTATTTGCCAGTCGGGAGGGGCGGAAAGAAAAAAAAGGATAAAAAAACGATACATTTTTGATACATCGCCCTGATTGGGGCAATTAAATATGTATAGTTAAACATAATTGGTATTATTTTGACGAGAGGAACAATTACTAATATTGTCTTTAGGATTATACTGCACGTCTGTTCCGGAAGAATCTAACGATCTTCCCAGCTGTTGCAATGAAAGCCCTCCGAGGATGGACTAAGGCCTAATCAATATTTGTTCAGAGTTGTCGTTTAGGTTTGGGACTCTTTTGTATGGTGTAAAGTATTACATAATAGATGAGACTGCTTGACTTCCCTTCCGAAGTAAGGCGTGAGAAATATTATTCTTTTTTTAATATTCTATGACATCAAAGAAATGTCAATGCGGTCAAAAATGCTGAACGTTAAACCAATCGAAGAAACTATTTATTTTATTATCGGAGAAAACTTTGTTTGCACTTTTAGCTTCAAGGAGTAAGAAAATGCTTACTGAACGTAACAATAAGGATCTTATAAAAAAAGTATTGAAAACTAATCTGCAAATTAGCTCGCCCTCGTTCTCGCCCTCGTTCTCGCCCTCGTTCTCGCCCTCGTTCTCGCCCTCGTTCTCGCTCTCGTTCTCGCCCTCGTTCTCGCCCTCGTTCTCGCCCTCGTTCTCGCCCTCGTTCTCGCCCTCGTTCTCGCCCTCGTTCTCGCCCTCGTTCTCGCCCTCGTTCTCGCCCTCGTTCTCGCCCTCGTTCTCGCCCTCGTTCTCGCCCTCGTTCTCGCCCTCGTTCTCGCCCTCGTTCTCGCCCTCGTTCTCGCCCTCGTTCTCGCCCTCGTTCTCGCCCTCGTTCTCGCCCTCGTTCTCGCACTCGTTCTCGCCCTCGTTCTCGCCCTCGTTCTCGCCCTCGTTCTCGCCCTCGTCTATGCCCTGGCCTTACTCTCACTACTGACGTAATTCTACAAAAGAATTTCCAAAACCACGAACAGAAGAGCACGTATCAATTTGACCCCCATCACTGGCAACTACAGGCCAACAATTTGCATCCAGACCTCCGATTTGTCTACACCTGCCACCGTGCGTGAGCGGGAGCGCGCTCTTGCTCGCGAGCCCTTTTTTCGAACCCCTTCCGTCCGCGTCCCCAACGCGCGTCGCCGTCGAGGGGCCGCGCTCGAGCCCCGCCGTAAACACTTGTGCGCGCGCCAGGGAGGAGGCGTCGCGCCGCGTCACGCCCATCTGGAGCGGCGGCGCCGCGACGTGCGCCGCTTGCTCAGCACTTCCCGCGCGCGCGCGCCACCCGCGGACAGTGGCCCCGCTCCGCGCGCCGCCTCGCGCGCAAGAGGACGAGCAGGCGGGGGCAGGAACTTGCGTTAAACCACACCACATGCACACAGATTCCCGCATTGTACGCATTCCACACATTGTACGAATGAATGAGTGAGTGAATGACAAGAATGAAAAGAAAAGAAGAAAAGAACATTTTAAAGAACTCTATCAACAAAAATTAAACCCTGTAAATAAACTAGGCTAGACCCAAAGAGGCCAGCCATGTAATAGTTTTAAGTAGTAGTAAGTTAGTTTTAAGTAGTATTTTTAAGATAAAAGCCCTCACTTAACTCCACAAGCCCAATCGGATGGAGTGAATGTATCACCTTTACCTGAATAGATTCCCGCCCCCACCAGGGTAACTGGAGGAGGGAAAATCGACACAGATTCCCGCTCATTGTAAATGATAATATCTTGGTTTTCATCGACTGATTGATGATTCCGGAAGCGCCAACTACTGAGGTCATTAGTCCCGTAAGTGGAGTGTATGTTTTTTTCTTCGGGAGGTGACTGATCTTCCCCGGTGGATGGCGAGATCCGGCGCCGACCTAGCGGGGTTTTCCCCAACCAGGGTCTCCCAACAGTGGGGCTTCGCCCCTGCTGGGAGAAGCTCTAAGCCCCGATCGGTCTTCCGGCGTGTGTGGTAGTGTAGAGCATGTTAGTGTAAATGTGTAAAGGGTTGACTATAGGAGAAGGAAAAGGAAGGAAAGATCGCGCGCGGTCCGTAGCCCCGCGCGCCAACTCACGTGCAACAGAAAGAGCTCGCGGTGGCAGGATCATGAGGTAGTAATACATTAAGCCACACCAAACTCACGAAGATTCCCGCTCATTGTAAATGTTGATATCTTGATTTTCATCGATTGATTCTTAGTGATTCCGGAACTATTGAGGTCGCTAATCCCATAAGCGTAGTGTATGATTTTTCATTGGGAGGTAGTGAGGATCTTCCCCCGCTGGATGACGAGATCCGATGCGATAGTGCATTAGTGTAAATGTGTGGGTGTAAAGGATGAGAATAGGACAAAGAAGAGGAAGGAAAGATCGCGCGCGCTCTGGGGGCCGTTTCTTAGGGTACTACTCCCGCATTCGCCTGGTGTTCATCGGAGAAACCACAGCACTGTTGGCTACGAGGTCCTAGTTCGATTCCTGACGGAGGCAGATTTTCCACATTACGTTCATACCTGAGTCGATTTTACTCCACTGTCTGAAAGTGAATTCTAGTAAACAGTTGCTCTGAATTCCTAGTTTTGCGTGGAATCTCCGATCAATGCCAGGCGAATGCAGGAGTAGTGTCTTCAACAAGACGGGTCACGGACAGTGCCCAATACTTCCTTCCTCATCCTTTTCTCCCTTCTCCCCTTACCCTTACATTTATATTTACATGTACCAAACTACCACTTATCTCGGTGTTCATTCGGGAACTTCGAGTTTGACCCAGTTATGCACTGGCCCTATGGGGAAGATACCTAGAGAAGAAAATCCAGTATGCTGATGTGAACGTCGGTCTCGGATCTTAGGTTCCAGTGGAATAGAAACACCGTCATCTCCAAGGGCATAAGAGACGTGACTTACGGGACTAATGGCCTCAGACGTGGACGTGCCTGAAATTAATAAATATTCCTCAAGAAGACGAGACAATAGACGACTCAAGATAATTGTCGTAGTCTTCTGTTAAATTTGGAACAATTCAAATTAATACTGTACAAAGGAGTCCAAAAATATGGATATACACTCCTTTAACAGTGAATATATTTGGAACTGGGAGACATGGGGCTGTTATTCTTCTTTGCTATTTTAGTTCAATGTTTTGTCACATATTGTAAGATTACGCGTGTTTAAAGTTATCCCCACTTAAAAGTTAAACCACGTTGATGACACTGAACTGCTGACCAAATGTGTTCATTTTTTGGGACCTCTTAGAGTATTTTACCAAATGGAACAGGCTTAACGTGATACTCAAATGCTTCTACATTGCTTATACATTTTAAGTCTTAATTGAAGTGCACGTGAGGTAAATTAGAGTGGAACTGCCTTGTTAAATAATGCCTATGAAGGAATGAATCCTAATAACTTCATTAGTCGATATACAGCAATTAACTTAGGCGGTTGAAGTTCAAATATCGAGACGCTAACCAAGATTTGGCATCAATCAAGTTTCTTATTTGTGATACATGCAAGCAATTAATTTTTCGAATATCATCTTCGAATAAGAATATATATATATATATATATATATATATATATATATATATATATATGCATATATATTGAAACGAATTGTTATCACTACAATGATAACAATGCGTTCCTGAGCATGAAGAACGTTTGAACTGCGCGGTAGCGGCCGGCACGCCGACGGAGTCGGGTGCCGGAGTCGGTTCAGTGTGAAGAACTGAAGGCAACGGAATCACGGGACGGACCAGCAGTGGAGCGATGGCGGAGGAAGGAAACGGACGGTTATGTAGTGTGCGGAAGAAAGAGCATGGACAGTAGTGAAATCTGGAATCATCGTGGAGGATAGGCATCGGGAATGATAAGATAGTGGGGAAAGGCATGAAGAAAACGGTGATGTTGCTAAAGTGAATAAAAGACAATATCGGCGCGTAAAGATATCCACGTGGGCGAGTGCGGAGGAGCGGCTGAATGTGGATTCCCGTGCCTCAGTCCACCCGTTAATGTTTGGTATATGTAGCTTCGAGAACAGGCGGGAACAGCGACGTCATCGGAGTGAGCGAGATTAATTATTGGAATATGTTGAAAGTGGTGAACTCGGCATTGATAAAGTAACGCACGCGGGCGGACACCGTTATGGCATCGAGTGAATGTAGAGGAACAGCATTAAACAATCGGTTGTGAAACGGAGAAGAAAAGAACTTATTTCGGACCGCGGAGGTGAGAAGCATTAGCGGCCAACGCACGGTAGGTCCGTTACAACGGCAGTGGAGATCAAGATTTCAGCAGTCGGCGTCGTGTAGGGACAGTGGAGAAGCATTGAAGGCGGGCGGCGAAACGGGCCCCCTCCCCACGTCGGCATCCTGCGACCCGAAGAGGCCTGTTAGCACATTTTGCTCGGCGCGGACAAGTTCCTGCGACTTCCGCCCACCTGGGCACTCTTTGGAGTGCTTCCCGCTACATTATGGGAGTTCCATGCTAGACCAGGGTGTCATGGGGGCGCCAATTCCAAAATTCGCGCGTCCCACTTAAAAAAAATCCATCAATCAATCAATCAATGAAATGGAATGAAGACATTAATTAAATCATTGTTTCCCCGCGCCTTGATGCATGTAACAGTTCTTCCGCAGCCCTGCCAGGTTGCAATCAGCTACCCTCGCCGCCGACACCGGTGACGTCACTACATCACCACCGTCACCGCCGCCACCAACACCATCGCGCCGTCGCGCCCGTATCTCTCCCCCCGCCTACGTCCGCCCCCCGCCGCCAGCTAGCCGGCTGCCCGCCCCTCTGCGCCCTGCCCGGGGTCGAACCCGGGGCACCGCCAGAGCATGTGCGGCCAGCGGGCGACACAGCTGGTGGAGTGTGGGCCAAGGGGATGGAGCTATGGTGGACCGGAGCATGAAGCATCCACGGCGGTGAAGGGCATTTTTCACGATTTCTGCATTTGAGACCCTCTACAGGACAGCGGTGTGATTTGTAGGAGCGGTGGTGCTGTGACAGTGGTGTGGTTCGACAACCCGGCCATGTGTGCCTCGTAACCTTTCAATGTTACATTCATTTGGTTTTTGCTTGCTGTGTTAGTCAGGTAGCATCGCTTGGTCAGTGTGTGCCTTTAATTTTGTGTTTCGCAACACTGCAAGAGTTTTGTGAAATTGTTAAAGTTTTGTGAAATTATTAAAGTTTTTTTTTGTATTCTTTGACATTTATGGTGCCTTGAAACCCGGGAACGAATACTTCGTTCGTTCGTTGGTAACACTGACTACGCGAGGTTTTTGTTCACGCCACGCCGCGAAGACGTGATGCGCACACGGAACGCGTGCCTTTGTGAATAAAAAAAACAAAATTACAGTAGAATCATTAGCAGTGCTGTTGTAACATTTACTTGTGTTATGTGCGCTTTGCTTTTGCGGTTTGTATGGTGCAAATTAAAAGCATGTTCTTGGTTACGCCTTTCCAATTCTTGGAAATCTTATGCAGCTTTCCTAACCTCATATTTCACGTTCCTGATCTTAGGTTCTCAAGTTTTTAGGGTTAAATGCATTTTGACGATAGTTACATAGCTTATTTTGCTTATGAAAGTGGTGTTGACTTCCAATTAACAAATACATGTCGGTGCTTAAATTTGTAGATGGTTTTTCGCGTATGAAACTTCATACCCTTTAATTGCTACCGTGAATTATTTCAGTTCTTTTCGTTAGTAAGCAAGCTTATTTAACCATGTCTCAGTCAAAGGTACGGGCTAAGGAGCCAGGTGCAGTTGAATTAAGATTATCACAAAGGTGGAGTCTCGCTATTTGGGAAATTTCACGAATTGAAAGTAATTTGAAAGCTTTCCAACCAGCAACGGTAGCCAGTCTCGCGTGCCTGCGAGATAGGTTTATGTGAGGTCTGGAAGGATATCGAAGCTCTTAAAATGGATGCGATCAGCTCCACAGAGTTCTTTAGCACGATTCATGAACAAAATTTTTCGCAATGTGAAAATGCTTACTTGGCTGTAAAACAGCTATTGAATGAAAAATACGAGCCCTTTGAAAAGCCTCTTACTGTTGCCTTCGGCGTGTCATCATGCCTCGCTACCGAGCATTAAAATTCCAAAATTTGATGGAAGGTATAGAAATTGGCAACGTTTTCGTGATTTGTTTACTCAATTAGTCATTAATCAGGTACAGATACCGGACTCGCAAAAGTTGGTGCATTTAATGAGTAGTCTCGAGGCCGAACCTCTGAAGTTGATTTCTGTGCTCACAGTATCAGACAGATCCTTTCAACAGGCCTGGGCTTTATTAAGAGATCGTTATGACGATAAATCGAAAATTTTAGAAGAGCACATTCATGCTCTCTTCTCCTTTCCTTCCCTCAAAATTGGTGATGCCTCCTCCTTAAGAGAATTGCACAATGTAGTAACTTCTCACTGGCTATCTATGTCAGCAGTTCCCACTACAGTCCCTATGGCTGAAATAATAGTACAATTTTTAGTGCTCAGTAAATTGGATAACAAAACAAGGGAAGCATTTTTCCTTGCTAAAGCAAAAGATGATATTGTTCCATTGCAAAATGTTTTAGATTTTCTTTCACTCCGGGCAAGAGCCCTAGACATTGCCCCTCTTGCTAATCCTGATGTGAATTCTGTTTCAGTTAGTAAATCTAAGCGCCCTACACAATCTTCACCTGCCAAACAGGTGTTTCAGCTGGAAGAGGGGTCATCAGCTCAAGCCTGCATTGCCTGCAGTTCTGGAGAGCACCCACTTTTCGCCTGCCCTCGTTTTCGTACCCTGGCTGTCCAGCAGAGATGGGATTTGTCTCTTCTCATCAACTCTGCTACAACTGTCTTCGAAGGAAGGGTCCTTCTCATCATTGCTCACAGCGAAGTTTGTAAAACTTGTGGTAAGAACCACCACTCAATGCTTCATAAATTTTCTACACAAAATGTCCATAATTTGGCATCACCTCATTGTTCTAGTGCTCCCAACACCTCTGCTGGACTAGCATCTGCCACCCAGATTACTGCAAAACAACCACACGATACTAAGGTTTCCACGTTATCACACTTGGTTCTTAGCCAGACATTTAATATTGGTTCTCTCCTTCCCACAGCCATTGTTAATGCAACAAATGAATTGGGCCAAACCCTGCCAGCCAGGGCATTACTTGATTCTGGTAGTGAAGTTTCCTTGATAACTGAATCACTGGTACAGGCCCTCCGTCTCAAAAGAATTAGGCATAATGCTACGATTCATTCTGTTAATGCTCTTACTTCTGGTTCAAATGCTAGAGTTCATGTGTTAATCTCCTCGTGGTGTTGTAGGTGAAAAGGGCAATAGAATGTTTAGTGGTCCCTGCTATTTCCAAAGCCACCCCCCGGAGGAACATTAATTTAGCTGCCCTGAAGCTGCCTGCTGACCTAAAATTGGCTGATGACCAATTCTTTATTCCTAAAAAATTAGATATTTTATTAAGCACTTCTTTATTTTTTCAGGTGCTTAACACTAAGAAGAGCAGCCATTGTTCAAAGCTTTTTATTCTTGATACTAAGTTTGGTAATGTCATTGCGGGGGATCGATTGCCCACACTGTTGCCAAGTGCGGCACCCCAGATCAGTGCTTTTTCTTAACTGCACACTCTCCTTCCTTAGTCAATGATTATGAGAATATTTGGAATTCTGAGAGGATTTCCTCTTCTCGTGATGAAAACTTCTCACACTTGGAGCATCCTTGTGAAAAGAAATTTAATGAGGACACCTTTAGGTTGGAGAATGGGCAATTTTGTGTATCTTTGCCTTTTAAACGTCCTCCACAATTATTGGGGAATTCACATTTTGTGGCCAAACAGTTTTTGCTTGCTTTAGAAAACAGATTTTCTAAAGATAGAGAATTAAGGCATAATTATGTCAAGTTCATGAGGGAATACATTGAATTGGGGCATGCAGTTGAATGTGTCAGTAAGATAGCACCTCCTTTCTATTTTATACCTCATTTTTGTGTGTTGAATCACAATCCATACTACACCACTGCGCGTAGTCTTCAATTGTAGTGCAAATCTTCTTCCGGGTTAAGTTTAAACGACCTACTCTACGCTGGCCCTAGCGTGCAATCAGAGCTCATTGACATCATGCTTAGATTTCGATTGTTTAATGTTTGTTTCACAGCAGACATTGAGAAAATGTATAGAATGGTTCGGGTGCATGATGCTGATACTAATTTCAGAGAATTTTGTGGCGAGAGAACCCTCACGACCCCATTAAAATTTTACTCTGCAAACCGTTACTTATGGTATGGCCCCTCCGCATTTCTGAGTACAAGGTGTCTCAACAAGTTGGCTGAGGAAATAAATGAAAATGATCCTGAGGTGGCTTCAGCCATCAAGCAGGGATTTTATGTAGATGACTTACTGTTGGGAGTGACTGTGCTGAGAAGGCAGCATCGTTATTTCAAGGATTGTAAAAGTGCTAAAGGGAGCTCATTTTAATTTGAGAAAGGTTAATAGCAATTCTTCATCGTTTCTGGCCACTCTCAACACCACTCACACACAATACACTTCCACGCCTCTGGCCTCAGACAACACACATAGAATATTGGGTTTGACTTGGAACACTGATAAAGACACACTTTGCATTACATACAGCAAACACTCCGATCCAAACACTTTCAACCTCCCGTTATATCACAAAAAGGGTTGTGTTGCACTTAATAGCCTCTATTTATGACCCATTAGGTTTTGTGAATCCTTCTTGGTAAAGTTGAAGCTTTTTCTGCAAAAATTGTGGTCTTTACAGTTGGATTGGGATACTCTCTTGATTCTGATCTTACTTGTTGTTGGCAGTCCTTGGTTAATGAGATTGTTTTACTGCCATCAATTATATTCCCACGCAAGGTGTTACCCCAGGGTCACCTTCCCTCTTGTCTAGTAGGATTCTGTGATGCCTCTCATAAGGCGTACGGAGCTGCATTATACTTAGTTATCATGATTCTGCATCCGTTGCGCATAGCCACTTGTTGTGCTCTAAATCAAGACTTGCTCCCCTGGCAGGGTCGACTATTCCTCGCTTGGAGTTGTGGTAGTGCATTGTTATTGGTAGAATTGACCAAGAAGGTAATAAGAGCATTGAGAATTGTGTGTTCTATTAATCAAGTGTATCTTTTTTCAGATAGTTCTATTGTTTTGCACTGGTTGGTGAAAAGCAATCATAAATTGGATGCTTTCACACTGCGCATAGAGTTTCAAAGATAGTGGCATCCTATCCACTATCTTGTTGGCGCCATGTAAGCTCGAGACAGAATCCCGCTGATCTGCTAACCCGTGGTGTCTCCCCCCAGGCACTGCAACACAGTACCCTCTGGTTTGTAGGACCGCCGTGGCTGAAGCAGCCAGTGTCAATGTGGGCCAAGCCGTTTGTCGATGCTGAGGTAGCGGATAATGGTAAGGTAGATGCTCTCTGTTGTATGTTCACTGCATACCAAACAAGTATGCCCTCGTCAATGTAGTGAAACCAAAATTCATTTGTTCAAGTAGCTGCTTAGCAGACTATTCAAAATTCACAAATTGATAGGGGTGTTGGCGCTATGCTTAAGATTCATTAACATATACGGGCTGCAATTGTTGCTCGCATTGACCCTGCTTCGGCTCAGATGCGAGAAGGGGTTGGTTGTGGCACCGCTTGAATTGAGAAGAAAAAGCCACAGTGGTTTATTATAAGGCTCATTCAACTAGACATGTACCCCCTTAGATATAAGGCACTTTCAAAAGAAAAGGGATTACCTCCCAATACCATCGCTCCTAGCTTGAATCCTTATCTAGGCCCTGATGGCTTTACGGGTGGGTGGCCGTTTAATGAATTCTCAGTGGAGAGGTTAAACAAGCATCCTATTATACTTCCGCCTAACCACAAATTTACCGTCCTGTTCTTAGAAATGATACACCTCGCATTTCTACATGCGGGCTTAGCATTGATGATGGGATGTGTGCGCCAGCAGTATTGGATTCCCTCCCTAAGACGGGTAGCAAAGAAAGTAATCAATGCTTGTCTGACTTGTAAGCGTTGGCGCGCAATTCCTCTTGGCCAGATTATGGTTCATTGCCCCCTAGCCGCGTAAATCCTTCTCGGCCATGGGCTCACACATCCTTAGATTATTGTGGCCCAATTTTGACAAGGCCGTCTCTCACGAGATCAAAAATGTCTCAGAAGACTTGGATTGCTGTGTTTATTATGCCATTCCACGAAAGCTTCGCATTTAGAAATCGTCGAAAATCTATCCTCCTCTCATTCATTGCGGCCTTTGAACGTTTTTGGTTCGAGAAGAGGTTATCCTGTGCACATGTACAGTGATAACGCTAGTACATTCAAAAGTGCTAGTCGTATCCTAGCCGAGGCTAATCGCTTTGTTCTTTCCGCTCGGGATTTAGAGGTATCACCAAATTTTTATCATGCAGGGCACCTCCTGGCACTTTTGTCCCACCTACTCTCCTCACCGAAACTCGTTAGCTGAGGCTTGTGTTAAGAGTCTTAAATTCCATTTGCGACTGCGCTTTAGGGCAACAAGTTGTGCCCTTGCTTACATTGTACACCCTCTTAGCCAAAATAGAAGCTTGTTTAAACTCAAGACGCTTTGAAGTCACGTCTACAGATACGATGTAATTTGATTTTAACCCCGAATCACTTAGTTCTACGGGCACGCTTAATTCTCTTCCTATAGATACTGACTCGCCTCTTGTGCAGATTACTCCTGCACAACAGTTCCGCCATTTAAATAACAAATTAGCATAATTTGGAAATATTGGTCGCGAAATTACCTCCACACCTTGCAACAAAGGGTGAAGTGGAAAAGGGAGTCACCACCACTAGCTGTAAATGATTTAGTACTTTTAATTGAGGAATCTCCGCCCTCTCACTGGAAATTAGGTGTATTGGAGAAATTGTTCCCTGATCAAGCCGGAGTCGTGCGTACTGTTGAAGTACGAACTAGCCAGGGCAAGTTTATTGCGACCAGTACAAAAGTTATGTGCACTGGCTAGAATCCTCCCACGAGTAAGCCCCAATCCATGATATTTATCTCTACTTTTCCCCCTCTGTCGACCAGATGCTCAGCTGATTTTTCTTTCGCTTCGCCGCCTGGTGAACAGGCGTACCACTATCTTTTATAGGTCATACTGCGTGGGCCTGCCACTTGGTTTTTTTGTGTTCTTTGACATTTTATGCGTTTTGTTTAATTCCTTGTTGTACTAATTGGTAATAATTTTTTGATTAAGCACTGCTACAAATTCTATGTGATTTTGTTACTTCTAGTTAGGGTAATTTGTTACGAGGTACTCAAGTAATGGTTCGAGGTGATTACAATATGTACGCTAGGCAAACGCCTATGCTTTCGTTTGTTGTATGCCCTCCTCACGTGTTTATAGTAGGAATGGAGTCTCTCAAGATAATGCAGAACTGTGGTGGACTTCTCAGTGCTTGTTGCTGAAGAAGTGAGTGGGAGACGGACGGTGCCGAACTCGAGCATCGCCATGCGCCCGGCCCCCAATAAATTTAGCACATTTTGCTCGGCGCGGACAAGTTCCTGCGACTTCCGCCCACCTGGGCACTCTTGGAGGTGCTTCCCGCTACAATTATGGGAGTTCCATGCTAGACCAGGGTGTCATGGGGGCGCCAATTCCAAATTCGCGCGTCCCACTTAAAAAAAATCCATCAATCAATCATCAATGAAATGGAATGAAGACATTAATTAAATCATTGTTTCCCCGCGCCTTGATGCATGTGACAGTTTCTTCCGCCGCCCTGCCAGGTTGCAATCAGCTACCCTCGCCGCCGACACCGGTGACGTCACTACATCACCACCGTCACCGCCGCCACCAACACCCATCGCGCCGTCCGCCCGTATCTCTCCCCCCGCCTACGTCCGCCCCCCGCCGCCAGCTAGCCGGCTGCCCGCCCCTCTGCGCCCTGCCCGGGGTCGAACCCGGGGCACCGCCAGAGCATGTGCGGCAGCGGGCGACACAGCTGGTGAGTGTGGGCCAAGGGATGGAGCTATGGTGGACCGGGAGCATGAAGCATCCACGCGGTGAAGGGCATTTTCATCACGATTTCTGCATTGAGACCCTCTACAGGACAGCGGTGTGATTTGTAGGAGCGGTGGTGCTGTGACAGTGTTGTGGTTCGACAACCCGCCATGTTGTGCCTCGTAACCTTTCAATGTTACATTCATTTGGTTTTGCTTGCTGTGTTAGTCAGGTAGCATCGCTTGTCAGTGTGTGCCTTTAATTTTTGGTTTCGCACACTGGGCAAGAGTTTTGTGAAATTGTTAAAGTTTTGTGAAATTAATTAAAGTTTTTTTTTGTTATTCTTTG
>JAHLJT010004567.1:157078681-157196953 GCA_031308135.1 Acheta domesticus
CGGCGCGAAGCATCGCCCCGTCGGCAAAGGGGCGAACGCGAAGCGGCGCGGTCCGGCGACTGGAGTACTGTGAGTAAGAACGGCCGGAAGAATATTGGGAGGGAGGGTAACTAGACAGCTGGAGACAGTGATCTTTAGTCGAGGCCCCACAGATGTGGGAATTATAACAAATGAGTGAGATTCCAGGGTAATGAGTTTACAAATGGGATATGATTTAAAATTGGGAAAGGACAAAGGAAAGGTTTTTGTGAGCAACAAGAATCACTAATTTTGTATTGCAATTATTCGATCAATAAAAATTCATGTTTACCCGTAAGTTTCCATTGTTGAACATGATTGAATCCGGAGCCCATTCCCGGGTAAGAGTCCCTGCCCCCTTTTCTAATAAATATTGTGCAGAGTCAAATCCACGACTCGTTTCAATATGTATATATATGTATATTGCGACTACCCTTCGTCTTCGGTTGGGCGCCTCGGACGGGTAGCCGGCTCGCTCAGTCGATAGACAGTCTGGCCTGAAATGGCGATGATGGAGGAAGCTGGCGGTCGGGGTCAAATGAGAAGCATTGCATTCATATAACAACATGGGGGATTTATTCAGTAAGAAATCACGAATGAACTGGTACCAATCATGTCGGCGAGCATGCTCCCCTTTACCCAAATCGAAAAAACATGTCATGCACACACACAAGTTAAAATTAAGAAATACAAATTAATACAATTACAATGACAAAGATTTTCTCCTTGCGCAAATTCCCTCTTGGCGGCCAAGCGCGGCCGGGGAATCTCTCTTCGTCGCCCGGTCAAAAGGTAATTAGAAAAAATTGTTCGCCACACAGTTTATGTCTTTCGAACACGGGCGCACCACAAAAGCAAAATAAATACTGCCTCCGCAAGGCGGCTTGCACAACCCACCAAAGTTGAATAACCTCGGGCCGTCAGCTGGCTGCGAGGGTCGTCACGGGCGATAAGGCGCCGCCCGGATGGGGTGCGCAGGACTGAACCAGGTATACGCGAGGGGGCTGCTGGGGCTGGCCCAACACACAGCGCCGTCCACTCACTGTTGTGAATGATTAGGTAATGTTTGCTCGAACGAAAGATCTCCTCACTCTCGATCTATCACACGGTATTTTGGAGATCAAAGCGAGTTCGTGAATCATCTGATAATCTCACGAAAAAGTCCCGAATTCGAGCACAAGTCGGATATTAACACAGCACTATTCACTGTCAATTGTCCGTCACACAGCCCCGCGGTCTACAATTGTTCAAGGGGACTTGCACAAATTCTCCAAAGAAAACTCAATGTATTTTATAAGTCCATCCAACACGAACCGGACTCTGTCTCCGGCGCCTAGTGCCACCACAAAGGCAACTTGTCCCCCCTTGACCGCTACTCGCGTCCCACCCCGAACGCAACTCGTTCGCTTCTCTCCTCGCGTCGCCTGCTCGAAGTCCCCCGAAGCTTCTTTCCCCCACCAAAATTATCCCCAAGATTCTGGAACCTTCCAGAACATTGCCTAATTCCGGCGGCTATTGGCGCAAGGGTAGTGCGTCTCAAACTATTTCTGCCCAATCGTCGAGTGTTTTTGAGGCCGAAAAATGAGAGAGAAGCTGGCTATCGCTCCCTCTCGCTTCAATTTTGCGTCAAATAGGGGCAGTTATTAATGACTGGGGGTATGAGGGGCTGGAAATCTCAAGGGAGGCTGGGGGAGGGCTCTGAGCGTCGCGGAAAAATACCGGGGGTGCCGTGCGCACGAAACGACCACCCAAGCTCCGGGACACGTGGCCGTGACAAATTCAGAGGGTAAGGGGGCGGCGAGTGGCCGCCGCCGCCCTGGCGCCGTCGGCTGACCCTCGCTGTCGTGGGACGCGGAGTAATTCTTAGGCGCGCAATTAACTGTAATATATTCGGTATCACTACAATATATATATGTATATATATGTATATACATATATGTATATACTTCCTTAAAAACATTTGAAGAAATTATTCAATCTTCTTACAGAGTTAGCTTTTCCTTTCCTTGATAGTCACAAAAATAATAGAAGAGGCTTTTACTCTTGATAAAGCCTTACTCTTGATAAAACTTTACTTAAGTAGTGCGAAAAAGCCAAGTAAAGTAGTGGGAAAATACCGGATCGGGCAAATACAACCCTACTCTTTGCAATATTATTTAACTTTCCTTGATTTGTTATGAGGAACAGAGGAGGTTTTGGAGATTTACAGTGCCAGCTTGCTGGGGTGCGAAAATTGAAAAATTATTAGTATACTAAAACTTATTGGATTATTTTCTGCGTTCTTACGTAACCCAAGAAAATCAAATCCGAGCCAAAAAATAATCAAACTAATATTTCACCTTTGGGTACTAAATGCCATTTGTTACCATTAGAAACAATTTAGTAGGCTTAGACTTCACTTTGGTACATGGGAATGTTGCTCAAACAATGTTTACATATTGAATATCTTAACGAACCGACACCTTGAGTTTAATATCAAACGGTGTATTATTTACAATTTGGGTTTGCTGCTGGGCGTTGATGTACAAACTTTCAGATACCGCCAACAATTAAATCGTGCGTTTGGACTGCGATCGTAGGTAGCTATTGAGTGACTTGCGCTATTCTTTCTATAATTTTAAATTTGTTTTTTTTTCAAAAATAATAATTAAGGTAGTATTGTAGGCTAGAGCGTTTTGATTTTTGTTTTTCATTTACTTCAAGCTATTTTAATTTAGCTACCCTCTACCCTACACGTTTTCTTCTACTACCTCCGCGTACCCGTGCGAGAAGGGCTGCATGTTAGACCCCACACTCATCACTCCCCTATCCTTCTATTTCCATTCTAAGAGGAAAAAATCTATAAAGGTAACTTGCAATGTACTAACACAATAACAAATAAAAATAAAAGATAATGCAATTGATGTTTAAAAGGAATTTTCAATAAATATTTATTCAATATCATTATCTTGGAGAATTATCTTGGAACTATTCACATCACTTCCTTAAAGACACCATTTCAAGTAATTTATTCAATATTATTTGTCAGTTAGCTTTTAGCATTTCGTGATAGTCATAAAAATATTAGCTTTTTACTTTTGAGAAAGCTACGTGTCTGAACCCGCTGACTTGAAAATTTCATCCATTGATAACGAAAATATTGGTACAGGTAAAATACACAGTCATCACTCTTCACTATACATCCACATCACTCCACAATTAAGTAAACAGCACTTACAGACCACGGCAAAATGTTAATTGAATAGTTTCACTACACACATAAGAAACAATCTTCATAGGTATCAAGCAACTACAACAGTACTTCTAGTTGTTGCTGGAGAGCAAATCTTGAATTAATGTTTGTGCAGTCTGCGAGGTTCATTTGCATAAACCAATGTGTATACAGAAAGCGTAAATATAAGATTGAGGAATCTAAGCCTTCTAAGCGTGTCGTCACAAAAATGGTTACCAGCATCAAGGGCTGAAATATTGAGGTGGTCTTCATAGTACTGAAGCGCGGAACCGAAATTTGAATTGAATGTCTAGGAATAGCTCATCTTATGGTGTGGGAAACGTTTTAAGGCCCTATTTTAATTTTTAAGGCCCTAGAATGCTTTGTTTAGGAGTTATTTGACGAAAACTTTGGCAAGGATTGCGGGTTGCATTTGGCTTGAATATTTAGACGCGTTTTTTTACACAAATCCTTCATATTTTTAAAGTCAAAGTGCAATTCGTCACGTCTCCGTGAAATTATCTTTCTTTAGAGACCTCAATTATAATGATTGGTTGCGTGTGAGAGCCGGAACGGAAAGGTATACTACTGAAATAAGACAGGAGACTATATAATTGCATTTCTTGGAGGAGGAATACTCCTATATCATCGTTAGCAATATCTCATTTATTTCGATAGTTTTTAAAAGACGAAGGTCTCGACTGTTAGAACTACCTATCGTTCTTTTCGTGAGAAGATACTCAACAACAATGAGAGGATGAACGTGAGTTCGAACGAACAATAAAAAATTGCAATTCCTTGCCGTTCACGAATTTACCTGCGGATGTGTTTCTCTTCGCAAGCAGTGTCACATCGCAAAATATTGGAAAATTTGCTTGTGTTAAAAGATCTTTATACACCAAATCAATATTATTTAACTGAGACTACAAATACTGTGACAGTGGAATGTAAGATCTCTTAATGACAAAGAAGAATTGGTAATTTAAGAGAAAATGACTTCGATATATTATTGGTCTTAGAACAAAAAAGAAACTAAATAGAACAATGAATTAGGAGTATTACAATTTTCTGTAGTGTATTCTCATAGCTAGAAAATACAACAGCAGGTGTAGCTACAATTCACATATGCTAATCACATATGCTAAAAATATACGTCCAGATCTTTGGATCACAAATTAAATTGAACGGGCCTATTGTGAGAGTTCAATGGGCAACGAGGATTTTACTTCGTTTGTGTCTATGACCTAGGATACGGAACGTAAAAGGAAAATGAAACTTTCTAATCTACTTCAGAAAACGTTGTGGGAAAACTAATAATAATTATTGTTTAAAATTAGAAGAACTTGACGAATAGTAAAATCCCAAATGGGTAATGTTATTAGTAATATTGGGAATCGTTTTCCAAATTATAATGTAAAAAATCATGCGACATTTTGCCTTCTCCAATAATTTGAAAGTTATAAATATCTACATTCTCCACATTCATACATTCACACGGTTTGTTTAGAGAAAGACACTTGATTTTCTTGTAGCAAATAAAAAGGCAGACTCATTTGTGACTTAATAGAGTATATAAAATATGGAGCATCTACTGTGATCATTTTTATTGATTGGTGAAATAAAACTTAACAAAAATAGCCTAAAATTATGAAAAGATTCATTTCATCTGATATCAAACATTGGAAAGCATTTACTTCAAGTAGACTCTTTAAAACAACTATAACAACAGAGCCCAAATGAAATGCAAGTATGTGGAAAATACCCAATAACCACTACTTAGAAGAAAAATGGAAAACTTAAAACACTGATTACATCTTTAAGCAACTGAATCAACTGATACTTCAACTCAATAAATAAGTAAAAGATTGCGAAAATGCATTAACGGGATACGTATAATGTGAGTACAAAAAGGACTACATTCCTGAATAGCTACAGAATTAAATGCACAGTGTCAAAACAAGAGTATTCTATTGCGTCAAATTCTGTAAGAAATCTTACAAGGAAGGGGCAACAATACCGCTGGAACAGATATATAACTGATCAGGAACAAAATGTAAATGGGCACCAAACAATAAGCTATAAAGTCAGGAAAGATTTGAACAGAATTTTGAAAGATGGATCAAATATACTCGTTGTGAAAATTGACCATTTTCTCTAAAATAAATGTTTATCAACAGGACCTGGAATTCCTAGACACAACTCATTATAAAGAGTAAGGGCAACCGTCTACTGAAGAGAATTTTACATTATCACACGCGAAGATTAAAACACCTGGTCGCGCGAGGAAGCGATGAAAAGTCCCGATAGGAACGAAGGCGTAACAGGCAGCATTGTATAAAACCAGAGGCTAAAACCGAATAAGCAGAAGGAGAATAGAAAGAAATTTCCTCTATTTATTCTGTTGCTTGGCTTTTACAACATATACTGGATTTCCTGCAAAGTTGGTTAGCCTAAATTGAATTTGTACAGAGCCCAGAGTCTGTCTTCAGGCTCCACATTCATATTCAAGAAATAATCTCCGGACCATACGATCAATTTATACTGAGACGGATACCTACTTCTAAATTGCATATTATTTTTCATCAAATACAAAGAAAATTTAGATTCTTTGAAATTTTTGGATAAAAGCAAAGTAAACGAAATCTAACGAAATAATCAGGGATGTATGTACGAAACTCAATTCTGAGCATAAGCGAAGAAAAAGCTTATACCCTTTCCTTTTCCGGGCAGAAGACCATGACGATGTTTACCATTGCCTTCCATTGAATTCCCGATGATAGAGATGATGGTTAATGGTCAATGTTCATCAGAGGGGATTAAAATTAACGAAAACATTACCCCAAAGTAGTGATAAGAGGAGAAAAAACTACAGCTTAATTAAAACACCCATCTCTTACGCGGTACTCAAAGCCTAAAAATTAACTTCTTGTACTTCGACGACGATTCAAGCCCGCCGATGGAGGAAGTTAAATAGTGAAAGTGAATGACAAATAGTGAAATAATAAAAGACGTACTTTTATTTAAATCGCACTCGAAACCGTCACAAGTACCGGACCAACATCTAGGCCATTTTGCCCGGCCAGTTGAAGCACATGACCCACTGGAGACAAGGAGTGTTAAACTGTTCGGACCGTCGGCGGACCGACGGCGGAGTACTACATAATGGCGGTCGCCTTGCTCTCTTTGCTTCCCCTATTCTCCTTTCGCAGACAACACATCGTCAAACGATCGTTCTAGCCTTTTATCACTGGTCCCGTTTGAGAGCGGAGCGCTTGCCCGAACGAGCAGATGCTGGTCTGCTCACCCGGGGAGACGGAGCCGAACTCTGCCGAGCTGATTTACGACTAATGTAAGCTTGGACCGGCACCAAACGGTCCAATACATGGGAAATAGCTGTGAAGAGAAGAATCAACACTTCCGCTTGGGTACTTTTCCTGGCAATTCGTTTTGCTTGGTAGTGATTATTAACGGAAAATGCTTTCTATGACCACGTGCATGCAGAAAATCAAAGGATTTAAATGCAGTTGAATGTAAAAATGAACAAAACTAGAGGAAAAAATTACAACGAATATGTTTATCTGCGATGATTCTCCACCGAATGATTAGCGTACTCATGGAGATGCGCTTGTCGTTTCATTGTGGGACATGTTTTAACAATACTATTAAAAACAAGAAAAAGAAAATTACACAGGGAAGTCCCGTTTCTAAACGAGCAATTGCATTAAAACGGAAGGTTTCAAGTAATATCTGTATTATAAAAAAATCTCTAGGGTGCATTCAAAATTCCATATATTTATTATACCTAGATACTAGGGCATTCCCAGTTACCTAGAGGTTATTTTACATTTTCTATTGTGATATTTTGTTGTCGTAATTTGATTAACGAAAGGACACATGAGTAAATCCGTGGGGACGAAAACAAATTCGTAAATAATTAACCAATCAGAAAAGTGGATAGTGTTCGAGAATCGAATGAGATGCGTCTGAAGCAAGAAGGAACGTATTTCGGTACTAGTTCGCGCAGGAAGCTGGAACAAATGACGAGCGCGAAATATGATCAAAGGAGGAGATGATGCTTAGACCCGATGGCCATAGTACATGAGAATGTTAATCCCGTGGTTGCGATGTGAAAATTCGAAATCTTATCGGAAATGTTTAACGCGATAGCTGTGAATAGAAGTGTTGGAATTGAAGATAATTACTGACTTTTTTATGAGAATTATCAGGGGACTTCGGAATTATCTGCGAAATTATAAGTACGTTATCAAACACGGACATTTTTGTGTGGATGAAATAGCAATATGGAGATGGCACGAATTGGTAACGACGGTCAAGAGTGCTGTCCAACTTCAACAGAAAAGTAAACAATGGATAATTTTGTTAAAAGAAATGAGATCAAGTTTTGTTTAATTTGAAGAATTAGTTTAATATTTGAAAGCAGTGGCCATGCATGCATTCATGGAGGGAATAAACAAAATATAAGTTGAAAAGAATTAACAATGAGTAAGAATAATGTTTTGGGTTTTGGATTTTTGTTTATCACTTGGATATTTGTATGGGCATAGGTTCTTACAGAATATAGATAGCAAATGTTTGCAGAAGTAAGCATTATTATTATTATTATTATTATTATTATTATTATTATCATTATTCGTAATAGTGAGGAGAAGTCCCGATCCCGACATCAATAACTACGTACGTAAATATTACACTGTCGAAATCCTGTGTAGGCGGCCTATCGAACCCGCTCAATAAAAATTTTCTCATGTCCGGACTACCTCTAAAATTAAAATTATTAGTATTTTAACATATAAATAATAAATGGTAGCGATAGAGTAAGAAGAGAGAAAAATTCGGTCATAGTATCACACAATCCATTAGTTGTTACTTTCATTGCGACACATAAACAGAACGTAATAGTTTCTTGGGTTTAGACCAAATACTAATTTTTAAATTAGGACTTTACATAAATTACTAGCTGTACCCGCAACTTTGTTTACGCAGTCTTCAATCTATTTAGAGAGCTTAAAGAAAATAAGAAATAAAGTATAACTATTTAATCTGACATTTTTTTACATTGATATTACAATGTAACACTCGATCTTCTTTATACAAAATTGTTTTCATTTACCTTCAGAAGCAATGACCAATACTTTCGTGGAATCACTCTGCATACACTTGACTAAAACAACTTTTACAAAAATCTATGCATACTAAAAAACCTCTGCCCTTCTGCTTTGTCATCGAAAAACTCAAATTATCGGTAAACTGACGTCTCTTGAACTCAAACGGCCGGCTAGTTTCCAGGTATTATTGGAATACTTCGTATGAACAATTATTATGGTTTCAAGAGTGTGGCCAGGATTTATTTATAGTCTTTTTTATTTTCACATTTATTGATATAATTTTCTAAACCAATGTCTTGAGGCCTCTTCCGGTCTCGTTTCCAATGTTGTGACTGGAAGAGGCCTGTGAGAATGAGACCGGAAGAGGCCTCGAAAACGTTGTTTACAAAATTTTATCACTAAATGTGAAAATAATAAAAACGATTGTCAATAATTAAATCCTGGACCATACTCTTGAAACTATAATTAAATCAGATAGTCTAGGGAACTAACCTGATTACTTATGTTTTTGCGTAGCCGGTAAAATAACAGCTTCACTTAGTGTATTTTATTGTAATGCAGTAGTAATCTCATAAGGACTCTATTACAAAGTTTGGGTGAGTTTAAATTTGAGTAATATGAAAGATACTTGAGTAATATGAAGAATAGATTTATCTACGATGAGACTTACTATACTGTTTTAAACTTGCACTTGGGGGAAGTAGACTACGTCCTCTTGGTTACATATCGTATGAACAAGCAACCAAAACTGATTGTGACTTGTAAATATTATTAGGGCCAGGATGTTTATGACATATCATTTTTCCTTTGCGTTATTTCCATGAAAATATAAGACAAGCGTAAGTTTATCTACAGTGACTAAAATTATGCAATTTTCATATGTCGTATAAAGTCATATTTGGCTTTTTTTTACCCTTTGGTAATTTTCCGTTAATTTTTCACACAATGGTCCTATTTTTTCCATTCATTTTCATATTTTTGTCATGTTTGTATCTCTTTGAATCCATTTTTGCATACTTCCTTGCAGTTGTCTCAAAGAGATTTTTCATATCTTCTAAATTGTTATCTAATTTCTGGCTATATTTTATTATATTTTATTATTTATTATTTATTTATTATATTTTTTATTTATGGCCATATTTTTACATTTTGAAGTCATAAATGCTTGCATATTTCTAACGTTTTTAGGTCGTAAACATCCGGGCCCTACTTATTATGCCTCCAGGAATTATTGAAGGATTTTGGTGTTAATATACTTTACTTAATCATATTTCGTTGCTAAAATTGACCTCTTGTACAACGAAGAATTATCTTTTATGATAAAATGTTCGGATGGATATCTCTGATTAATACGTTTTATTCTGCCACAACACTGCGGATAATGGCGGTAAAATAATTATCCTAATACCTTTATGTTCAATTGTCCCGTCTTCCACAACCAAAAAAATCTTTGGGAATACTGCGCAAACGGCAATGGATCTTATATTTTCCATTAGATGTAACTCTTGGACATATTAGCATGCCACTGATATTTGCATTCAATCTGTAACTTGGACGCTTCACTCTAGTACAAAAGGTAATATGTTCCTAAAATCTCCCGAAAAACTGTAATCCCTTCGAACTGTTTACTATAGTATCTTTAATTTTTTAAACTCCGATTAATAGTTTCAATAAAGTATTGTGGCTATTGTCCATTCGTGTCACACAATGAAAACACACTCCCTCGAAGCAAGTAAAAAACCACTTTCACTGTTTTCAGAAATACCGCACACGGAATGTTCCATACAGCCCGTAGCTATTGACACTTTATCCAACCGATTTACCATTTAGCAAGAGTCGCCGTTATAATTAATTATGCGAGTGCGTCGTTTATTTCCTAACTTTCGAGAAAATTAAATTAAAGAGGAATGTTTTGCCAGTACCGCTTGGTGCATTAAACAAATTCGATCTGTTTCACTTTCGATGTGTTTCAGTGTCTGCATATAAGCTTGCCACTGCTTAAGATTTAATTTCCTTATTTTTTGTTACTCAATTAAGTTATTTTATTCGTAGCTTAATTGTTCAAATAATTATCTATTCATATCAGACTTATAAGAGGCGCCGGCAACCAACATTCGACGGTTCAAACCAGGGAATTCAGGAGAACGTTAAACATCTCTAATTAAATTTCCAGAAAAATAACCACTCGGATGGCTCATGCATAGCGTGCTAGCCTTCCGTAGTGCAATCATGGGTTCGATTCCTTGTCTGGGCAAAATTTAAGTTGTAGCTTTCCATTACAATTGACACCGTTTCTGTAGCTGTGTGACGAAAGAAAACTTCAAGGCGGCCAAGTATGTTGAATGCGGTGAAGAGAACATATCCAGCTCGCCACATGTCTCCTGTAGCGTCATAGCACTGGGCGCAACTGACCGCGTAAGTCGTGCAAGGGGGAGGGGTCGGTCCTATCTTGCCACGCAGGGGCGGATGGACCCCCGGGTTCTCTCAAGGGTCTCTCCGCTGGGGGCGTGTCTGAGAAGGCGTCTGTCCGTTCGCACAAGTGAAGTGACAGAAATCGTCTGCAGGTGGACGGCAGGCTTCATCTGCAGCCGGCCCAAATCTCGAGCGGAAATGATGCTGTGTGCGTGGGAGGTCGGTCACGTGATGCCTCGCAAGGGAGGCGGGTGGAATAAGCTTCCTTGGAATTCGAGTTTGACCGTAGCGATGTGCGGAGGTGATCGCGAGCAGCGTCTTGCGAAGCGTGGCTTTTCGCCACGGGACAAGAGACCAGGGGCGGCGCTAGTGTAGCGAGCTGGGGTTCTCTTGGCTAATACTGAGGCGGCTCGTCTCAGGAGTCGGAGTGCTGTGGAGAGCAGCGTTCCTTAGGAGTGTTCCTTAGGAGTGCACATAGAGTAATAAACGATTGTAAATAAATATGTACAGTAAATTCCGTGTCTGTGTTCTTCCTCATCTTATGACGACGTCACACTCCCTTATCCCACGCGTGGATTATAAACTAGTGGTGCTAAACCAGCACTACTTTCTCGCTCGTATTTTGACGCAAAATTGTGCGAAAAGAACTCGACTTTTGAAAAGAGATTTCAAAATCTAAGAAAAAAGATAGATTTTTAAATAATCTATCTTTTAGAAACATTTTGAAGGGAACAAATCTCTTAATATTTTATTTGTTTAATAAAAGTTCCAATTGCTATTTTAGACAGATCGATATAAAGATCGGTATAATAATATTTTTTCCAAGATCAAGCCAGAGCTAATCGGACCCAAGTTTTATAATTTAACATCTGAAATTCCTATAGCCGCTCAGGAAACGGTCAGTTTAGGTCAAAAATTTTATTTTCCTTTAACTAACAAAGGTAAACAGAAAGTTACGTTTCAGCTTATTAAACCGGTTGAGTCCAATATACAAAAAGTACCACAAACTGAAAGAGAAAATATGAGGAATCTCTTAGTTAATTCTATTTATACTTATGTTAATAATCCGATTAAGTTAAGTAAACAAAATAATCTGATACAACATAATTTTTTGCAAACCAATAACATTCTAAAAAAACATCCCGAATTTGTCGTCATCCCTACGGATAAAGGTGGCGCAGTCGCCATAATAGATAAGTCGACATATCCGACTAAAGTTCAAGAGAACTTTCACTCCAGTGAGGAATTTATCCAGTTAAATAGAGATCCTTCAAGGCAATATCTTTTGAAGATCCAACATGTTTTAAAGAGATATCTTGATAAGAAATATACTCATTTTTCTATTTTCCGTTCTCTATATCCTACAGTCCCTGGCATCGCCAGGGCTTATGGCTTTGCCAAAGTCCATAAGCAAGGAATCCCGTTTAGACCGGTCGCGGTCGCTTCTACTGCATATTCACCTGATTGCAAATTTTCAAAATTTATTAATGATGTCCTTAAAACTTTCTTAAAAACCGATTACCAATTTAATGCCAAAAATTGTCTGGATGTGGTGAGTAAATTAAAACATCTTAAGTTCACTCCTCAAGATGTGAATATTTCTTTAGATATAGTAAAAATGTTCCCCTCAGTGTCTCATAAATTGATATTCTTAACTTCCAAAAACGTTTTAACCTGTCCAATTAGATACAAGGCATCTAGAATACCTAAAACAGAAACTTTACTAGCAGTAAGATTAATTCTTCAAAATATAACCTTTACCTTCAATGACAAAATATATTTTCAAAAAGATGGATGCCCTGTAGGTGGGATTTTAAGATCCATTCTATGTGAACTCACAACGAGAAAATTAGAAACATATCTTCTTTCCCAATTGCATATTAAGTTTTTCACCCGGTACGTAGATGATACTTAAATGGTACTACAACATGATCAAGTTAAGAAAGTTTTTGATCAATTTAATTCATATCAACATAACAAAATTTACACTGGCACGGGAAAGAGAATATACAATACACTTTCTTGATTTTACGCTCTATGGATTTCCGACTTTCCGACTAAAGTTCCCTCTAGTCTTCCTCTCCTTCCCCCACCCCTCCCTTCTATCCCTACCCCTCCCAGAATTCTTGTCCAGAAACTCTGGCACATTCATGTCCGTACTCTCCCCGTAGTAGGATCGGACTTAGTAGACAACAGTAACTTTATCTTTGTCCAAACTTGTTATATTTCTCCACACCTTACTGTGAGTATGAAATTTCTCTTACTGCCTTGCCTTCTCTCTCTTGCCTTGTCTTAGTTTAGTGTAGTGTAATTAAGACTATTTTTTTTAGATTTTTAAAGCTTAGACACGTTGTTTTAATCACATTTGTAATTTTAATATTTAATGTTATAGGTAAAGTTCTTCATCATGTTACCAAGCACTAAAGGAAAGAATGTAATACTTCTTTCATTTCCATTACATCAAGTGTATGTATTTATAAATTTAGAATTATCATTTGATTGATATATACAACTTACGTGTTACTTGTTGAAATATTATAAAAAATGACCATAGCAACATATTATAGTATAAAATTTCGCAAACCTTGTATGACATTAATGTAATTCTAGTGTTTAGGATACTTATTTCAACATCAATTCATTAATTATGGACAATATCATGAATATTTTTCTTTTACACCTTGATGTACGTACTCACGCAATAATAGAAATGTAAATACTTGTTTTGTTTCAATCTTACAAATAATCTATATACATCCAATCTATATTTGCGTTAATTTTATCTTTTTTATTTTAGATTTTAGCTACATAAATGTTTATAGGCCTCATGATGGAGGCACATTTCTTAACTCCGAAAAGTAGCTATGCCAATTTATTGTACATTGTATGTTTTAATAAATAAACAGTATGACTGTCTAAAAAAGCAATTGCCATTTTGATTAAACAAATAACTAGGTAAGAATCAGACATTTTTTCAACTTTAATATTTTAGTTGAAGGAAGACTCCGAGTCAATTTTAAACTTTCGCAATTTTCAAAAAATTAGTGTTTTGAAATTTTCGTCTTTTAATTGAAATTTTCTCGACCAGTTTTAGGATTTATTTGTTGTATGATAATAGCAGGGATTGAATTCGTTTAACATTGTTTGTAAATTTCAACAATAAGTGTATTTGATTTGGGAAAAATGAAAGCCTTGTATCTCTTTGTTAGATCACCAACAAAGATCACTAATAATATATGTGCAAAATAAGTTTTTGGCATTTTGACTAGAAATAAAGAACCTATTTGATGATGTACCAGGCACTGGATTTTAAAAAATGGACTAATCCCCCTCTTGTATTTGTCTGGAACCAAGAGAAGTCATCTATAAAGCAACATTATTTTCAAAATCTCAACGGATTTAATTCTGAAATGAAAGCGAAATAATATCCTACTTATGCATATAAAGATCAAGTAATCTTCTAGTGTCCGTCCATCACATTAGCGACTTTCCAGTTCACCTTTTGGACATGCAAGGTGTCATTCGACGTTACTCTGCTGTTTCTATAACATCCTACGAGATCATAAATATTATCATCTTTATTGTTGAATTATTTTTTTAAATATATAGTAACAGATAATCTTGGAGAACGTTAAGTGAAGGTGATTGCCAGCGCCAAAAGGCAGCGTCAATTTGTCTCAGCAACGCAACTCTGTTGGTTGCTTTAAGTGACCCCAGGCAAGCTAGCCAGGCCAGGCGGCCCCACGCCATCCTCCCTCGGCACCCTGGCGTTAAATTGCACAGGACCTTCGAAACCCGCCAGGACGCTGCAAGTTTCGCGCCAATCGTCCCCGAAGTACGGGCGCAGAGCAAACAGTGCGGGAGCGGGAATCAACAAAAAATTATAACTTTGGAACCGTTTGGGATATCATGGTAAAACAAAAACACAGTTGTGTCCATGAGTATTATCTACAATTTATTTAAATTTCATGATGATTGATTAAGTCGTTTTTCAATTAAATTCGTGACGAACAAACAGACAATTGGTTTGACATGAGGTTCATTTTAGTAATTGAGTAAGTGAGTTGAAAAAGTATTTAAAAGCTGGAAAATTGAAAATCACATACATTTAAACTTTATTTATCTGTTTGTAAATTTATTTTTTATCTGTATATAAGTATTACTTCCATCTGAAAATATTGTACCTGTATTTAAAGATCACTCCCACGCAGGAAATCTAGGGTTGTTCTTTGATCTAATTTTGCTTCTGTATCCCATATATCTCATCCATTTTCTACCGTTTTTTAAATTGAATAAAAAATACATAATAAAATTCCATTCATAAGTTCAAACATTTGAACATATGAATTTTAACACATGTATAAAACCTAGCGTTCACACATTTTAATGAAAAACGTAACACACGTTGTGCGTGACATAGCATCATGATATCAGTCATTCTGTCTCATTTTAAACTTCTTACACTAAATTTGTAGTCAAAACCAAAAGAAAGGCACATTCGAGCGCTAGGGAGTCTCAATGTAGATATTTTTGCGATGGCACGTCTAAATTGTTCTGGGTCTGTTGTACAAATTTTAATGATCCCATACGAAAACTTTGCCACCCATTCTGAGGAACATCGCAAGGCTAAATTTTAAGTGATGTCGAAATGTAGCAGACTAACAGCACATTAAAGTGCGTATAAAAAGGAAGAACAAAGCGATCTGCTACTGTTTCGACGGTTCAGGTGAGTTCAGGTCACGTCAAAAAGAGATCCCATTGTGGGATCCTCCATTTCGAGAAAAAATGAAACATTTTAATTAAAGTAAAACAAGTGGTGTTACAGAATGGAAAATATATTCTGGTATTGGTAGTTTTCTATGATATTGAGCTTCTGTTAGCTTTTCGGCTTTACCCCGTATTCTTCCCAGCTGACATGCATCGGCTCCTAAATGACCTACCAGGGCCTCTTGCGGGTCTCACCGCTTCTCTGTGTCATTTCCATATAATCCTCGCTTCCTAAGCCTATCTCGGTCGCGTACCTTTTCATATTTGCCTCTGGCTCCATCTTGTTGTCTCTTGCCCCATCTCGTAGCTTGTACTATTGTACTGATGGTACGGATTCAGTTATTCAATTACACACACATTTCTCTGTCATTTCAAGAGATTATGAAGGGATACATTTAATCTTGGTACATCTAATATTGGAAGGACTCGCGGTTCTCTCCAGGGCACGAACACAACGTCAATCATTCATACCTTTCGCTTATTTCAAACTCATATTATCAGTGTCAACCTTTTGAAATTTTTAAAAATTTGGATTTATCACTAAAAATTGGACTTGTGACATCTTTATAAGTGTGTTTCATTCTATTTTAATGAGAAGATAAAAAAATTGATTTCGTTTTTGGGAATATTTTGAAAATAACACAGCGTCTTGATTTTTATTAGTAACATACCACTGAAATAGAATATTTGATAAATTGTAACCTGGACTAACTAGTTTCACTATTTAAAAATAGAAATGAATTGATAATTAGACAACTCAAGAACTATATAATTCTAGAAGTCAATAACTATGTAATTATGATTATGTAATAACTATTTTTGGAACAAACATTATTTTGAAAATACATTTTTACAATAGAACGCATGACCTTTAGGTTTTTAATATTAATTTGAAGCAGGTAATTATTTCTGACACCCATAGCCTCGGAGTGAAATTCAGAGAGGAACCACAATTAATTGACAGCAAACAATAGAGCCACCACAACAGGCGGCAATAAATTGCCGAAATATCAATTCCAAGGTAGATTCATGCACCAGACGGAAATAGCCGTTACACCTCAGGGTGTCAGCGATTGAGTATCAAGGGGCAAGCGTCAATGTTTCAATGGCTACAACTTCATAACAACTCAATTTACATTGTAATGAGTCGAACCTCAATATAAACAGATGCGTTCGAATGAAAACGGCAATAAAACACAGCAATAAAAACAAAAGAGCCATGTTAACGGCCATGCTGGCTTCTGTGCCAAATGAGTAAAATACTTCTACTCAACACTGCCAGAATGTTTCAAATAGATTTTTTGTTTACATTGATCCACTTTGTTGTGACCCTCGAGTTTGTTCATCAGCTTAATGACATGACGATGCTCAATGCTCACCAAGACAGTTTCAATAACATGTGCAAAAATACGACTGATAGGTTCACTTAAACGTATGTACAATGGAAACTTGATTTGTCAAGTTTTACAATAAGACTTACACTTTGATGTTGATAGAAGGGAAGCCTAGTTGAAGTGACAAGGGAATCTTTGCCATGCTATCTGCAGTGTCAAGGTGAATGTGGAAAAGTTCATTTTGAAAGCCAACTAAATGCGAAATTTATGTGCAAAAATATGAAAACTTCCTACCTCCAACATCGTCATTGTCGACACTATTCCCGATCATCACCATCCCCACGTTCATGAACACAATCATCATCAGATGATGGTATTGATGGCAATTTCCCATTTAGTTGGCTTTCAAAACTAATTTGACACCTCAGTAAACCAAATTACACATATTAAATATGTTGTTAATATCATAAACTTCATTCTTCCTCTGATTCTCTTTCATTCGTTTATTCCATCTCCACTAAGAACGCATCACCTCTAAATTATTATGACCTCAACCACCACTTCAGATTCACCCTCCTACAAACATCATCGAACGTTCAATACGAACCATAGTTCTAACTTAAGTTTCGACACGTATTGTCAAAAAATCATTTGTCGCAGCATTTGCCTTCACACTCGAATACCTTGCCATCAAGAAACTAGTGGTGCTACAAAATCGCACAGAATTTATCATTTAAGTTAGTTTCATGTTCTCTTGAATCGGGTGTTATTTTATGGTTTCGCCCCTCTCACTGTTTTTACTTTCCTGTATACGTACGTATACACGGAGTGATATACGCAGTATAGGGAAAGTTATGTAATGCTGCGCGAAAAAATGGCCAATTTTCGGCGGAAAAAAATTAATTGCCGGGCCGTGAAAACGAATAAGTGGATGAAACCAGTTGCTAAATTAAGAAAAAAAAATCCTCTATCTCGTGGTGTGGTCAAAATCCATGATTTGTTGCTTCTTTATACTTAAAAATCGATTGACGGCATTCCGTCCGTCTGTCCGTCTGTCCGTCTGTGGTCAACGCTAGCGCCCAAACCTGTTCGGTCGAGTTTCTTCAAAATTGATATTCCCCAGTCGATCTGATTCTAGTCGAAGCTTTGTGATTTTGAAAAAGATTCTTTAAAATTTGGGGGTACTTTATATGAAGCCCCCCGGGGATTTTCAACATTTTCTCAAAAACGGCTCCAAATTTTTTCTTTAAATTTCTTGTATGAATAGAGGAAAATACACTTTTTAACATGGCATAGGTCCGATTTTCACGTACAGCTCTGAATATTCGAAAATTGTGAAAGTTTGAACTTTTTCGGCGTCTTTCTCCAACTACAAAATTGAAGATAGAGATTTTTTCTTCAAATAAAATTTGTTCTGCATATTGAGTTCTTTAATAAAGGTCATGTAAATGTTTTTCACAATTTTGGTAGTTTTCGTGCAATATTGCGTGCAATATGTGCAATTTTAAAATATTACAAAAACAAAATTTTCTCAAAAACGGCTCCAAATTTTTTCTTTAAACTTTTGGTAGGGATAGTGGTAAATGTACTCTATCAATGACTATAAAAGCCATTTTGGTCTATCGGTTGGTTTTTTCAAAAATTATAAAAATGTAAATTGTTTTACTTGTCTCTCACGTCGTTAATATTTACATTATCGGCGATTTTTTTACATTATTATATTTACGAGTATATATGCTTTAAATAATGTCAAGTAAAGTTTCTCGAAAACACTACCGTTTTCTGTGAAAAGTAGCTCAAATTTCGGCATTTTCAGAAATGCTCAAACGTCATTTTCTGGTATATGGCTGCAATTTTGTTCTTGAAACTTTTGTAACGGATAGTGCTAATTACACTCATTAGTATAGCGTGAAGTTTATTTTGAGTTTGTTTTGTTTTTTTCAAAAATTATATAAATGTAAATTTTTCGAAAGATCTCTCACATCTTTAATATGCACATTATCCGCAATTTGTAAAGATGATTATATTTGTGAGTGTAAGTGCTTCAAATAACTTCAAATAAAGTATTTTGAAAACTCAAAAATTTTCTGTGAAAATGAGCTTCAAATTTCGCATTTTTAGTAGTGCTAAAACGCCATTTTCTCTTAAACGGCACATAATTTTTAAAAGAAAATTGCCATTTACGGCTAGGTTTTTGTGTTCTTTAATATTCTAAAATTAATGTTTCTGTTCTACCAATAGGAAACCGAAAAATTAAGAAAATGACAAAAAAATGTACTTTTGGCGATGATAGATGGTAGCTGGCAAGAAAGAGTATGTGGCAATTCCGAATAGCTAGCGAAGACCCAGGAAAATAGAAAACTAATACGGGAAAGTCTGTGCCATTCTGTAGCACCACTAGTTTCAGTTAACATCTCTGAATTTTCGAAAATTACAAACCTTTAAAAGTTTTTGAACGCTCATCTACAACATTATAAAAAAAGTTAATCAAAAAGTGTTTAATTATCACGTAAATTTCACTAAATTTGACGCAAATAAAAAATACATAAATAATATTTTATCGAGACGGTACCATGTTTTGCTTTCTCATGAACATAAGTGTGTACTGAGTAATATACCGAGTAATATAAGTAATATAAAAGAAGGAGAATAATCTTTTGGCCTGGGGGGAAACTGTGTGTAAAATTGAGGAACTGGATCCGTACATCGAGAACAATGGTATGTGATGTGCGAAGATACGCAACAGACAAGAACAAATACAAGTACAAGTACAATGATACCTTATTTTCCGTGGCGAGGCTTCGGACCATGAGCCCCGCTCTTCCGCCTGACCACGCAATTTCCTCTACGCTCCTGTCACCAATTAACAGAGAAATGTGTTATCACTTGGGCGAAGAACCTGGCGATTTGAAATTTTGCTCAGAGGCTGCATTTAGGCTTGAGGATCTTTAACATGCAGTAAATCTACAACATAGTACACTCGGTTTTTTTCTGCGAAGGAAGGCGTACGAAGGATTTTTTTGCCCTTAAAAATCCACTGCTTCGATCAGGTTTGAACCCACAAACTAGGATATAACAATTCGAACCGCTAGCCCCTTCTCCACCGAAGCCACGATTTCCTCAGGGGCGCGAGAGAGGACCTGAAGGTGTTTTAGACGCCGATAGCAGCTGGGAAGAGGTTCGAGAGCCACAAAGTTAGCCACAATTCAAGAGAAAAGGAAAATAAATTATACGAGAAAGACTGTGCCATTTTGAAGGAACACTAGTGAAATTGTTTCTGAGCGATTTGCAATGGAGCATACAAAATATACGACTATTGTATTTCACCACGTGCTCCATGATAAAAACTGTAGTGGAAAGTAGTGGTATTTATGTTCTCTCCTTTGTGAAATGGTACACGCAAGTAGCAATTGTTTGGGGGTTTTAACTTTGTTCTGTTTTATAAGATTCCTTTGTATTCAGACACACGCCATATCGTAAGAGCTGGTCCGTATAACTAAATGAGGAAAGTCACGCACTCAACAATGCATTCTTTCAGCAAAACCACACCGATTTTCCTCGTCATCGCCTGTTTTCAACTTTATATTCCAAATCACAAACAAAAAATGTGTTTCTTATTGCTTTAAAAATTAACTTTATTTTAAGTTGATTTAAATGTAAATATTTTGCATTCATTTTCATTATAATGATATCCTATTTTAATTTTACCTCACATAAATACAAGTCCGGTAAAATTAAACATATTTAAAATAAAAAACATTATCCCATCTGATTTTAAGGCAAGCCTACCGTTTTCAGAACCTTTTGTCCATCGAAGCTTTGCCAGATATCAGTCGGGAAAGAGAGAATCACGTGCTGCAGAAATATAACAACAACACAACAACAATAATAACAATAATAATAATAATAATAATAATAATAATAATGCCCCTATTTCTCACGGGCTCCGATATAAATCCTGTTCTTCTTTAGAGGCTCAGGCCATAAATCTTGCTCTTCCGCTTGCCTACTGAAATATCTATACATTTACGTAATTACAAGTGAAGACTTCAGCAGAAGAAATTTTCAGCAGAAGAATTCCAATTTTTGTTTCTTCAGAAAAGGGAATAATTCTTGTTCCTCTATGTTGTAAATAACTTCATCTAACTCCTTGTGTAATCAGAATTCACGTTTTGTGGATCTTCGATATTGAAGAATTTGTTTATGGCAATACCGCCTGTCCGCCCGCCGTCCTGTCCGCCCGCCGTCCTGTCCCCTCGCCATTCCGTCCGTCATCCTGTCCGTCCGTCATCCTGTCCGTCCGTCATCCTGTCCGTCCGTCATCCTGTCCGTCCGTCATCCTGTCCGTCCGTCATCCTGTCCGTCCGTCATCCTGTCCGTCCGTCATCCTGTCCGTCCGTCATCCTGTCCGTCCGTCATCCTGTCCGTCCGTCATCCTGTCCGTCCGTCATCCTGTCCGTCCGTCATCCTGTCCGTCCGTCATCCTGTCCGTCCGTCATCCTGTCCGTCCGTCATCCTGTCCGTCCGTCATCCTGTCCGTCCGTCATCCTGTCCGTCCGTCATCCTGTCCGTCCGTCATCCTGTCCGTCCGTCATCCTGTCCGTCCGTCATCCTGTCCGTCCGTCATCCTGTCCGTCCGTCATCCTGTCCGTCCGTCATCCTGTCCGTCCGTCATCCTGTCCGTCCGTCATCCTGTCCGTCCGTCATCCTGTCCGTCCGTCATCCTGTCCGTCCGTCATCCTGTCCGTCCGTCATCCTGTCCGTCCGTCATCCTGTCCGTCCGTCATCCTGTCCGTCCGTCATCCTGTCCGTCCGTCATCCTGTCCGTCCGTCATCCTGTCCGTCCGTCATCCTGTCCGTCCGTCATCCTGTCCGTCCGTCATCCTGTCCGTCCGTCATCCTGTCCGTCCGTCATCCTGTCCGTCCGTCATCCTGTCCGTCCGTCATCCTGTCTGTCCGTCATCCTGGCTGTCCGTCATCCTGGCTGTCCGTCATCCTGGCTGTCCGTCATCCTGTCTGTCCGCCATCCTGTCCGTCCGTCATCCTGTCTGTCCGTCATCCTGTCTGTCTGTCATCCTGTCTGTCCGTCATCCTGTCTGTCCATCATCCTGTCTGTCCGTCATCCTGTCTGTCCGTCTTCCTGCCTGAATGTGACCAACGCTAGTGCTTAAGCCGTTTCGTCTCCAAAATTGATCGATCTTCTCCAAAATTGATATTTCCGATCGATCTGAACGAACTTGTCTTCTGAGTTTGAATCATATTTTAATTTTGTGGGTCCTTTCAATGAAGCTACAAAAACATTTTAAAATGTTTGTGATATGTTTTAAAAGCCTCCACATATGTGGATAAAGGACGCTTAAAGAACAGTCCTTATTGACATTAAAAGAGCAGGTCTCACAGTCGTTGAAATCCCTGATTAGACTAATGAACAAAAAATTATTTTTTTCATATCTCCAGGACTAAAGTAGGTGAGTTCAAAGAAAACGACCACGCTGATTTCGAAAAGCATCATAAAAAGTTTCTATCACGCAAGATTCTAAACATATGAACATATTTAGGTATTTGAAATAAACAAAATCCTATACTAATTTCCGCATTGTCACTCCGGTTATATTCCCCAAAAATTTTATGAGCGTGCTGCATAAGAGGTAAGGACAAGTTAAAAATGGAATACCTTATATTCGTGCAATAATATGCAGACATTAAAATGATTTGTTGGTATTCTCCAACATTGGTAGAGCGAATAACAATGATTTGAGTTTTCCATTCAAACACAACCTAAAATTCGTTGTACAGGTGACAACACTGGTGAGAAGCCCATGGTTTGTACTGATCATAAATACGATAGCCAAAGTATAAAGGATATGCAAATTTTGTATTATCATATTTTTTCCTTTGAAGTTTGGATGTAAATCTTTCACATACGTAACAGAAGTTATCTGGTTGATTCGCACACTTTCAGATGCATTTTATCGAAACTATTAAATTCTACAGAATATGTGGTGAATTTCACATTATAAAAACACAAAATTGTACTATATTAATGTATCTGAGACACGCGCAAACCAGACACGAACTTCACGCGCACTGCGGGTACAGTTCCGTATGACACCGTACAGTTCTGTATGAGAATGTTATAAATATTGTTAAATAAATGTTGTTAAATTGTGTGTCTGCCTGAAAAATTAATGGACCTTTCAAGAAATAAAAAATAGGCAAATATTTAAACCATTTTCTCAAAAGCGACTCCATTTTTTCGACGGCTCGTGCTTTGGGTTAAACAACCCCCAGATAATCGAAAAAAGTAGTACAATATGTTAGGAATATGCATTTTCCTTTTAATGATATTAAAGGTATTGCAGCAATATCGACGTATATTAATTTCGAAGTCAAATAGTGCCCAACGAGCGCTCCTTTCAGTGTCTCGTGCTTTCATGGGAGCAGTGCACCGTGACACGCGAGCTCTTTGACTGGGTTTACTGCGTTTACTCTTTTGTCGCTAAACGTCAACATAGAGACGATGTCGTTGACGACATCGTTGTTTTCGCACCGCAACGAACCACCGGCGGAGGCTGGCCGCAGTGTGTGGCGGCGTCCGATGGGAATACCAATGAAACTAGCAACTTAATTTAGGAACTTTGCTTGTTATTAAAAGTACACTCTTTCAGTCAATTCTTGACGGTACTGAATGCATTTTTTATGATGTTTGAAGAATTTGTTTTCATTTGATGTTAGATTAGTATATTCAAAATGTACATTTGATAAGTCCTTTGTGTAACATTGACCATTCTGGAAGAAAATCCTCCTTTTTGGCGTTCTTCTTTCATACGGAACCAGCAGTCAAGTGGAAGATCGTGAGATAGTTGTTGTGTGAATGTTATTTCTGGTTGTTGATTTTGTTGATCCTGCCGACGAATAATATTTCTCGACGAAGTAGGAATCTCTACAGAGAGCATACATTATTTTTTTTATTTATTTCTTCTTGGTCGGCAATACAGTCTTTTAAGGGTTTTCATAAATAAGATCAGTAAATTACATTTTTGAATTGGCCATCCCATCCATAAGGTATAAGAGGTACTCTGACTTATCTGATGTTTAAATTTAATTGTTGAATAAAAAGGAAAAGGTAGGCGGTTATGTTATGTAGCTGAATCGGTTTACGGTGGTTTGAATCTATCTTTTGAAAATCTTTACTTAATGCGTGGATAGACCGCCTTTTTTCCTACGTTAAAAATAGTGGTACTTGGGGGCGTATGCAGGTTGTGGTAAAAATTGTTTGCTAATTTGGCTATGGTTTCTTCAATTTTTGGTATTTTTACTTCTCGATAAATTTGTTCATTTGTGATGAACGAAGAGGTATTCAGGATATTTCTTAGAAACATATTTTGGATTACTTGAATTTTGTTAATATTGCTTAATGCAATCCTGAAAAATTACAAATCTTTCATTATTGCAAAATATATATATATATATATATATATATATATATATATATATATATATATATATCACGGTAGTGAAATTTTCGAGATAAAATAATTTTATTTCGATATCATCACCACCAGTAGCAGCAATAACTAAGATCATGAAATTAACTGGTGTAAAAACGTATCCAAACAACATTGCTTGAGACAAAGTGCTGGAGTGCGATCATCATATTTTCGAAATTTAGTTTATATTTCTTTTGAATGAATTCGATTACCGGCAATTGTATCAATGCAGAACTAATACAAAAACTCCAGTTCCTCCCGGAAATCAAATCCGGAACCATATGTGCGGGAGGTCAACATACCTGACAAAGACACTACGCATACAATTATGTAAGTAATGTTTGAATATTGGCTTATATTAAACTTAGTTTTCACTAATTTACATGAATTGAGTACGTCTTAATATATACTAGGATTCTGAATTTTGAAACTTACGAGTACATTTCCATCATTCCAAGGATCTGCAACACTCAGTTTGTTGGGGCAGCAGCCGCCACTGCTTTAACATATTGAAAATATCTTACTTTGAATCGATGCAGTCAACAAAAACAGGGAGAGATACATTCTAACCTTACTGCAGCAAAACTAATAGGTACAAGTTGATACCCATTGACAATAAAACAATAATATAATTTTCCATTCGTCTCTTCACAGACTTTACTGTTTCCACATAACCTTTTAAAATGATATCTCTAAGTCTCTCAACCTAGAAATTCTCATACTGTGTCTTAGAACACTCAAATGTTCATCATCTTGAACATCAGCTTGCATCAAAATAGATATTACATCGTTCCACCTTTTAAATTCACAAATGCCATCTTATTAAATAACACAATGTCTTCTTTAGTGCCACAAATCCTCCCCACGTAAGCTCCGCCCATCTGCAGAAAAGCAAATAGCGACATATTTGAAGCAAACAGCTTGAAATCCGCTACCCACGCAGAAGACAACAGATGCAATATGCAAGCACGCTCTATTTCCGTATCTGCATCGACCTTGAACGATTCCCCTCGCAAATTCCTCGCTGAGCGGGAAGACGAAGGCAAAACAAAAAAAAAATAGAAAACATAAAAAAAAGGAAGACACCGCGTTTCCGGACAGAGATTGCTTCGAGATCGCGCTCAACCGCGGATCCCCGGAGCACACGCGACGGGGCGCGGCGAATGCGAGAGAGGCATTACACGAGCGCTCCGGCAGATGAAACTGCAGAAACGGAGACATCGGGATTCAGCCGACCTGGCACAAGCGCAGCGCATCGCAACGCAACGCGCCGGGGCTCTTCCCAGCAGCCGAGCGCTAGGCGCGCGCGGGAACCAGAGTGGTGCCGTAGACTATAATTTTACGTCTACGCATGTTTCCTACACGTAATCTACGTGTAGTCTACATGGCTCTTTTTACGTGTAGACTACGTAGACAATGTATTCTGTGTAGACTATTTATTTCTCCACATCGAATAACCCAAAAAAGTTTATAATAAGTAGTAGTAGTACAAGCATGTTTTAATGTAATATGAAAATAATTATTTACGATTCAGTAAGACAAAAAAAATATACCATTCCTGATGAAGAAAAGACAACCTCCGTATCCATCTCAAGAAACCAGTAAGAAATTGTTCCAACTTGCACTCCTTTAGTATTACTTTAGATGTGATCCAATCGATTTCCATTAATTGTGATCCAATAATTAGAAATTAATTTTGGCTTCGGGGGCGGATCCTGACCCTCTTAGGTTCGCCCTTGCCTCACAAAAAAGATATGTTATATTATTGTCTACATAGATTATCTTTGTCGACGCGTCCGTTGTCTACGCGTTGTTTACGTGTAGACGTAGACTATGGTTCTTTACGCGTAGACGCACATCACTGGCGGGAACACGGCAGGCACTCCCCGATCACCCCAGCGGGTTGATCTGTGTTACAAAGTCAATATTTTCACATTATGCAAATATTATTGTTGCTATTTAAGCGTAATTTTTTAGTCATGATTTTTTTCCATGTGGGAAATTAGTTGTGTGCGTGGGTTCTCAATGGCTTATACGTAGGTTATTTTTTAAATAAGGTCCATTTGTGAATGAGAGTGACATTGATGCGCGATCGCCGAAGTGTGCTTGTTTCTGATTCCAACGTACTTTTCCCGCCTTTTGACGCCTTTTCCAGCCGTATGGTATGTATGTGAGCCGAGCTGTAGAACTTAAGAAAAATTGTGTCGCCTGCCGATGTTGCCACGTGTCTGCACAAATACCAAGGCTAAACAGGTCTTTGGTTGGAAATGACTGGATCGTCCACCTTACAGTCCAGACCTTACACCCACTGTCTAATACATGTTTAGATGTTTAAACAATTTTCTGCATTGTCAACGGTTTAGTGACAACAAAGAAATGAGAACTGCAGTCAGGGATTGGATTTCATTGATGTCTGAGTTTAAAAACTTGTTGCACGATATAACAAATTTTTGAAAAAAAATAAAGATGAAAGTATGTAGATAATTGTAAAAATATATTTTTATGATATGTTGAAAATTTTCCTTCTTATTAAGAAACAGACATATATATATATATATATATATATATATATATATATATATATATATATATATAGGGTTTATAAACAATTTTTAGAGGTGAATGTCGAGGACAATAGAATACTGAGGGTGGAGGAGACTAGAGCAGCTGTAAAGGCGGTGGGGGCGAGGCAACCTAGTGTAAAAGTGGGGACGTGCGAGGCAGGTGTAGGACGCCTTTAAGGACGAGGGGACGGCGAAGGTTGCTCATGTCGCGTCTGAATGTGCAGCCACTCACTGAGCTGAGAATACACGGATAAGGGAGAGAACGGGAGACAGAGCAAGAGTGAGGGCGGGGGTGAAGCGGGAGCGACAGCGGAGGCGATGCAGAGGGCTGCGGTGAGTGCGGTGGGTTGAGGAGAGATCAAGGGCGAGAGCGGGGACGAGGGTGCTGGTGAGTGCGAGGGAGACGGCGGGGGCGGGGGCGACAGTGGGAGCGAGGGTGGCGTAAAGGGCGGGAGAGAAGGAGGGGGCCCGGATGAAGTTGGGTGCTAAAGCGTGTGGGTGAGGGAAGGAGCCCGGATGGGGAGGAGTGAAAGAGTGAGGACGGGGCCAAAGGCTGGGTCAAAAGCTTGGCCAAGGGCGGGGGCAAGGGCGGGGGCAAGGGCTGGGCACGGGCGGGGGCAAGGGCGGAGCACGGGCGGGGGCAAGGGCAGGGGCAAGGGCGGGGGCAAGGGCGGGGGCAAGGGCGAGGGCAAGGGCGGGGGCAAGGGCGGGGGCAAGGGCGGGGGCAAGGGCGGGGGCAAGGGCGGGGGCAAGGGCGGGGGCAAGGGCGGGGGCAAGGGCGGGGGCAAGGGCGGGGGCAAGGGCGGGGGCAAGGGCGGGGGCAAGGGCGGGGGCAAGAGAACGAGCGAAGGTACAAGAGCGAGGGCGGGGACTAGGGCGCAGGCAAAGGCGGGGTCAAGGCCAGGAGCGATGGCGGGGGTCCGTGCGGGGATGGAGGTAAGGACGAGGGCGGGCGAGGGCGGGCGAGGGCGGGTGAGGGCGGGTGAGGGCGGGTGAGGGCGGGTGAGGGCGGGTGAGGGCGGGCGAGGGCGGGCGAGGGCGGGTGAGGGCGGGCGAGGGCGGGCGAGGGCGGGCGAACGGGGCATGAGCAGGCGAGGGCGAGCGGGGCGTGGGCAGGCGAGGGCGAGTGGGGCGTGGGCGGGCGAGGGCAAGTGGGGTGTGGGCGGGCGAGGGCGAGTGGGGCGTGGGCGGGCGAGGGCGAGTGGGGCGTGGGCGGGCGACGTGCGGCCTCCGCTGCGGTCGCTGGCGCCGCCGGCCTCCGCTCCCTATGCCGGAGGGGGCGCCACGCTGTTAATTGATGGGCAAGGTAATTGCCCTATCCATCACGATAAAGTGTTCGAGCGGGTGTATCGGCGTGCCGCAGATTCCTAGTCATAACCCCACCCCACCCCGACCCGTCCCGTCCCGTCGCGTCTCTCCGTGTCGCACACCGCACGTGCCGCGACCGCGTCACACTCCCCGAGGTCCACGTGCCCCGACGCTCTTTCCGGGACGCACCGCAAGGGGCGCTGCCTTCGCGCTTTCGATTTGCCTGACTGACCCTCGCAAATCCTTCGTAACATATGGACGTGGCACATGCGTTAATTACTTTTGGAGAAAACTAAATTTCCATTCTACAATTCTTCATTCTCCTGGACGAGGCATTGTTTCTCCTGTACAATCTTTAGAGTTCTAGAAACTTCTCCCCTCGTGAAGGTCCGTGGGAACCCCTGGCGGCGGATGTCTTACGCCTTCCAGACCGGAGGGGTGTCATGTGACAGCCCTCGACGACTTAAAACCGTCACTGATCGGGTACGACCAGAAGAGGCATGAGCAGTGGCGTAGGCGCAATGTATGCGAGTGATGTGTTACATCCCCCAGTTTTCCATCACTTAAGAATATTTTCAATAAAGTATTTTAGTTTCTTCTGTAAGTATCTCCCTCTGATTTTCTATTCCCTCTCGCCATTTACATGCGCGGTCCAATAGGCGTTAGTCCCCTCTGGAATCCCTGCTGGATGTGACGGACCGAGAAACATCCCTTGAACGACCTTACTTCGTTGGCGGGGTCATTAAACTCACAGCCATTTGCTGTGTGCAAGCTGCGCAGTTTTGGCTGCCGGAGATGTGACATAGCTTCTCACATCAAAGGCTTCTCATTGGCGTTAGTGTATCCCCTCCCAACAACCATCCATACCCCCTCCTCTGATGCAGTCATAATTCGACAGCACGCCTGGGAATCCCAGAAGTCACGTGCTACGATTGGGACCCGGGAGCGGGGGGCAGACGGCACGACTGTCTTTCTTTACAAGTCAAGCAAACCTGCCAACTTTGCTTAAGCACATTTGCTTAAGCAACCTGATTCAATACAGCTTTGTAACTCGATGTGTGTTAGCAGGCCTGACAAAACAAGATCACACCCTTCATGTAAGAAAATCGTATGACCAGGTATGACAGAGACAATCCGTGAACTCGAAACGGTGCGAGCGATGTTATTTCGTTCATCATGTGAGTCCTGCGTTCTAGCGTAAATGCTGTTTCCTACTTAATGTGCATTAAATAGACTACTTTGCCAGATTAGTGATGCGTTAAAGAGAATCGTGAATTCGAAATTGTAACGCGAAAGAATAAAATGTGTGTGAGTGTGAATCGACCCAAATAGCGAGTTCATCCTGTTCATTTGTGATAGTGGATGAATTATTTGTTGCAGGGAATAGTGGATGGTGAAGTGTTTCTTTGTGTTATAGACAGGATTCGTGAAATGCCGTGTAGTTCTTTCTCCTATTCCGAAAAACGTAAGGTAAATAGTGGTGGAGAACCAAGACAACGCGAATAGATCTCGAGTTCAAAAATTAGGTATGTATTTTTTGTGGTTATTTTTAGTTTTATTGTTTATGTAAGTTAGTGCACGCAATGAGAAAATGATGATTTTCAAGGAAGATTAAGAAGGTATCTAATTTGCAACATAAACGTCTTCGGAGTAATGTAGAATGACTTAGACTTTAAATATTTGGAATTATGCCTTGTAATATCATGATCGCATCCCCACATGTACTAGCAAGGAGACGCCACTGGGCATGAGTGTTAGGCACGAGCAATTTCTGTTGCGTCTGTGTCATTGCCATTAAATGTTAAGTTTTATTGAATAACTAGTGAAGTTGTGTGAGTTTCACGAGATGTAAAGCTCATGTGATAATGTACTTTGCCAAAGTAATGCTTTTGAATTAATTTGGTGAATATGACTGCTACCGTGGGAACCATCTGATTACCACCAAATGCAAGGCATAGGTCTGTCTGCAACTGTAAGTTTGAGAACTCACTTTTCAAGTGTCTGCTAAATTTATCACCGCATTTTTCTTATTGAATTGTGAAAGTGACTCAATTGTGATTAATCTTGATTGAGATCCTGATAATGCAATTTCTGGAGGTGGTTGATATATCCATCAAGTCACGACATGATCTTATAAGCATTTCTCTTCTTCAGTTGAATTTCTATGTAATTAATGTGTCACTAATTTGTGAGAGTTACTTTGCTACCGTTTATTTACGTTATTTAACTGTAGTACGCTTTTACATATGACGCTATATCTCCAGTGCGGTAGTGTTTGGCGTCCATCCAGTTATATCTTGACCATCTCATATTTAAAAGCACAATTGAGTGATCCAATTGGCAATCTAGTTGAATTGCTATTATTAAATTTAGTAATTTCTTAATTATTTATTCGCTCTGGACATTCATGTCTCTCCTGTATCATGTGGTCTGCGGCCTCGGAATAACAATAATTGTTAACAATAATTGAATAACAATTATTGTAAGCTGTATTTATACTTCTCTACGTTACATTCAATGTTTTTTTGTTTCTTCGTAACACAATTCAACTATCATTCAACAGTTTAATATCAAGTGCTTTCAACTCGGTTCTCGATGTATCATTGAATGTCAACATGTTGTAAACTTATTCTATTCAAACTGTGTGTTCTGTGTCCATGAGCTATGTCCAATTTAATATTTTAATTTTTTCTTTTAAAAGAAGATACTTGAAGAAACCAGTTATGACTGCAAGCCAATACAACATTCAGTGAATGGATTATTTGTATAGGGTGCAGAATATTTTATTCCTATTCACTCTTTTATTATTGTAAATTAACTTGATTTCATTGCAACAGTTTTATTGAAACTTTACTTGTAAAATATTATAATTATGTTAATTCCCAGTTGTTGTTTGAATTGTGAATACATTTTCTCTTCAATTAATATTAAAACAAGTTTTGTTTTTTAAATGCATTCATTTGTTAGTGATTGATTATCCAACTGCTACGCATGCTATTACACTTCCTACCAGGGAAAAGTCCGTAGGTCACGTGTCTGCGATAAGGAAGGTAAGATAAGCCACAAAATGTAATATAATGATGTTCCAGAAGTCTACTATAGGTAAGATCGAATAAAGAACTAAGAGGAGGGCAAATTTGTTTTAAAATCATTACAAGGCAAAAAACTAAATTCTCAGAATTCTGTTATTATTTCAAATTAACTTCGTTGACTGCAACAGTGACTGGATATACGAGTGACATTTTAAAGTGTATTAAATTTATAAATATTTTATCGTTTTTTGCATTAGGCAATTCTGTGAAATTATAGCAGTAATTCTGTTGTATCCCTGGATAAATTTTCTCTTAATAAACATCCAACCAATCATTATTAGAATCGCAATTGCTGAACTCCCTAGCGAGCAGTATTTCAAAGATACATTTATAAACAAAAATGTGAACTCTTTTTCTCGCGTAACTTACTCGTGGCCATTTGTTAATCTGTAACACAAAGTCCAGTTATCAACATTAGAAACTTCATTTACACATCCTAGTGTTGCAGTATTCACGTTGGTTCACATCATTTCATTTACTCTTCCTAGGAAGAAGTATCAGCTCACTATTCGGCTCAGTCGCAAGAACAACACTACCTGTGCATCGAAATTTACTTCGATTTTGTAGATGGGTATGTAAAACTCCCGAGTTCGTATAGAATGAATGGATTCCTTCAAATGTCTTCCAGGGTGGCAGTCCATGCGTTAGATATCTCTCCTGATTAAGCACTTAACGCATAGCCATCCGCTGCAGTGCCTCTGACCGGGATATTCTAGGGTTCGAGTCCTGACTGTGACAGGATTTTCGACACTAGCTTGTCGGCTGGAATGAACGGTCCGTTGTCGCCTTGTCCTATCCTCACCCTATCCTTCCTTTTCCTTGTCCTATCCTCACCCCTTACACACACACACACACACTCAAATGCACTACACTACCACACTCGTCGGGAGAGCAGTCGGGAACTTAAGAGTTTGTCGCGTCTTGAGCGGTGCCTCTCTCGTGGGAGATACCTTGGTTGGGGAAAATCCCCGCATGTCGATGAGGGTCGGCGCCGGATCTCGCCAGCCAGCAGGGGAAGATCATCCCCATCTCCCGCGATGAAAACATGCACTGCACTTATGAAACTACAGCCTTAGCAGTTGACGCGCCCGAAATCAGCTCAATCAAGCAAGCATCGCCATCCACCAAACAATAGAAACTAGTGGTGCTACAACAGCACTTACTTTCCCGTATTAGAGGAAACAGCTAAGTAGTACTGTAATATTGCACTTTATGCGCTACTAACATCTTCGCTTGGAACTCACTATTTCCATTGCAGTGTTGTCAGAACTATGTGAATTCTACAACTTCACAAAAATAGAATGCAAAAGTTTTGTAACCCTGTATTAGAAAAAGAAGCCTGATACCCTGGAAATATAGAAATGCCTTCCATTGGGCCACGATTAGGGAAGAGTATTTTAAAACCATGCAACAAATTCTCTACTCACTATAAATGGTACAGCATTTGGTGCAAAACTAAATATTTGCCTGCAAATATCAACATAAATTAGACAATTATAACTCCTTTTCATACAGCTCCATTAGGTCACAACAATGACACTAATTCACAGATATTCGCGAGCGCAAAGCGAATTCCATTGTTGCATACCCTGCATTATCGCTATTCTGAGAGCAATTAATTCTTTTTACTTATTTCAAATATTTCAAAATAAACAATTTCTAAAATATTAATGTGTAAGTCTATAACAAAGTTCGAATGTAAGAAACGAAGAAAGAAATAATATACAAAATTGCATATTCTAATTTACAACGCATCCAGCTGTCCGAAGCGCAGTAAATTTACAGCCGCCTATTACGTTTGTCACAAAATTAAAGAAAAACTACTCGTATTTTGAAAAAATTAAGAATGACCGTATTTATTTTATTTATTTATTTGTCAAAAAACAGAAACAGAATGGCACAGACTGTCCCGTATTAGTTTTCTATTTTCCTAGGTCTTCGCTAGCTATTCGGAATTGCCACATACTCTTTCTTGCCAGCTACCATCTATCATCGCCAAAAGTACATTTTTTTGTCATTTTCTTAATTTTTCGGTTTCCTATTGGTAGAACAGAAACATTAATTTTAGAATATTAAAGAACACAAAAACCTAGCCGTAAATGGCAATTTTCTTTTAAAAATTATGTGCCGTTTAAGAGAAAATGGCGTTTTAGCACTACTAAAAATGCGAAAGTTGAAGCTCATTTTCACAGAAAATTTTAGAGTTTTCAAAATACTTTATTTGAAGTTATTTGAAGCACTTACACTCACAAATATAATCATCTTTACAAATTGCGGATAATGTGCATATTAAAGATGTGAGAGATCTTTCAAAAAATTTACATTTATATAATTTTTGAAAAAAACAAAAAAAACTCAAAATAAACTTCACGCTATACTAATGAGTGTAATTAGCACTATCCGTTACAAAAGTTTCAAGAAAAAAATTGCAGCCATATACGAGAAAATGACGTTTGAGCATTTCTGAAAATGCCGAAAGCATTACATAACTTTCCCTATACTACGTATATCACTCCATGTATACGTAGGTATACGGGAAAGTAAAACATGTACGGTATGAGCGCGAATTCTTTTATGAATGTGACAGAGGCCTGAATACTATAGAATTCTTGCTAACCCTATCGCTAGGATGATGAGCAAAGAAAACACCAAAAACAAACATGCTTAAAAGGGCCATTGTACTGCGCCGAGAAATCATTTGCGGGTACTAAGAGAGGTCAATATCAACTTGATTCATATTATTTTAGTAGAAGTTCACTTACTTTGACAATAAAGATCGGTCGAGAAACCATGTTTACAAAAACATTGAGCTACAGCAATTCAATTCTTATAAATTTTCTTTACTATTTGTGTAAAAACTTTGTGAACTTCAGCTATAATAATAAGTTACTTATTAATTAATAAATAATAAAGTATTATAGCTGAAGTCCAAATGGCAATCAACAATCTGAATAATCAATTTTACAACATGACTCTTCCCGTAAAAACAGTAACCAAAACCTTTCATTTTAGTCCAGCGATCGAGTCATACATCAATATTGATAAACAGTCCAATAACTCGCACGTTCGGTCAACTTTAAAATAAAGCATTTACAGACCCATATTGCAGTGAATTTTCTCATTTCCTTCCACTTGAAGTTTTGCTGTAAGGTTTTCTTACAGTCTCTATTACACCGGTAGATATAAAAAACAACTGAAGTAGATCATGGAATGAACGGGTCACAGAGGTTATGTCCCCCCCCCGGGGGGGCATCTTGTTGAATAAAGATTGAATAAATCGATATAACATTGAATATTTTTGAATTGAATTGAATTGAATTTTTAAGGGGAAACTCTAGAAGAACCCTCCTAAGCACAATAAACTTCCAAAAAAGACATTTTGAGTGTTACGGACTAAGGAAAGTAACTCGTGTGAAGGGCGTATCGTTTCCGAGTAGTGTTCTTTATTAACGTGTTGCACAGTAACGTGTATTATGGATTGCCAGTGCTCCTGCAGTTTTTCTTACAAACTGATACATTTTAAATTGTTCGTCTCTATTTTGTATGCACTCCTGTAGTGTGCTTCCCTATTTAACAATAGTTCCCATTCGAGGTTTTGTGCCGATGGTGATTTATTAAACCTACAAAAACGTTATCATTCTTCAACATTCTGTAAATAGTATGATATTTCATGGCTAAACAACACACCACAGTTCTCTCCTCAATTAAGTGTTCACTTTTGTACGTCATTTTTCTCTGCAACGTTTCAACACTGCACAGCAGTTTCTTGAGCAATTATTTTCTACAACGTCCAGAAGATTTTGTTTAAAGGGAATCGAAGCAGTAAGTATATTTCTATGTATTATCGAAGAAAAATCTTTTTTTAGATACAATCAACAGAAAATGCAAATTTGTGAATTGACGGAATTCTGGTGCATACTACGACCGTCCTATCGCGACACTGCAATCGCGGCCGTCCTCGCAGGCCGGCGGTCAGAATTGCAGTGCCCACGCTATTTGCAAATGACGCAAATGGCCTCCCGACTCTACAAGAGAGTTCGAATCTTGTAAATGCGCACAAACTTCCGGTGAGTTAAAGGCTGCGAAGAAAATGGAAAACTACAAAATACGTAGGTCAGAAAGGAATACCTTCTATTTTTTCTACTTAAATAAAATTACTTAAGTCAAATATCTGAAATATACACTGTAGTCGCAACATTCTACGTCAACCTATGGCAGCATAGCAGACGCACCCAAAATGGCCGACATCGATGGTCGTATAAGACCTCGTTCTGTGATTTAAATCTTGAATGGATAAGATAAAATACCCATTCGTATTCATGAAAGACAAAAATGTGAACGATGATGCAACAGTTGATGTTAGCACTGTTAGACGACGAAAAGACTATTCAAATTACGGAAAAAGTACTTGCTTTTTCAAAAAAAACAATTACATGAACTTTTTTTAAGAGCTGATTTTTAGACGAGATAGTGTTTAAGACAAAAATCTCTATCTTCAAGTTTGTAATCTTTTAATGTTAAAATTTTGCTATTTTCAAAAATACAAAGATCGCCAGAAATAAGAAAAGCATCACATTTCTTACCGTCCTTACACATACGAGAATAAAATGTAAAGAAAAAGTTTGGTGCCTCTTTCAGACAAAATGTTTTTAAATATTAAGAAATTGCCTATACTTCATGCAAAATTAAAGAAAATCTCAAATTTTCGAAAAATTGTACATAACTTATTTCAAGATCTGACTTGAATAACAGATTTCGTTAAGGAAAAATCTATCTTCAATATTTTAGTTGTAGGAAGATGCTGATAAAAAATTGAACTTTTGCAATTTTCAAAAAAACAAGGATTTCAACAAAAATGAGACCTACGCCATTCTCGTAAGCGTCTTTCACACTTTCTGACACCAAAATTTAAAAAAAAATGTTGGACCCATTTTTTTGAAAATATCCCAGGGGCGTCATGTAAAGTTCCCCCAAAAATTGAAATATCGATTTCAATTTCAAGGCGCCCGACTCATCCAGACGAATATCAATTTTGGAGAAAATCGGCTGAACGTGCGCTAGCGTTCGCCGCAGACAGACACATGGACGGATTGACAAACTGACTTTTTGCCGTCAATGGATATTTCGCTATCAAGAACTCACAAAACATGGTTTCTGACCATACAACGTGTTAGATGAATTAATTTACTATATATTCAATTTACTGTACTTGCTACTACACATCCAATTTTTCGTAACTAGAGTCCTGCAACAAGAGTTTTTCTGTCGAAAATTCGGCGTTTTTTCCGCAGCACGTGCATGACAATACTTTCTCTATTCTGCGTAAGCAGTAATGAGAAAGTAAAAACCTAACATCTGACATCAGCGTCGACCCATCTCGACCTCCCCCTCCCCTCACCCTCCCCTCCCCCACCCCTCCCCCTCACTTTCCTTCATGCCCTAAGTTAGGCAGTGCGAACTCAGCGCACGCCCCCGCATAGCCAACATAGACTGGTCTGCCGCTTTATAATCAGGAGTCGCGATCTCCGAACTGTCGCTCGTTTCCGGCTTGCAGTCCGTCTAGCGTAGGCTTCTACTGATCTGCGACTATCTCGTGAGCTGAGGCCAGGTTTGCCATGTCTGTTGCGAGTTCTTTCTCCACCATTAAAACGGAATTTCCTGAAATAACCTCTGCAATGAAACAAAGTTCCCCAACTTCGACACGAAATCATATCCTCCAAAGTAAGAACAAACGACATGACAATTCCTTTGGCGTTCCTGACAATTCCTTTGGCTGTCCCCATTAATTCAAATAATTAAAATCAACCAATCGTTGTCCTTTGAACTGCTCTGTACCAATACAAAAATGTTCGGGTGTTCGGGAACTTGTACTAATTTTTTCTCGTGTTTTTCTCCTATCATGCCTGTCGTTTTACTGTCGTTTACTTTTCTTTTCTTGACACAAAAATGGGTGAGACTAACGTCTGTTGTTTCTTTCTTATTCACAATAATTGAGAATATAATATTTCTATCTCGGCTTCAGATGAAAGTAATTTTCCCTCAAACATTTCCCCGTCCATTTATGTTTCCATTTTTTACCCAGAACGAAAAATTCCCCATTTTGGGTACACAAATCCCCAATCTGGCAACCCTGGTTGGAGTGCGCCACCAGTAGTTCCCGAATGATTTATTTATTTGGTCAAAAATATTGTTGACTGAAAATATTGATGATTGTCGTAAAGGTTTGACCCACTCGGAACCCGCCTGTCGTAGACCCGAGCGACCGCCACACCAGCAGCCAGCCTGAAGGAACGCACAAGAACAATACAAAACGTGTCATGAACCTGTGTTACTTAATGATCGCTCCCGCCTGATACTGGCAAGTCATTCCATTATTCCATTTCTTCCATTATTCTAACTTGTTTTTTCACAAAAAATCAACAATTTGTTGTTTTCTTTTGCCTATTTTTAGTATTTTACCTTATTTTGACACTTGTTTCTTTTTCTGACGTTATTTTCTTTTTTCTCCTGGCACCGATCTAGATCGTAGTGGTAAATTACACGGAAGCCTGGTTACTGTCGCGTCTTTCTCTGCAAGCGGAAGCACGGTATCGGGCAAGAAGGGTTGAACTTGGGCCCCTGGACCAGATAGTGTTAAAATCGGTACGAGAAAACAAGAGGAAAACGGCTAGATTTCTTAATTTGTTGCCGGAAGATTATTCTCCCTTGAAGATTCCCTCCCCAACTTTGAAAATGGCCTCAGATCCTTTTCCAGGACACAGCTCTCTGTAGGTGATATACGACACGGTAATTCCCAGTGCTGGAGATTGCACACAAGTTCGAAGAATAAAGTAATGGTGCTACAACAGCATATACTTTCTCGCAATATTGCAATGTTATTGTTATATACGACGGGACACCCATTTTTATGTTGCATTAATATCAAACAGAAATTACGCGTTAACTACTCACTTTTATGAAAAAAATTGTACATGACCTTTCTAAAGAGCTAATTTTGTACAACAGACTTCGTCTGAAGCAAAAATCTTTATCTTCAATTTTGTAGTTTTGAATTATTTTATTTTTTTCAAAAAAAGAGCAATACCCGAAAATGAGACTAGCACCAAATTTTTTACCGTCCCTTATTACATATGTGGAGAAAATTTAAAGAAAAAAATCGGAGCGGCTTTTAAGAAAAAATCGAACATTTTAAGAGCAAATTACGCAAAAACTACTCGTTTTTTGAAAACCTTGAACATAACCTTTCTTAAAGAGGTAATTTTCTACAACAGACTTTGTCTAAGGCAAAATCTCTCTTTTCAATTTTCTATTTCTACTTTCTTTTGTGGGGTTTCTTTTTTTTTTCTTTTTGCAAATTTTCCAAAACCGAGAGATACCTGAAGATGAGACTAGCACCGTGTTTCTTACTGTCCCTTATTACATAAGTGGAAAATTTTAAAGAAACTAGGAGTGCTACAGAATGGCACAGACTTTCCCGTATTAGTTTTCTGTTTCCTTGGGCTTCGGATAGCTATTCATACTTGCCAAATACTCTTGCCAGCAGCCATCTATCGCCGCCCACAATACATTTTTTTTTGACATTTTCTTAATATTTCTCTTTCCTAATGGTAGAGCGAAATATTGATTTTAGAATATTAAAGGACACTAAAACCTCGACCTAAATGGCAATTTTCTTTGAAAAATTTGTATTCGTTTTTTAAAAAATGGCGTTTGGGTGCTACTAAAAATGTGAAATATGAAGCTCTTTTTCACAGATAAGTTTTCAAAAAACTTCAATTGAAATCATTTGAAGCACGTTAACTTACAAATACAATACTGTTCAAAAATTGCTGGAAATGTGCATATTAACGGTATGAGAGATCTTTCAAAAAATTACATTGAGTATTTTTTGCAAAAACAAATTGAACTTTACGTCATATTAAAGAGTGTAATTAGTATTATCCGTTCGAAAAGTTTGAAGAAAAAATTTGGAGCTATTTTTGAGAAAATCATGCTATCGTAATTTTTTTAAAAATTGCACATGTTTCACGCAATATTGCGCGAAAACTACTAAAGGTTGCAAAAAAAAAAGTGCATCGCCTTAAATAAAGAACTCACTTTGGAGAACAAATTTTATTTGAAGAAAAAAATCTCTATCTTCAATTTTGTTGTTGGAGGAAGATGCCGAAAAAATTCAAACTTTTGGAATTTTCGAAAATTTAGAGTTAACCTAGAAAATCAGATCTATGCCACCTTCAATAAGTGTATTTTACTCTATTCTTACAAGAAATTTAAAGAAAAAATTTGGAGCCGCTTTTGAGAAAATTTTGAAAATGTCCGCGAGGCTTCATGTAATGAAGAAATTTTGAAGAAAGTTTTTCAAAATCTCAAAGCTTCGACTAGAGCCAAATGGACAGGGGTTTCTTCAATTTGGAAAAATCCTGCGAGTGGTGTGGCGTCGTGACAACGCTTTCAAGCGGCGGCATGCCTAAGACGGATGTTGTGGTGAAAGGGTGCTCCTGAGCTAAAAATAAAGAGACGCCAAGATGTGACTGTACACTGATGAAAACACCCCACGCAAACAAACTTGAGAAAGGTTAGTGGCGAGTCTGGGACGATGGTGCAAGACCCTAGAATTGGCTAGCCATCGAGCCTGGTGACGCCGACAGCATGGCGCTGGGTAGGGGAGACGGGGGTGTATATAAGGCGGGCGCTTTCTGCGCTCTCGGAGATTCAGTGAGATTCGGGAGAGATTCGTTGTGTTTCGTTGTCAGCCGAAGGGCTGGACGGGATCTCCAGTGCACTCAAGCACGTGGTTTTCGGGCCGGAGACCGGTTTGGCACCAAGGAATGTAGGTACGTTAGTTACCGGGGACTTAACGTCCGATGGCATCGCATCACGCGTTGTTACCTGTTTTAGGGCAGTGGCACTGGGTCGTAGGCCAAGGAACGGTCGCGAAGTTTTTGCGGCTAAGGGGAAGAAAAAGGTTGCCGGGGTTTAATTAGTATTTGTAAACTTCTTTAATTGTTGTTTCTTTGTAAATACTTGTAAATATTGTTATCTTCAACGCAATTGTTTGTGTCATTCACTCCAGTACGTCACAGTGGTTTATGCGCTAGTGGTGATCACGACGGACAGACGGACGTTTCCTTTCAATTGTTTTTTTCGTATCAAGGACTTACAAAACAGGGATTCTGGCTACACCGAGTGTTAAGGCATTTTTTCTTAATTTAGATATTGGTTTTATCCACTTTTTCGTTGTCAGGGCCCGGCAATGATTTTTTTCTGCTGAAATTTGCAGTTTTTTCGCGCAGCATTACTTAACTTTCTCTATACTACGTATATTACTCAGTATATACATATGTATACGGAAAAGAAAATATTTGGAGCAGTGTTTTAGGAAAAAAGTTGCAGCGCAAATTACGCTAAAACTAACTAAAAACTCGTACATAACCTTTTTAAAAGAGCTAACTGTACAACAGACTTTGTCTAAGGCAAAAATCTTTATCTTCAATTTTGTAGTTTAAATTTTTCGTTTTTTTTTGCAATTTTCGAAAAATCGGGGATTTCAACGAAAATTAGACACATGTCGATCTCTTAAATGTCATTGCACTATTAAACAACAAAATGTACACAAAAAATTTGGAGCCATTTTTTTGAAAATTTTGAAAATGTCCATGGGGCTTCGTGTATGGTTTATGCGCTAGCGTTATGCACAGGCGGACGGACGGACACAGAGTAGACAAATGTTTTGCCGTCATTCGATTTTTCGGTGTGAAACATGGATTCTGGCTACACCACATATTAGAGTAATTTTTTTTCTCTACTTAGCGACAGGATTTATCCACTTTTGCCTTACCAGGACTCGACAATAAGAGTTTTTGTGTAAAAAAAATTCGCCGTTTTCTGTCGCACGATTACAATACTTTCTCTTCTTACGTTAGTAAGTGCGGCAAAGTAAAAAGTGTTTTCATTTGTGACAATCCAGGATTCAAAAGAAAATAGTTCATTTCACATCAGCATTCATAGAGTCAGCGTCGTGAGTGAAACAACTTCATATTTATCTTACCGAAATTTAGTGTGCCAGAAAAAAAAAAGAATAATTTTCAGTCTGAAACGTAAAATAGTAATTCTGATAGACGGATGAGCAAAAAAATTGCCTGGTCATATGCAATCAATTCCTTCCATGAATCCCTTTCATCTTTCATTTAACAATATAGATTTTGGTTTGAATAAAAAATTAAATAATTTTGATTACTATACATTTTTTACAAAAAAGTTTTACAAATATAATTTTTAATAGTTTGCATCCCTTTTTGCTTGCCTATTTTAAGTAAGATAAATGTTTTCGAGGCTCTAATTATGGCATACAAAACAGATTTCTGCAACACACTTTATAAAGGTACATACTAACTCGGAAACGATACTTGAAAGCCTTAAAAATAAAACTTTGTGGTCCTAGGGGGACATGTGTTTAGTCGAAACAGGCGACATTTATGAGGAAACTAGTTTTGAGGGTACCGGTGGACTGGAAATGACGAGGACGGTTGAGAGTCATGCGGGGGAAATTAAGGGAAACAGGAGGGCCCGAAATAAGCAGTAGTCTACAAAATGAGACCTTTTGAACCTTCTATTAAGTTTTGGAAATATAGTTATTCAGGAAGCCCCCACTTCATTGTCAGAAAAGTGCAGAGATACAAAATATACATAAAATTAAATTGAAAGGAGAAGCCAAAAATAATCTGTAGTGAATAATTAACTACCAAATTGAAGATCCTGTTTGATTTTCTGTGCAATTTAATCTCAAAGCTTAGTAATATTATAATTGTTACTCTTGCATATTACCGAGCCCAAAATACTCTAACATCATATCTCAGGAAATGGCTTTTACAGTTGCCTTCCTGGATGATGTCTAATTTTCGATTTTTTGCGCTTCTTGGAGAGTTTTCATACGGGTTCAGCCTCGCAGTATCTAATACCTCGTATTCTCATGGTCCAAATGTCATTCTCAAGTAATAAAAACTTTTTGCATCCACAATTTACCAAAGGTATAAGATTTTTTTTTTTCATTTTAGTCTGAGAAAAGGTTGTTTGTCCCACAATTTATCCGGTTCCTTAGTCAGGATCAAAAGTCAGTGTAAAATTAAAATTGATAAGTACGAGAATTGTGTTGATACACAAAATACACTTCTAAAAGATCAATAATTAGATCCATTACTTACGATACGCTGTTCTGTGGAGGCTGTGTTGCACTGCGAACGCCGCATCTTTCTTCATCTCAAGCAAGAAGATCGTATATGTCGTATTTATCACCAGAACTGCCCCAAACTAATACGCAACCCTCCATAACAAGCCAGCGGTGACCTTTCTCACCGCTGACACCGCCACCCACGGTTTCAGTCTTTCCGGAGTCACTTGCATGTGTCACACGCGTTGCTTATGCACTTTGTTGTGTACTGAATTACAGCGACTAATCACATTTCACCAACTAAATTAGATTCAAGCACTTTCATGTCCAATATAAGCTACGGCTTCTTGAAACCGTCACAACCACGTGCATGTCCGTGACTGCGGAATGCCGCGAGATAAGACTGATATTTTGTATGTTCTCTGAATTTCCTCGTACTTTCTCAGGTTTAGACATGAAACCGACCTGACAATTATTAGTTTTTTCTACCTACGATTGGTTGGAAAATATGCAAAGAATTAATTTCAAAACGTTCAGGAAAAAAATATTAAATTCTATGCAATTAAGTGTTAAATCTCAATTTTTGCAAATCCAGGTCCCACAAAAAGGAGTCACTAATTGCCTTAGACATTTGTAATGTTAACATCACGACGAAAAATATGAATTGCAAGGAAGAGAAAAAGTCTACAAAAAAAATCTTCACAGCCCACCATGGAATTACTTTGTACAATTACAAGTCTATCTTACCCCTATATAATTAATAGGATAAGAGACTACCCATAAAACTTTATGTATGATTAGTTGGTAAAAGAATTAACAATGTGATGTTTTATTCCTCTGTGTAATAGATTGCCAATGATTGAACTGTAATTATGTGTTCACTGTTCAAAGATAATTTTGAAAGCATAAATCAGAAGCAATTTATGCATTCTACAGTTAAACATAATATAGAGCATATTCAAATTATTTCCCCCGCAACATGTTAAAGACTAATTTTATCAGTCATGACCATTCTTGTAATTATAAAATGATATATTTGTCCAGTTTTACTGTCATTTATTGAAATTTTTAACAATCCCCTTTATCACTCTATTGCCTCATAATTTGACACACTAAAATTAGTCTAATGTCGAATGTTTACTTTTAGATTTAATCAATACGAGATCAGAAAATTGTGTTTAATACAAAATGCACATTAGCATCATTGCATTAGTATGTTATGCTCATTAGAAAACATCATTTCTTACCTATGCATTGATATTACCGTAATTCTGAATTTCCTGAAAAATGTATACTAGATCTTTAGTCTTATGAAAAAAATAGCTCCTCCCATATGAAATAATGCTTGTTACAACCAGTTACATTATAATCACAAAACCAATAGATTATGCTTCATATGCCCTCTAAATGTCATCTACAATTTTTTATTCTATTTAAATAAAATGGGTAAAAGTGAGACACAAAAAAATATACTTATTTCTTCAATTGAAAAATATTTTTATTAAAATTTTTGGTAAAGAACATATACATTGAAATTACAAAATTTGTACAGTTATTTTTTCTTTATTGTTACTTTTTACATCAGTCAGTTTCATTTAACAATATTCTTATATTGCTTTTTTAATGTGCATTTGCTTTTGCTCTTTGCTTCTTAATGAACTCTTTGGCTACTTTATCTCCTTGACGCACCTCTAAGGTTTTTGACACTTGAGAATCTGTAAAGAAAACAAAAATTTTCAGTAGACCTGCATACTCACAAACATATGTATGTTTTGTAGCAAATTTCTCATCATATGAGTCGTATGATCTAATACAATGCAAATATTTTATCATTAATAAGAAAGAGCATACCAAGGTTCTTTGGTATGCTGAGATTAAGGTGAATTTGTTGCAAATCTTGATTTTCATTTTACCATCTCTTTCTATTTCAGCAAAGGAAATAAACGCTTCTCCAACTAATTCATTTCCCAACATATCTTTATCTTTCACAGTAAATAGCACCATACCATCTTTTGCCTCCCTTTGATCACGAGTCAATTCACTGTTAATAAAATAAAACATTACTATTACAATTGTCGTAATTCATCCATTATTACAATTAAAATTATTTTCTGCACTCACAATGAAAAGGATTCATCGAACAGGGGGAAAAGAGTTTTTTTCTGAGTTTTGTTTTTTGTTTGGGTACTCCAATAAATTTTTCTGCAGGTAATAAAGCAATTTCAACATATGGATCACATGAACCTGAAACAATGTAAGAATCAAAATAGTCAAAATAAGGCAAATAAATAGTCAAAGTCAAAATAAATAAGGCATCATTCACAGGTTCGAACAAATTTATTTATAAAGATTAACATTTCTCACATCTGTATGAATACCTACCATTTGAATCCATAGGATGAAGATTACGACCACTAAGGACATCTATTTTCAATAGATTTTCACCAAATTCAGCAAAAATTGTAATAATGCCAAGAGAAGAATTTTCAATTGCTCTTTGTTCCTCTAAGCGTTCAAGATAAAACTTGTATATTAGTTGTGAAGTATCCATGCTATGAAGTGCCAATAACTTCTGTACTTCTTTTAGAGCATTTGCTTCATTAATTTGTCCTCCCTCAGCACCACCCCCAAAGAAGCCTAATAATATATCCAATGCTCTTTGAAGATTACTAAAGTATGAACGAGGTTTTTTTTCCTGAAATGGGATTTCTCATTTATTTTTCTGCAAAAATCATTATTGTTCTTCAGCAACAGTAATTACAATATTATTAGAACTGTACCTCTAAACTCCTTTCTACTATTCCAAAAAGAATTCTGGCAACATGTTCCCACATTATCAATAAAACTTGCTGGAATATTTCAGTATTGAGTTCTGAATGCAAAATCGTCAAATTCTTGTCAAGATACAGCATTAAATTATCAATATGTTTATCTCCTTTATGCAACATTTCTGATCCTTCCAACAAAAGTTTGTGAATTGCTGGAATCATCTGAAATTTGACAAAAAATATACATATAATATAATACATTGTTTATATCAGAAATATAAAAATGACAATTTTGCTGAAAGATGAGCACTGTTCAAGAATTGTATTTGCACTACTTGGAACCAGAAGAAAAAAATATATTACTACTTAGTTTGTAGAGAACATTATTACCTTTTGAGTCAGTGTGTCTAAAAGTTCTGTGATTTTGGTGCCAACAGTTTCCACTGCGTTGTCAATGACTAGTTCTAGAGTACGTCTACATTGTTCTGTATCAGCAGAGCTTTTAACATGAGCTAGTTCACTCACAACATCATCCATTCCAAGTTCACTCACGAAAGGTTCAATAGAACGCCAAATATATTCTATATTGTTAATTGCTCGACACCACTGAAATAGAACACATAAGAAATGATGCAAGGAAGAATCTTTTATTTAACATTACTATCACCTACTATATTATACTCACTTCTTTGGAGACTACAAATTTATTTTCTGAATTATTGCCAGAACATGTATTTTGTTCTACTCTTTGACTCATGATGTTTGCATAGTAAACTGAACAGTGACAAATATCCTGGAATTGCAGAAGAAAATATCTAATTGATTCAAATCAATTTCTGTTAATTTATAGCTTTCCATGTCTGATGTGACTAAATTTTTTACTTACATCTATAATTTTTGCTACAAAAACATAAGACCCTTCAACATCTGGCCACGCTAACTGCTGCCAAAATACTTTTATCTGAAACATTTAGGAAATACAATTTCAATGTCTCAAATAATTTACAAACATAAATAAGTCATTACATACCTATGTCTCACCTGATTGAAAATGCCAAGCGTATCTATTGCTGAGGAACTATGCTTGACAGAATCACTCACAGGTACTAGATTATCCAATTCAACTGCTTTCTTTATTCTTTTTAATGCCTTCCACAAAGCAATGTCTAACCATTGAGCTACACTTCGATGAAACCAGCGATGATATTCTGATAATCTATGATTTTTTGTTTCTTCAGAACTTATCCCAGAACCTGAACTAAAATGTGAGAAAATACATCTATTTCAAAATAATTATCAATGAGAATGTAGAAAAGAAGAAAAACTTACAAGAAATAAGATACTAACAGAAGATGTAGATAAGAGTAAAAGAAAAAATTTAAATTATGGTCTTAAAAATAAATTTTGATTTTCTATCACTAAAGATGTAAGTTCATAAATGGCCAAACAGTTCTTCACAATGAAATATTTAACTGCAAATGAGAAATTAATATTAAGAAATGCAATTGGGGGAAAATATTGGTATGTACCACTACATTCAGCCTGTATTTTCTGAAACTATATTATTATGTAAAGTTACAATTTTTTACTATAACTTACACCACAAATCTCTGGAGCGTTAAATAGAGATCAAACAGTTGCATTCCATATCCAAGAACATCATCTTCACTTTCCTCTGTGGATGAATCATCATTAAATTTCAGTGGTTTTAAAACTTGGTAAACTTCCTCTATGGCAGGTTCTACTAACTCTGAAATCTGACAGAACAAAGCAATATAAACAATCTTTTAAAAACAAAAATAAAATAACTATGGATAGTATTTCAATATCCTATGAATTGTTTCAACTAATGAAAATTTTAGAAGAAAATAACATAACTGTAGCTGAAAATTTTGCAAAATTTTGAAAAAATTAAATATGTATTGCAAGTTATTGCTAAATAGTACACCATGTAATTAACTTGCATGAAGTTAGGTTTGTTTTATGTTTGTCAAAACATTGAAAGGTAGCTAAAACATTAAAAAATACATACAAATTTAATATTTATTATATACTAAAGATAATTTATGTTAACTGTGCAAACAGGAATTTACTCCAAAATTGCTGCCCTTAATTCCATATGGAAAATTGACGTGAAAACACATCAAGGAAATATTAAAGTAGTATTAGTAGTAAAGTAAGTATTTAGAAGAAGAATGCAATCCTCCACCTCCATTATTTTTACCTTGTACCCATGTGCAGAGAAGAGAGTCATTGCATAGGCCAATTGTAAAGTCCTGAAATGTAAACATTTTATCATTGTATTTCATTTCCAATATTAATTTTCAAACATAATAGCATTTTAACACAATTTATTAACTTACTCTTGAAAAATTTTATCATAAATGTCAGTAGCAAGGCGAAGATTTTCATAGCATTTTTAATTATCATAATTATGTGATTCAGTCTTATTTCTCTGGAGGAATTATTAGTATTAATAATATTATTTTCAATTATGTCATTGTACCTACAAACAAAACAAAGTGCAAAACAGTAACATACATAAGAAAATTAGTACAATGGAATTAATTCACAAATTTCATAGCAGCATATAAAGAGTAAGTAATTTCAGAAGTCAAAATTCTAAATTACAAAAATATATATTCATGAAAATACAGGTTATAGATACATAATTGTCTGAATGGTTTCATTTTTATGAAGTAAAATCGATAATTCAGAATGTTGTTGCAATTGTAATACTATTATATTGTTTAATTATTGTGATTGTTTAACTATTATGTCTCTGATTTTGTTTTGATTGTAATCAAGTCTGTGTTATTTATTAATACGCATTTAATAAAATTTCTTTTCTTGTAATTTTGCTGCCTGTAATTTTATTGCTATTAGCTAATTTAAAATTATCTCACCATTCTTCTGTCCCTTTAACTATTGCACATTTTGTGGCAGCGGCCACATCACAGTTTATATTCTCTTCTAGTGGTAAAAACCATCCATACATAGAAGCTGGGAACAATTCAAATCCTTCTGGTAATTGTACACATCTCAAGTAAGAAAGAACTCTGTAGAAAGAAAAAAAAAAATCACTTTTGATGTATAAAATTTAGTAAATTAAATTTGAAATAAACAAGTTTATATTTCAGGATTTCTAGAAAGCATAAGAGTAATTTCGTATTCAGTTTACTCTACTTTATCATAACACACACTAATTGTAATAATTTATATTATATGTTATGTTTCTAGTTGTTTGGTTTATATCTTATTTTTTACATCTTGTTATAAACATAAATTAACGTTTTATGATTTTTACTTTGATTTCTTCTAAACATTATTTTTCCTTAATTATATTCTGAAGTATATTTTGAATCTTTTTATGAAAATTCTAGATTAGGTGTTCATCCAGTTTCCCTGATCCTTGGAGTGAATGGTTCCTTGTTTTGCTTCTCGACCTAACTGTAATATCATTATGTGTGTGTTTTCTGGAGTTCAGAGGTAAATTCATTATTCAAATTATTGTTCTCCATATTCTCATCACAGTAGTAGTTTAGTAAGGCCACAATGGGGGAGAATAGCCAAAACCTGCAGCTTATTGCCTTCACAAAACTTTTGTTTTCTTTTTTCACTGGAGCAAAAATTTTATCAATTCTTGCCAAAACACACCGTACTCAAAATTCAACTAGTATATGGGTTAGGGGAGGGATCCCAGACTTTAAGAAAACTTTAACAGAATATGCTTCTCCCCATAGGACATTACACACTTCTTAAATTGTTTTTGATGTTAAACACCCATAAAATTACTTCATTTTTAATGAATAAAAGAAAATCAAGAATATATAATTCAAAAAACAAAATAAAATACACACCTTAGTAAAGCAGCCATTTGTTTAGTATTTTTTTCATTAGGAGTTAACAAATGCAGTCTTTTAATTCCATTAAAGCAAGACGGTATTAGCGATTTTGCAGCTTCCCAAAATAATATTTCCTAAAAGTCATTAAAATGAAATTAAAAGATGTTGAATAGAGAAATATATTTAACCTTTTAAATTCAACACAGATTTTTTTTTAATATTGAAACCATTGAACAATTTTATTTTTCAAAATACTTTATAAATTAGTAGAATAAATATTATAGAAATTATACAATAGAACATGGAGAATTTTGGAAAAATGTTTAAGCAAAGGTGTAAAATGTACTGGCAATCTGATTGCAAGATTAAGAAATAGTTATTTATTAAAATATATATCACAAGCCTTTGTGTAAAAAACAGGTTGTTCATTTGGCCAATTCACTAAGAAAACTGAAGAAATTATGAACAATAAAAAAGTCACTTAAACAAAATATGAAAAGTTTTTTTTTTTTTGACATGAAAAAATTTTGATCAAACCAAGAAAATGAACTCTCTAATGAAAATACAAAACCTGAAGATAAGAATTCACAAATTACAATTTTAATTTTTGGATCACACATGATTATCACAAAATTTGTGTTACTTCAAAGATAATTCCAAGTCTGAAACAATTGCCACAGATTGTTATTCTAATACCTATGAATTTATGTAAATTTACCTTTTCCCTATCAAACATACTGCTTTGTAGAGGAGGGAGAAGTTTCTTCAAAAGTGTAGAAAATACCTCAAAGCTAAGTGGATGATCTACATGAACATTGCAATACTCGATCCACTTAATGAATGTATCCATTATTGGAGGAAGTCCGCTTTGCAACAAGTGCTGAGTCAAAATTGTTACTGCAGAAATGACAAACTCACCATTCCAAGAATATGGTTCTACCTAAAAAATATTTTATATTAATATCAAATAAAAACATTTAAATTAATACTAAGGATATTTTGTTTCTGAAAATTATGATCAAGATCAATGGTTCACAGCAGTCAATACAATGCATTTCATTTTATTTACACATTCCATTCCCAATATAACATTTTCTTGTAGACAATAAGGCAGACGTTATAGAAGTTAAGTAGGCTCTACATTAATGTAGCAAGAGTTTACTGAAAGAGCTATTACTTATTTAATGTTTTCAATTACTGAAAGAGATATTCCTTATTTAATGTTTTAAAATACAAATAAAAGAGTAATTTCATAATGTGAATAAGATGTAATTTTCATTAAGATTATTGAAATGAAGGCCTAATTCCTTTTGAACCACTTACCTCAGTTGTCTCTAGTTCATGTAAAAGTAACAAACGGAGCAGGTTTCTATGATCTTTGAAAGCTGCTTCTTTGCTCTTCTGGGTGCTGAAAGCAAGTTTTACTTTCATTCTGCCTCTTTTGTTTGTCTTGCCTTTCTTTTCTAAATCACACCAACGTACTTCACCTGAAGCATTAATGCTCTACACAAACAGTAAAATAATTACATTTTTGGTCAAGGAATATTTTGAAATTTTTTGAAAGTTTAAATCAAATTAATCCTCACATTCAAAGGTAAAACAGAACTTCCAATGAATTCATTTTCACTTTTCCCTGTTGCCCCAAATTCTCGCACAAATTTTCCCCAGCCTTTTACGCCTTTAACTACACCCACTTTCATCACCTTCTCCCGAACTGTTTCAGCAGGATCAAAGTCCCTGAAATAATTTTGAGAGTTATTACTTGTAAATCTTCACTGATGCAATAATTGAAAAATTATAATTAATAAATGAAATTTTCCTCACCATGCCTCTATACACAAAGATTCTTCAGGTGTGTTTTTAACAGGCCTAGAAAGAGAAGCAAAAAATTTAAAGTGATTTGCAAGTTGATCATAAAGCAAAAGAAAGGAGACCATTCAACTCACAAGCAAAAGTGTTCTTTCCATTCAGGACACAATGTAGACATTTTAACAGTGGTATGGTATTGCTGCTCTTCAGAAGAAGTAAGATAAACGGTACAAAAAGTGTCACTGAGACCTGAAAACATACAAGAAAAAAATATTTAATATTTTGAGTAAGTAGTTTAAACCACAGTAGATATATTAAATTTTGTTAATTACCATTAACATCCATTGGGACGATATCTGTAGCTTCAATGACTTCTACATGTAAAAGAATATTTGGTGCCTACAAAAGTAACAAAACAAGAAATGTGAATTATAGAAAATTACTTGATAAATTGCCAGGCAAGAAAATTTACACAAAATTACAATTCTGTTCTAAATAGATCTAAATTTGCCTCCAATTATTTTTGAATGTCTTTGTACATCACAATTAAAAATTATTATTATTACAGTCAACTCCAGTTATAGTGAACTCAGATATAGTGAACCCTTGGTTATAGTGAACTTCAGTCACTGGTCCTATTTCACTTACATTACAAATAAGCATAAGAAGATCCGATTATAGTGAACCTGACCCTTGGCTATAGTGAACTGAAATAAAGTCTTGGAAACTAATTGGATCTCATTTGTTATTAGGCAAGAAAAAGGGCCTTTGGAGACTGGGAGAGCATGATTTCCAACAATGCAAGAGGTATTGAAAGGAATCAATAATGCATTATGATCCTTAGAGACAGAGGACAATGCAGAATCAAATATGGAGAAAGGATGAACTCTGAAGAAGTGTCTAGAAAAATTACTAGAGAAAAATGTGTGAAGTAAACAATTGAAAATAATTTATTTTTAAGGACAAATAAAGAAATTGAAATTTTTAGTTCATGCTGATAATGAATTTTTTTGTATCTCTCTATTAATAAAATCAATCATTATGGAGAAATTCTTTTTGATTTTAACATCATCGTATATAGTGAACCTTGGATATAGTGAACCAAACATCCCCAGAAGTTCACTATAACCAGGGATCAACTGTATTATTATTTCATAAAACTTTAAAAGTAGTGCATTGAATCTGATATAAATAAAAATTCAACTTCATATTAATCTTTATACCTCTTTAATTCTTGCTTGTTCCATTAGTTTATTATGCTTTTCATCATCAAATTTAAAAGCAGCTTGAAGGTAATTGAATAGTAAAGCTCGGTCGTTTTCTCCATTGATACTACATCCAACGGTATGTAAGATTGTGTGCAAGACTTCTATATACAACACTTCAATCTGCAAGAAAGATGGTACAATTTGAGTCATCTGAGGCCTGTATGATGGTACAATTTGAGTCATCTGTACAATTTGAGTCATCACTGGCATGGAATAGATCACTTAAAAACAAGAAAAATATTATGGAGAAAATTGAGTCAGATACAAATGACATAATGTTCCTAGGATCCAAAGAAATCTTCATATTAGACACTATTCTATAAAAAATCAAAATTATTTCTCTATAATCAAAATAATGAAAAAATATTACACTGATATAGAAAAATTTGTCAACCACTTGTTGAAATGAATAAAAGATGGTAATTTAATGGATAATATGCCAGACAATAATACATATTTATGATAAAATATTGTGTTACTTTACATTAACATATGAGAAACTCATTTTTCAATTAATTAAAATGAATGATTTAATGCATAAATAATGTTCTTTGGTAAATAAAATAGACAAGTTTCTGGTGAACTTCTGGCTTCTATTATCTATTTTCTTAAATAAGTTCTCTTTCACCATCACTTTATACAAATCAACATTACTTGAATCAACAATCATGAATTAGAAGAAAAGCATAGATTTCTACTGTATCAGATGAGAAAGAACTATTCTAATAACATGCACATTCACATTTACAATTAAAGCCCCATTCATTACCATTAGAAAGTTTAACCCAATTATGTAGAAAGTACTTTTTAGAAGTTATTGTAATTCAACAGTTTTGTGAAAAATTAGTAGTATCTCAATGTTATTAGATATTAGAAAAACAATTTTGAATTTATTTACCCAAATATTTGGTTGCACAGCCAAACTGTGATATTGTCATAAATAGTATCCCCCCCCTTCCCCAAGTCAATGATTGCAACATAGTTGAGAGAATTAAAATCAGTCTGGGTAAAAGTCAAGAAGTTTGGTGCTCAAGGAATAATGGGAATAATTTCATGTCTCTTTTTAATCAGGATGATAATGAATTCAAGTAATAATTTTTCATATATAATGCTACAGTTATGCATGTAACCTCTTCAATTGATTGATCAACTGGATTCAACATTTACTGTTTTAAAAATTTTTGAAGTTATTTTACCTCACTTTGGTATAAAATACATAACAACGTCAGCCCCAAGTAAGCTTTCAATCACCGAGTGAACATTTTTCTCTCTTTTGGACCTTTTTGTAATAAAATTTATGAGCATTTAATAGATTGGATACTTAATGAATCACTTCCCAAGGAAATTTCTGTAATTGAGACATTTCACATTTCACGTGTGGCAAACTAACACTTGGTGAACTTGCTTTCGATACAGACTTAGCAACACTACAACTACAGTTTTGAGAAATATATACCTATGTGAAGTGTAAACACAACGTTGGTATGATCTGAGTTGGCAATTGCTCGAAATCCTTATGCAGTCATTAATAGTACATTATAAATATGTCAGCTTATTAAATAATTATTAAATGACATCTTTGTTAGTAATATTGGCAGTGGCAGCTCCTTGGGGTTGGCAAAGATAGGCGCTGCCAACCCTCATGAATATGCACTAGTTTAATACATTTCATAATAAAAAAATTAAATGACTCTTAGAATTTTAATTTGGTGTAGGTATTATTCATCTGGAAATGTATTATGAACATTTCATTATCGTGGTACGAGCCACAGTTCTATTTCAAGCGTTTTTTTACAGCCCATGCGCACAGCAATGTCTCTCCTGTCTTCTCGCAGTGGGTCCGGGTCGGCACACCTGGGCGCAGCCTCGCCTCGCACCGTATTCTGAGAATAGGCTCTGCACTAATCGGAGAACAGTAGCAAGCCGTGTCCATTACTTGACGCATGCGCGGTGTCAGGCCAGCGAATACTCTCGCTGCCTGCCCGCAGGAAAGACTTCTATTTTCACTCTCCTGCAAGTCACGTGTGTTTACCGTTTTGTTGACGTGTTAACAAGCGGAGAATGTGATTATTATTTAGAATTTTTAATTTTTTTTATTTTAAATTAGTACGTTGCGGATTATTAACTTTACTTGATTTTCTATATTTAAATCTAATTTGACGTTTATATTATGATAGGTACAGTGAACGAACTACGTCCACCGTTTTGTCGTCGAAACGATATTGAGAGTTTTTAGACAATAGTCGACCTACTCCCACGTTCAGTATGGTTGTGCAGGATGCTGGCGAAAAAATATAAGAAAATTCAATCCTTCGTCGTATGATTCACATAAATGTCCAAATGGCGTGTCTTCGATTTTATATCGAGTGCTAGGGTTTCTTTGTAATTATCTAATTTACTTTAACGCCAGTAACTAGTCATTTATGTTCCTTTTTTTAAATATTGATAATAGTTTTGTCTTATGTATATTGTAGCCTGAAAATGGGGGAAAATTCACATCCCCGAAACGTCGCGCAGCTAACTACAATTGACAAAAAATTAAAACTTTACATAATGTGATTCTTTATTTAAATATTTTTGTTTGTTTGTAATCTGGTGACTGCCAAAGTGAACTCTTCGTCAAACCCTGTTTAATACATAAATGGCAAACAGGTAGTGAAGACTCAGCTTTATTGTTGGCCAAAACGTTTATTGTCAATCAAGGAGAGTACTTGGAATATAGGTGAATATTTGGACAAGAAAATTTTATCAAAAAACTATACAAAAACTTGTAATGTCAAAAAAGTTCACAAATGTAATTCAGTGAATTTTAAATCCCTGAGGAAAACTTAATCCGATTTCTGAATTATTGTGAGAGCAACTCAAACTCGCAACGAAGCTACGTAATAAGAAAGTGGATAAAAATAGACAAATTGTGAGACTTCAAGACGTTACAGTATTATTTTGCCTACTCTGAACATTTGTTTACGAGCCGCCACTGAATAATGGTCATCAGTTATATCATCGAATTGGTCATCTTACTAGTGTAAGCTAAATTTAGAAAGCATTCTTAAAATTGCCACCGGATGTTACTCAATATGTGTCAAATACCTTTACTAACGAGTTATAGTATACGTAGAAAATACTCCAGTAACTAACAATCCGCTGTGCTTCTCTTACATGTCTCGCAACCTGACAAGGTGGCAAAGGACTCTATAAAGAAATAAAATTAATTAATCTAAATAACACGACAGCTTAAATTCTAATTATTGAATGGCATGTTTATATTGACCATCAATAATATCATCATATTACCCAGAAAGACAAAACAAACAAGGTTTCTTTGATTCTTGTTCTTGACTGATTGATTCTTGTTTTGAAACCCACAATGGAAGATATCAAAACTACAGCCAAGAAACACTATTTTGGAACCAGATCTTCCAAGATGATGCTTCAAAAGAAAAAAAAAACAATTCATCATTAAAATACTACGGTTTGGTCCTATTAATCTCCTATTACTGTCACTTGCTCAAAAATCCAACCCAATACAATAGTTTCAGCTGTTTAATATATGTATACCGATGTATACACAATAGAGGTCGCTGATGATCTGTGTTTTTATAAATGACCATAAAGAAATAAATAAATTAAAAAAGAAATAATATGAGATTCATCTCAGAAGTAAGTTTTCGCACTTTTCCCCCCTCAGAAATGCACACCAGAGGTCGCGAATACTTGAAAAAATTACATCAGACCACATGGGTGTTTCGCTTTCGAACGTGCCCGCTTGCGTACAATGATACAGTTTCTTGCAACAAAAAGTGGGTCTGTTGCTCGTGTTCTCAACACACATTATCCGCACACGGATATGGGTGCATGAGCGTCCAAATGGTGAGCAGATGGGGTGCGTTGTTTTGCAGAAAAGAGATTGTGAACGTTTGCGATAAAGCGCAATGTCAGATAGTAGACAATGGAATTTTGCCTTCATCCACAAGATTTGTGCAAGAGTGGGATAAAAAAAACTTCGTTGAAGCTCATGCTTTCAAACTGATGTAGAGAACAAAATACTAGACAGTAAAGTGTTTCAGAAAAGTGAATCAAGAAACTGTACCAATTTTACAACAAATAAATGAACAAAACTGGAAATTGTATTGAAAACCACGATAATAAATTCAAACTAAATTAAACCAAATGGAACATTTAGGTATTTATTTAAAAAATATATTTATTTTTTAGTGTTTGAATTACGTTTATTTAATTTTGAGATTGATATCTTTATATTGTAATTGAAATGAAGAAGAAAAAAAGCGAGGTAAAGAAGACTAAAAAGAAAAAGACAAAAACTAAAAAGAAAAAATAAACAAATAAATAAATAGAGAAAAGAAGGAAAACATATTAAAAGGAAAGAAGAATAAGGGGTATAATAAGAAGAATAAGGGCAAAATAAATTATATAACGGTAAAAGGGAAGCGAGGGCGTCTGAGGCAGAGTTACGCTGCGTTTCATAGAGAAAGGGAAGTGCGTTCCAAGGGGGGAGGGGAAGTATTGAAAATACTCGAAATTTGCGTTACTTTGGCGTAATTTATGGACTAAGGTGAAGGTGAAGAATTAAAACAACTAAACCAAAACAAGAACATTTCTGAAGGGTAAATCGTGCTACGAAGTTTCAATTCTTTGGTATGTCTCTACGAGGAACTGATGAAATTGGCGGGATACCTTTCAATAAAAAAAAATCACAATGTGAATTACACTCAATTCGAAATTATAGACTTCATTTTCACAAAAAGGTCCGCGCCCTGCTTCAAAGTCAATTTTTTTTAAAATATATAATGATTTGATTATTTCAAAATTTGTTGAATTTAGCTTTTTTGGAATACTATTAAACACTAATTTAATTTGATTTAATTAAGCTTTAGCAAGAATACAGTAAAATCGCCACCTTTGGAAACAAAAATAATACCATCCATTTTATTTCCATGTTAGTCTATTAAGCATTTTCGCGAGACTTAATATTAAATACGAAAAAAAGGTTCTGCAAGACTTCGTCGTTGCTCCGAGTTGCAAGAACCTTTTGGTCGCACAACCTCTCCCCCTCCCACCCTTTCTCCTTCCTGTTCCTCCCTTCCTCCCCGCCCCGGCGTTCTCGCAAGGCAACACTCGACGTGCGAAAAATGTAAATATATACTCTTAACGGAACATTTTTTTCTTTCCGGCGCTCCGCCGAGGACGGGACGGAGCGAGGCGGGGTGAGACGGACAGTGTGGGACGGAGCGAGGCGGGGTGAGACGGACAGAGTGAGACGACCCAGGCGTGGTGAGGCAGGGCGAGGCGCGCGGGGCGGGGCGAGCGTGTGAGGAAGGCATTATGAAAATATACGCCCTGAAATATCGCCGCGTTTGCTTGTTACGCAGAAAGAATGTTAGTTTTGCCATATTCTTCCTCCTCTTTTTTTTATAAATCCCACAGTAACTTTACAGCTCCATCTAACTCCTGAACGTCCCATCCATGCCGGCGTTTTTCTTTCGGTATTACGCGGAATAAAGGAGATACTTTCAAGTAATTTTTTATGAGGTTAAGGACATTTTTGTATTAGGTTGCCGGGCTCCACAGCGAATATTGGATTCTTCTAGGAGGTGACGATGTCTATTTTCCGTTAATAGAATTTGTGAACGAGCTACTACCGAAATTTGTAATTGGTAATACAAATTTTATTAATTGACGAATTTAAAATTTTGAACATTGTGTTTATATACAATTTTAACTAGAAAGTAGTTCGATATCTTTTCATCCAAGTTTTACGAACGAATTTGAGCAATGTTTTCACCAATAGTTTTTTTGTTAAAGCCTCAAACTCAAATGTAATGGGGACTTCAGGGAAGATGAATTTGGTGTAGATTTTAGTTGACGCTCAAATAGCACTATGAAATGTTAACGCGCTTGACTCACAGTGTTGAAACAATGTTGCTGTATTCCCAATAAATAATGTCGATCGATCTGCACGAGTTCCATGCGTCATTAGTCTTACGGCAAACCCATTCGTTCTTTCATAAAGAGCGTCGCCGCCGGGGAATTCGCAATTTAGCGACCTTGTGATAGTTTTCTCGATTGTGAATATCCATCACTTCCTTTCAGAGATGAAATTTAGGTCCTTTTGGTTGGACACCATGCGCTTTACCAAAGCGCGCAATCCAGTTTGCAGTTTACCATTAGAATTGGTTTAGAACTTGGTTCGTTTGGAATTTTGACATCGCGTTTTGATCGGCTCTCTGCAAGATGAGGTCAATATTGTGAAGTAATACCCTGCATTAAATATTATAAAGTGTTAATAACAACTCGTTTTCATAAAACTGTACTACGACATTCTAAAATACAAAAATTGAAATTCCTCCTAATTTATTGAATAGTAAGTAATATTTATCTATATTGTACTGAAATAAAAAAAAAAATCATTGAGTAAATTTAAATTCCCCAGGGGGACTTTATTGAATAATGCAAATTTTGCTTCAGAGATGAGATAAAAGAGAAAATATAAAAGATAAAAAAATTGTGTTCATCTCTTTCTCATTTTCGTTTCCTAGTTCACGATCGACCATCATAATATACGGCTAACATAAGGAAGAAAATATTATTCCATCTTGTGCACTTATAGATGGATTTGAACCTGCGAACTCGGCGTTTAGGAGGACAATGAGCAAATCTCCATGCTACTAGGGTAACTCCATTATAAAAGTACTAGGGGAATAATAAACCCGACGTTGCCAAGGTATTTATTTACATATCAATTATTTATTAGAAGGAATGAATTCTATTTATAGTTTAAAATGAAAGTAATTTTATTTAAGCTCTTTCTCCGCCCACTTCTGCTTCGCACCACCCCATCCCGCACCGTACTGCACCGCCCGAACTCTCGTCCCACAAGCCTTATCCTCACTTCCCTCTCCCCGTCCGCTCCCAAACTACTCCTCGCCGTTCCCGTCCTGCTCGGCTGCATCCGGCCGCGACCTGACCAGACCCTACTTGGGTTGCAAAAAAAAAAATTGCAAAAATAAGGAAAAACAAATGGGGCTAACATTTTGAATCATTACCTTCGATATTTTGATTCACGATTTTCATACTGAATTCAGTAGCAATCATTTCAATTCTCTGTCAGAGACTCAGAAATGTCATTAAATTTAATATAGATTAAGTTCCATGGTCATTCATACATTGATGTCTCTTTTGCATTAAAACAAGATGAATACATTTTACATTAAATTTAATATTTATATTAAAATCAAAAAAGATTTAATGTAGTTCTCCCGTTTCTTCTGCCTTATCATTCATTTTCTCATTCATCATCCATCATTATTTGTGAAAAAAAATCAGCAAATGTTTCCGTGGAAGCCACTTACGTTCGAACCGAGGGCGTCGGCCAGGAGCCTGGCCTTGTCCTCATCCTCGGCGTCCGCGGCGTCCGGCACGGGCAGGGCAGCGCGCCGAACCCTCGGGGCCGCACCCCCGCCGTCCTCAGCGCCTTCCCCGTCCTCGCCGCCGTTGCTCGCCTCCTCGGACGGCCGTCCGCGCAACCGGCGCTCCTCCGCGTGCTTCTGCACCAGCTCCCCCAACTTGTCGAAGAAGTCGCCGTCCAAGGACTGCAGTCTGCAAGCAACGCAGGCTCTGGGTGTTAAAGAAATCGCAGGGAAGACCTTGTGAGGAGTGAGTGAGGAGTGTTTCCGGGAGCATTAACTACTATGGTCATTGGCCTCGTAAGAGAGATGCATGTGACACGCCGAGAGAAGGTGGTGTTCCTCCTCTGCTGGAACGTGAAATCCGGCCGCAGATGTGCACGTCTCCTTGCGCGGGTTTCCATCCTCAGGTATCTCTCACATCGGAGCACTGTCACGGCTGGGGAAGGCTTCGTTTGTTTGTTGGTTTGTTTTTACTTGTTGCGTCATTGTCGCAACATGTCTCTTAGTCTTTCTTGGGTATTGAGGGTATATCAATCAGGAGTAATCCTCCGTGAAGATTTTGTCTTTTTGTCACGTCAGTCGAGTCAGTCAATGCCTTTTATCCCTTCACCAAGAAGCTCGGCGCCGTTAGTAACCGGGGTTCTCAAACGGTCATCCGTCCAGGATTCCGTGGTGTCTCGATTTGCTGTGACTTCATGGACTTCCGTGACTTCATGGAGCGTAGATAAGCAATTCAGCCTAAGACGCCGGCAGTTGGTTCCCGACTAGTCCCCAAGTTCTTTCTACATCTTTAAGTGTATTCGTAAGAGGACTGAGAGTCATGCGACACAAAGGGCTAACAAAAGAGAAAAAGGAATATCTGATATCAATAATTTTCACCAATGCAATCAGCATTGCCTCATTTTACGAAATGGCAGGTAAAACGTTGTGAAGTAATGGAATTAATTATTGGGATTTGAAAGTATTATGACTAAAATGCTTCATCAAAGGGAAAGAGAATACTGATGAATGGTGAATATCGTCAATGAATGATGCATCCTTATAAGCTGCTTCAACTTCTCGAAGACGTTGCTGGCGAGAGACTGGAGTCTACAACCCCCACGCCTGCTCTGCGTGTCCCGAATCTTCAGGTAACACGTTGAGCAAAAGTGCTACAAAAATACTGTTTGAAGGTACCGAGGAATGGCTGGAAGAACGATATGATAGAAGTAAGAATGGGGATTAAGATCTGGATAAATTTATGGGCAATCGCGCGCACATGCATAGTCACTGATGCCCGCAATCAAACATTCCAGGAACGTGCGACCGAGTGTTCTCGTGTCAGAGGCAAAGTTGGAAAATTTCAACAATAAATAATTGAGTAGCCGATGAACTTAGAAGGAAACGTGAATAAGGCCTAGAACAGTCATTATCAAAGAGATCGATTTCGACCCCTTGGAGTTGGTAGTTTAAATTTTAAAAAAATAGAGGTCCACGATAAATAAAATAGACATTTCATCATCATCATCACCATATAATATTGTAATTATATAATAAAGTATTATATTTTATTACATTTATATTATATTATATTATATTGTTATTATTTTAGTTCAATAAACATACGATTCCAGGAGATAACTAATGAATCATTTTAGCGTTAAATGCGGTACCCAATTAATTTTAAAAAAATATTTCTCATAACCTGTAATTCATTGATTATTTTGGGTTAACGAGCGCATCAACTGCCGTGGTCATTAGTACCGTAAGTGTAGTACATGTTTTATCACATAAGGTGGCGGTATTCCTTTCCCTAGTTAAAGGGTGAGATCTGGCACCGACTTACACTTCAGCTAATGGGTTTTCCCCATTCAAGTACTCCCACCGGCGAGGCACCACCCCAGGCGGGACAAGATCTAAGCTCCTGACATGTATGATAGTGTAGTTCACGTCAATGAGTGTAAGTGTGAGGGTAAAGAAGAGGTGAGGATAGGACAAGGAAGAGGAGAAAAATCGTGCGCGGTTCGTGGCCAATTTGTTACGGTATTGCGCTGGCATTCCCCTGGTGTTGATAGGATATTTACGGAAAACTACGGATCATAGCACCCGCAAATTCTTCTCCAGGCAGAGGTTAAATTCAAACTAGTTATGTAGCTTCTGTCTAAAATCCTCCCACTGCGTAACAGTTGGTTCTTGAACCCTAGGACCTCGCGGCGTGAGGCTCTGCATAACATCAGTTCATTCATAATGTGTACATCGCACGTACGCTACACTAGCGTCCTCCAAATTTATTTCTTGGCGCATGATTTGTCCAAAATATATTAGTTAGCGGGCGTTTCTCATGACGTGCCGATGGACTAATGAATTAAGGTCAAGTTGGTGATTCCAAACCAAAGTGTAAGAGTCACATCAAAATTATTTTGAGTAGAAAGTAATAAATGGCGTGTCAACTGCATCAATAATTATTTTTGCAAAAGGGGTCTGTGACCAAAAACAGTTTTGGTAACTATGATTTAGAAGATCAAATTGAAGTGATTTGGTCAGATCAGAGAAATATACTATCTAGGAACATAAAGATGGATATTAGAAATTGGGGGGATGGAGACGTCCAAGAATAATATGGAATTTAACGAACAAGAATCGATGGGAAAATAAGAGTGGAACTGTGCATGTTGTGGAAGTGCGTGTACATGAAGGAAGTGAGAATTCGAATGTTTAAGACTTCTTATTGATCTAATTTGACATTAAGAAATAAAATGGTATTAAGAGAGACATTCAGCAACTTGATAACTTTAACATTTGTCGCTGTTATTCAGCTGTTATTGGACCCTGGTGATTACATGAATAAGAGCAAACCACAAAATATTTAATTTCCTCTTCTTAAATCTCCTCTGAACCTGTCACCATGTCGTATTCAAGATATAGTTTACTGCCGATGTAATACCCTCTCCTGAAGATTGAACTCTGACTGGAAATCATGCTTATTTTATTACCCCATTAGCGTGCCCAGAGTCGTAATGTGCAAACTGTCTTCCTTATCATCCCAACAGAGAATTGAAGGGACAGAACTCGACGCTTTTATGGCTTCCGGAATGGCATAAAGGGCCATAAACCACAGGAAAACAACATTAACTCGATGCATCTCGTGTCAGGCATGTCAGGCGAAGTTGCGATTTCCATATAAACTGTGGCGCAGAACTAAATCGTTTCCATTCAGCGACGTCGAATGTGATGAATCCATTTTCGATTCATTCCTCAAAATTTCCGCATCGTTTCCCCTGATCAATACGCATCCCGCAAGAAGACCGCTATTTTTCTTTGTCAATCTCTATGCGCTCATCTTTATAGCATTGTATTGATTTCTTCTTAAACTGGAACAACTCCTTTACATCCGTTAAAAATGGTATCGTTAAATTGTTCAAATTGTTTCGCTATTTTTTTTTCTTTTTTAAATAAGTGATAGCATTTACTCTGAACCGTGGAACAGTTCCTGGCAGTAGGACTGAACACTTACGTAGTACCGTACAATACCGTAATAAAATTGTGCGATACATTTAATGGTCTTTGTCGAGGATTGCATAAGATGATTGAAATAGATGCTCTGACTAAAAGATGATTCAGTTTGATACTAACAAGCTCATCAAAGTAGTAGTGATTCATACGTGCGTCAACAGATCCCATTATTTTATGTTGCAACTGGAATCAGCGTTAAGAAATTCTAATTATGGAATGTTAAACACTGTCAATGCCTTTAAAGAAAAAAATTATGCCTATAACTTCGCGATAAAAAATAAATCTCTTGAAAGTCTGACAAATTCAGCAATGCAAATCAATCTTTTGTAATAAATAGCAATTAACATAGTTTTGGGAATCTTAGAAAAATTAAGAACAATAAATAATGCAAAATGTTTAACGATATCATCTGAAGAATGGATAAAGAACATAATAAGATACAGTATTTGGGAAAGGCAAATTATTAAAATGAAATCAATTCAGAAACTCCACTGTAGAAGAATGAAAACCCAGAATGGCACGAGAAAATGTTATTACTAAATATTTTATAATATAAAGTTCTTAAACAAAAATCCTGAAATAACAAACAACAGAAAGTAAAGAAACTGGAGTATTTACACGCTTGCAGATATTAGGTACTGAAAGGAGAATCGCCCGAAAAATGCTGGATTCAAATAAAGGTAACTTGATAAATAATATAAGAGAACAATAAAAAATAACAGTAACTGTAAAAAAAATGGAACTGCTATTCTTTGAGCTTATGGACACATTGGATTAAGTATATTAACCTTTAATTACTTGCGTCTCTTTCTGATGCGTAATTACTCGCGCGGTGCACTGAATGCACCAACAAAGAAACGATTGTTTAAGCAATAACAAAAACAATAATTGCGATAAATTAGTGTTATTTGTTAAGAAAAATGATAACTTATTGCATAAAATAATATTTGGTGTTAATTATATGATATATATGAAACTTACAATACGAAATGTACTGCATGCCTCTACTAAGGCATACAGTTGCACAAGGCTTATTGTAAAGTTTTAGATCCCGGAACGCGCCCCAAATTAATTATTAATTCAATAGAAATAGTCATATATTTACAATATAAATTAATAATAATAAATTTCTTAATAACAATAACACTGGTAGCACTGAATCAACGAGAAAATTAAAATAATAGAATGTTACGTTACTGTTATGTTACTGTAAATATGAACGAGTGATTACAAAAATACGTATCAATATTTTACACAATATATTTTATCCATATTTTTATGCTATCATAGGTAATAATTAATTTCTACAACGTCTACATTGAAAAGAAATGATTCTTTTATGTATTTACACTATTAATCGCGCGGCGCATGCAGAGCGCCGAAACCGTTTTAGACAGAATTCAGCTTGCTTGCTCCCACGACTTGCAACGGAGCAGTTGAAACTCGAATTCAAACTGTTAAAGAAACTCAGAAGAAAGGTTAGCGGAAGAGATAATATAATATGATACACGTATTATCGTCAGGAACCAAAAGAATGCGACTGGCGCACTCAGTGCGCCAGCGCGAGTAATTAAAGGTTAACAAAAATTATTCAAATACCTGTGGGAGATGGCATCAATCAGTGAAAGACAAGCAATCAAAATTATTTGAAAGAATTAATAGTGTAAAATAAAATAAGATGAAAAGAAACAGTGGAAATATATTTTTTGAAATACAAATTTGAAATGGAATAATTTCAACGCAAAAGAGGAAAACACCGGTTCAGAGATGTCTGGGACGATAAAGAAGAAACAGATAGATGAAGGAATATTGGAAAGAAAAGGAGAAAGATCCATAAGATGAGTACCTAACTGAATTGGAAATGAAGTGCTTTTCTCGGCTTATCAACAAGAAAAAGTTTCCCCCAAAGTTGAGTTCATATTTTGAGTGTACATTTTCTTCAAATGATAAAAATATCAGTCAAACTTTCACACCACTTCCTGTTACGACACTGCTAAGCTTTCAGCCCAGGTGATATTCGATTGATTGATTCAGCGCGTCAACTCTAAGGTCGTTAGTCCTGTAAATGCATGTGTTTTTCTCGAGAGGCGGCGGTGATCTGCCCCCCGTTGGATGGTGAGATCCGGCGCTGACCTATTATCACCTACCGGGGTTTTCCCTCAACAAAGTATCTCTAACCAGGGGGCACCGCACCAGTCGGGACAAGTTCTAAGCTCCCGATCGGTCTCCAGCAAGTTACTCCATGTAAATGTAAATCTGTGTAAGTAAGGGGTGCGTATAGGGCGAGGAAGAGGGAGGAAAGACCCGCTTGTCAGGGTACTGCTCCGTCATTCGCTTGGTGTTGATCGGAGAAACGACGGGAAACTACCGTTCAGTTCAACCGACTGTAGAATGTTCTCCAGACAGAGACTGAATTCGATCCGCGACCTACCAAGAACTCTCTAGCTCACAAATTATGTGTTACTACAATGGGTTAAAACTAAATTGTATGCATGCAAATGGACCTTCGAATCATTTTAGTGATGCTAAGCTCCAGAAATGTGTACAACGTGCTTCAAACATGAACATTTTACGTCTCGAAAAAACATCCCATTTACGAACCCATCGAGCGTGCCCAACACACCACTGCATTCGTGCAGTCGAGCTATCGCACCAATCGACCACGCCTCCCTCGTCTGAGGCAGTGCATACGGCGAGCGACTTGCAGAGGCATAAATCAGGCATCGTGACGTAGCGCGCGGAGCAGTTGGGCGGTGGTTGCGTGGGCGCGCAAGGTGACTCGACCCACCGACCGCGGCAAACACGGCGAGAGCAGCGCCGGGCCAGCCCCCCTCCCCCCCCATCGCCTCCCGGACCGCGACCAACGCAACGCGCGCAGAGTAGGTGGACGCGCAGAGCAGCAGCTTGCTGCGGCCCGGTCCACTTGTTTACTCAATGGAAGGGGTCGGGGCAACATCGTAACATTTTCACACGCCCAAAATAAAGATCTTTGAATCTCCCTCTCCTCCCGCAAACCAACCAACTTCGTTATCCCAACGCTGTTAAAAAAGTGTCCAAGAAATAAAAAGCACAAAGAAGAAAGGAGAGTATACACAAATTGAGAAATGTCTGGATGTTTTCAAATTTGTATTTTCCTCTGAGATAAATACTACAAGAATAAGCTATTTCTGTATTGTCGCGACAGATTCAACGAGGCGATAATCAGGTCCCGGACTGTGCACGGTTGAGGTATTCGGCAATAACAGATTACTTCTGACATTTTGCGGAATCAAAATTACACGCCTTTCTTTCAAATGAGATGTATGACTCTTTAACACATTAACTTTCGAGTTCAGAAAAAACGACAATGAATAAGCACTCATAAGTTATACGCAGCCCGTTCCTTGTAGTTAATGAGGTTACACTTTCCTAGGTAACCAGAAACGTCAGGTATAATTATTTGCGCCCAAACACCTCAATTGTAATCATGTATATGAAAAGTTAATGGTTAGATGGCAGAGCAGGTCTTGTAACACGAGCTTTGACACAAACATATTTTATGATAATGATAACAAAATTATTATTATTATTATTATTATTATTATTATTATTATTATTATTATTATTGCTGCTACAGACCTTCAAACATTGCTCACAAGCCTAGCTTCTGTCGGTTGTAAATATTTATTGCTGCCTTATTATTTCCAGTTCAAACCTTTACAAGCAATTAGTCTTTGGGCATATCAACGGCCTGTGACTTAGCAGCCCAAACGTTCTGATTTTATTATTGTAGTAATTAGTAGATGTACAAAAGTTTATTTGACGCCAATAACTGAACAGTATTAGAATATACGTACAAACAAACAACTCTAGTATCCGAAGTATCATAGAAGTTCTAGAAAGAATATTATGCATGAATTTGAATTAGTCGGAGATAATTTATTCTCGCCGTACGGCGCTCGCCGTACGGCAGTAAGAGATGAACTTTATATTGACTGTGTTGTTGTCACAACGAAGTCGTGAATTGCCTCTTCAAGGAATCATCGATGGACTACTACAGAGTTTGTCCTACACAGTCTTAGGATATCTGATTAATCTGTTCATTGCTATTGAAATACGAAAAAACAATGCTATTAAAATACGCAAAATATATTATTTTTTAACTTTTCACTGCGTCCTGTTTTATGTTGCATCCTGCAGCAAAAAAACGTGGGAAAATGTTTATGAAGAGAACAAACGAAGTATTTTCTCATTTCCGGAATCTGAAGAAACCGTAAAGTCAATTTCTTGCAGACAACCTTCTCTGCTCGGAAGTTGGCATTGAGCCCCAAGTTCAGTTTTGTTTATACTCGGCTTCAATGTTACGCTCTGATGTCACGAGTTGACGACGGACTAAATAAACCGTCAGTCAAGGCATGCAAACGACGAGGTTAGGTCTAAAGAGTACAATTGAGGCCAACATCGAGAAGCATAGACACATAGAAAATTCAAAGTTGTTTCTTTCAAACGATGTACAAAAATTATTTCCAATCTATAAAATTCACTTTACTTTCATATTACAATATTCGTAGATACTCATTCTGTAGAAATTAAAATTAATAAAGGAATTTTCAAACAAACAAAATTCTGGTTACTCTGATAATAATGTAAAATAGTATTAATTAACTGAAAGAAGTATATCCTTATCTTAAATTTACTACTCGATTAGAATTTAACAAAGTTTTGAAATTTACGAATTGTGCTCCTGTAAAGGCGTTACCCTCATATTACAAAAAGCCAGTCGACTGTTAAAGATTGCTCACTACAAGTCATTTAACAACATGGTCATTTGCGACTCTCATTAATAACCCTCCTGCATTATTTAGAAGCCCAGATAGAATTCACAAAACAGCAGGCCTTGAAGCACGTCGGGTAAGCTTTCTTATGCAAATATATGTGCGCTAATGGTTTTTTCTTCCTTTCTAGAGAGACTGTAGTTTTCAAGTCAGAGGAGGGTTGCAACAGGGCAAGAACGATTTGTTATGGTGAACCTATGATTAAGTGAAGCTACATGATGACATTATTTTGAGTAAATTATTCAAACTACAGTAGTCCAGACAATCCCCCGAATTTCTCTCAATCAAATCTGAAAGTGAATCCCTCAGAGTGCTCGAATATCTAAATTCTATCTTGAAAATATTTGGAAACAGCCAATTGCTACAACAAGCAGTAAACTGACTGCGGTGCGAAGATTGAACAATTTTGAAAGTGCATCGAATGAAGAAACATGATTATCGGTAATTATAAGAAAATGCAAGTATCTTTTTGTGTCTTTGAGGCAAAATTCCGGCGTACTTGTTATTTTACTTACTTAAAGCAATAGAAAGTTTTAATTATCCTAAAATATTAGATGTGAGAAGATAATAAAGAGTTCAGAAACTACAATTAAAATTTGAAGGATTCGGATAATAAAAACCAAGCAAAGATGCAAGGACACGAATTCCGAATCTGTTTTCGAACTTCACAAGATTCGATTATTTGATTCATTCAACTTGAAAATCAACATTTTCCATGATACTTTTAGTATGAGAATAACAGACCGAGACACCAAAGCAAATGCAGAGAAACGAAGAATGTATAACACTATCAATACATGCATATCACTTTACATTTTATTACCTAATTAAAATTACGTTTAGTACTGACTGAAATTAGTACTGTTCACAGTTTATTAAATGAAATGTTTTACTTTGAGGTATGCGTAAGGTAAAGCGAATAAAACACTGCGTACCACAAAGTAAACAAAACGCTAGGGAGTTACATTAATCGACATGGATGTCATCTCACTTCCCGTGAATGATTGCAAGATTTACGTTTCTATGACTTCGTACTAAAAGCATCTTTGACACTAATTTCAAAATTAATCAATTCCTTGGTACGATTTAATCCAAATGCCAGAGATAGTTTCTATATAGTTAATAAGTGAGTAAATTGATCTAAAAGTTCAAAAAGATCCAAGATTTCGGACAGTCAAATTTATAAAAACAGTTTACATTAAGAACTTATGTTTGTGGCTACGTTTCGAAGGCTGATGCACCTTCATCTTCAGGCCAATACACATATATTCGAATAAACTAGAAAGAATTTTACCATAACGTTGGACTGTATTGTAAAGAAATAGGCCGATAAGGTGAGTATCAAACAAAATTATTGATAGAGAAATATGATCTCAGAATCTCAGACCTTAAATAACTCGTGAAAAGGCTTTTCACACGAATGTGTAACAACGTTCGTCATAAATTTAAAAATCAAGTTATTTAAGGTCTGAGATTCAACGCGATATTCAACGCGAATTCTATTTTATTTCCTTGATATCTTGTAGAGGCGCACATTCAAGTATAGCCGGAAAGCATTATTAAAACTTGACACACATACGTAAACAACTATAATCTGACGGCTGATCGGTGTGAATTACTGTTAATAGAAAAGGATCACAGCTGCAAAGGGAAAGAAGTAGTAGAAACCTGTCCCAGTAACCAGTCTTCTAAGTTATAAAGTCGCCAAAATCACCATTTTCTACATTATCGTTCATATGCATACTATATATTTTACGAATATTTTTGTACTTAATCTCGTTATGACTTTTGCAATAGCAATACATAATACACTATAGAAATTCTAAAATTAGTTCATGTAAATTATCTGTTCTCTTGAACATACTACTGATCAAGTCCAACTTAAAAGGACAGTGTGAAATTTTCTTAAAACAGAGTTGATACTATTTGTTACTACTGAAAATGATTTCTCATTTACTGATTATTTTAAATGGAAAGTTCAAAAACTTTCAGACGAAGATTAAAAAAGAATATCGAAGTAAAATTATTATGATTGTTTGAAAATATTGAAACATGCATCGTTAATATCGATATCATTCATTTGCACGAAAGTTTCATTGTAATGCATCTAGTAATATGCAGCAAATTCAGGGAGCCATTCAAAACATGTTTTCTTTGCTTGACTTTAGAAAGACTTTTGTCCTGAAATATTTCCACAATGAAACATCAAGATTGCAGTCAAAACTTGAAATTGATTTATTGACTGTTAATTGATCGTAACAGAAAAATTGCCCACTATAAATCGCACGAAAAACAAAGAGGAAGTTGGTGTAAAAATAGCTTATCTCAACACGCACACACTACGTCCACAAATACGTACGCTTGCATTCTTTCGCGCAAGCACGCAAGCATAGCCAAACAAGCACTCTAACGCACCCCTTGACCACGCCGGAAATTTTGTACACATTATACTGCCCGGTGAAACCCACTTCAGCCGTCCGGCAGACTCCATTTAAAAGACCGGACGGTACTCACGAAGTCTCCCGAAAGGAAGGATTCTATTCAAACCTTGCTTCCTCGACGGTCCGTGACCGAGTCGGTAAGCATTACGCAATGCGCTCTTCGGGTATTTTCCTGGCGGCGTCGGCGTCTACTGCGCCCGTTCGCCCGTTACTGCTAGGCGAGGGCGACGCGTCACCGGCGCGAATTGTTCTGTTGTTAGAGCGAACGAGCCGGGCCGCGGCGGGCGCTACAGCTGAGCCGCCCAGACAGGAGCACTTCGCACTTCGCACTTCGCACTTTCGCTTGCAGTGAACGCGCGGTGTGTACGGACCCACACGGGTTTGAACGAGTGAAAGAGGAATTGTTGGTGGAAAAAAGACTGTTGTTTATGACTAACAGCGAACGCTGTAGTTCAGTCCTCTATGATCGCTATAATACCGCCCATTACGTCTGACTGTGTTGGTCTGAATGAAATGACTGCACTGGCCCGTAGGCCAGTGGTTATAATTAGGTGTCTCCGAAAGTTTGCACTGAAAAAATAAACGAACGTTTTGTATCATTTATTCCATCACTAAACGTGTTAAAGGAAGAACTGCAACTATTTCAATTTTTTTCAGTTTTTAAACTTTATCAAAGAAGATTAATCTGTCCAAATTATTTGGATAAAAGATCTGAAGAGCTGGACTCGTGCGAAGGCTATATTTGAGCCGCTCACATAATATCATTTTGCACTTTCGCCTTTAGCGAGCGCAAATACCAGATGGGTGAACGGTGCAGCAAATGTAACATTATGCTTCACCGCTTGTTGCCATTTGATGATTTCATCTAACGATACAGATAGTAATAATAGTAATAATTGTAATAATAATTAACTAAACATTAACTAAAGTCAATGAATCTAGATGAAAAAAATTGAAACAGCATATAGTATCATCCAAAGTATCTACAACAAACAATGTATATCAAAGGACACGAAACAGACACTATAATACAGTGATAAAACCAGAATGTCTATATGGCTCAGAAACAATGATTTTGAACAGGAAAAAAGACAGAAAATGTAAAAAAAGGAATGCAAAATCATTAGGAAAATTCTTGGTCCAAAATTCACGGACGAGCAGTGCAGACTCAGATGCAAAAGAAAAATCAGATAATATGGATATTCAGAGTAAAGGTAGACTAATTTTTTATGGACACATCAAAAGAATGAATCCTAATCGTCGTACCAAACGCATAGTTGAATTTTGAGAGAATATAAGTAAAGTAGCAACTGACACTACAGAATGGATCAACAAAATTAAAAAGGACCTTAAATTGTCAAAGATCGCAGAAGAAGACATTCAAAATAAGAACACATTTCGATCTAAAGTGGAGTCACATCGGATTGATTTGCAAGAAGTACCAGTGTAAAACAGGAAAAACTTGGACCGAAGAGAGAAAAAAAGGCACACAGCCAAAGGTTGAAAGAAATATGGGCACAAAGAAAGGTTATGAAACACATCGGAGTACTTTGCATTGTTTCAATTGGTCTTATTCGCAAGAAGAAGAGGAAGAAGTAATAATAATATTTTCACTTTTATATTAAGATTAATCGAACCTGAACCTTAACTTTAATCAACGAGGATGAACGTTTTGGTAGTAGTTTATTACTAGAAACTGGTGATAATAATTATGAAGGTGGTATAGACGGTGGTACGATGATTGCATTATTGTGGCGATGTTGGACAAAGAAATCAGTGGGGAGGATAGGTGGAATCAATACAGATAAAATGAGAGAACCTCAAAGAAACCTGCTGCAAACCCACTTTATCTACTACAAATTACACTTGGAGTTAGCAGAACTTAACCATAAGACCCACAGGAAGAAATATATCATGCAGACATTTGAAACTGGTTTCATAGAGCGCAAGTGAAACAGCTGATTCATTTACTTGTCGTTTTCGCTTTTGTACAGCAACACTTCAATACAATGAATGTAGACCGTTCTCTTTCGCAATAAAAAAGAAAGAATTCAATTATTTACGGTTGAGACGGCTTTTGTAACACCAATACCAAACGAGCAAGGAGACTAAGAGTGAAGGGTTTTTGACGTGAATAATTACTACTGCGTCGTTTAAAATAGAACAGTAGACTTGTTCTCTTTCATTTTCGTGTATTCGTATGAAAGAAAGGAAATAATTTTTCACCTCGACCAGGCGTACAGACAATTGCTGCATTTACTTGTTCTGAGCGGGAACAAGAGTGGTTTTGATGCGCATTGCATGAAGCAAGGTCACTTAGTCAATTTGAGTTTGAATGAAAAGCTTTCTTTCTAATCAAACTGTCAGTTAAATTCTACCCGGAGCCCATGAATCAACTACCAGGAAAAGAATGTTCAAAACAAAGAACAGTTTTGCCACCATGATGGAAAGCAACCATAATAACGATGCACATTTCACCGATTCACAATATAGTTTTGTTCATGGGGCTTTGTCTATTGAAAATAGTTAATGCTTTTTACTGACGTTTCGGAAAATTAATATCCACCTTCAGGGAATAAACTGACTTCAATCTATTATACATCCGAGATTACAAGAGATCCGAACATACATTTCGTCCGAGATCGAAACAGGCGTTCAAGACAAAATACAAGAACTATATTTTTATTTTAAAGTCAGTAAACTCATTTTCCCTACCTCGTAAACGTAGCGCAGAAGAAGTACTAGAAGTACAACAATATTATCTATTAAATAATATCACTTTCTGTAATGAAAGTATCGAAAATAAATGATACGAATATCGAAACTCGATATTGCAAGTTTCAAAAGCACTGTATCATACCCGGGCAGTAACACTACAATCATTTCCATCCTCACTGAAATATTCACGAATTACAGAACTTTTGAAACGCGTGGCCTTCTCACTTGTGCCACTTTTCTTCCTCAGCCCTATTTGTGTACATACACTACCACACTTGCAATTTATCGTATGGATTACAACACACGAACTTGTCCATATATAATATTCAAGTTTCAGAGAAAACGTACAATAAAAATAAAAAAAATAATAATAATTAGTGTACAACAATTATTTAAAAAATGTACAACTTTGATATTTATATTTAGTCCAGCAGACTGTGAAAATACACCATCCTTCAATTCAAGATTATATGGGCGCCTCTAGAATGCTCTGATATTTCACTCACAGTGTGATTAATTCTCTGAGATGGAACACCTCAGACATACTGAGGGGTGGCTTTTACTCCACTTGCGTAAGAGATCTACGTAAACCCACTTGAACAAGAGACTTAAAAAAACCCACGCGTTCCCAAAAGATTTCCGTTACTGACGACAGGGCTCAAAACCAGATGTTTTTGTATATTATTACCATATATTTTTGTGTATTTGTATATTATTTTGTGTATTATGTGCAATAATGTGCATGAGACATGGGTTCTATGAGCTCTGTGTTATTGAAGATTGATTTCAAAGATCGTAGCTCGGAAATTCAGCGTCTCCAAGCGCGTTGTTTGTTTGAGGTGTTTGTCAAAAAAGTCCTCACCTCCGTTCTACAGAATACCCGACAAGGTAGTCTGCGCCAGGTCTGCACACTTCGGCGTCCCTGTCGTGTTGCTCTCGTGAGCTGACAAGAAAAGCGTCATCCGTTCAGCTCCGGAGGATGGTGAATATTTTATTCCAGATGTGTTACTGGTTAGAAATGTTTCACACACGATGTTTCATATGATTTCCGGGCGAATGTTGCAATAAAACCTTCAATAATGGTCATCAAACCGCATCCAAGCCTTCTTCCCCCAACCTGTACCCACTGTTCCATATTTAGGAGTGAATGATACATTCCATCCCCATTCCAACTATGATTTAGGAAGACTCCAGCAATACTAATCAGGAGTGCTACTCAGGAGTCACCTAGTTCGAACTTCCGCGTCCATAGCATTGATGTTGGACGTATTTATTTTATTATCTACTTAATATTATCTATAATATTTCAATTTCTTTAATAATTTTGGAATCCTGTTGTCTGACACACTGAATTTTTGTCGACTGTATACTGTATACCCTAATTTGAAAAACTGCCAGTCGTGCATTAGTGCATGACCATGAAAGCTTATGATTGTTGTTTTAACAACTGCGTATTGCTCGGTCACAATAATATTAATAATATTAATAATAATAATAATAATAATAATAATAATAATAATAATAATAATTCTTTATTGCACGAGGCAACGGCGAGTCTCAGTGTAATCACTGATTTTCAGACTGACCGACAAAAGTTACAACAATTACAATAAATAATACAATTCAATAAATAAATAATACAAATCAATACAATAATTAATACTTCGTACAATTCTAAGCAATAAATCAATCAATCGTTCACATGATTGTAAGCTCAGTAATTAAGGTAACTTAGGACAGGGTAAGCTTTTTCTAATATCATGACTTGTTAAAAATGTTCAAATGTGTATACACACAAAATGTGTAACCCACCCCATCCCTCCCGAATACGACCCACCCCAACCCGACCCAATCCATTCCATTCCATTCTACCCATTCCATGCCATTCCATTCAACGCACCCAATCATTTCTCGTCCAGCCCATCGCATCACATTCTGTCCAACCCTTCATATCCCATCCATCCCATATAATGCATCCCATCACATCCATCTCATTCCATCTCACCCATCGCATTAAACCCAAACCAATCCAAACCAACCCAAACAAACCCAAACCAACCCAAACAACATCCATTTCAACCACATCCATCCCAACCACATTCATCCCAACCAAATCCATCCCATCCAGCGCATCTCACATACATGTACTCTAGTACAGCTGATGCAAGTGTTTCTCCTAAATCACAGCCTGGTCATTGGCAGGCGACGGAAGTGATTCCTCTCTCAAAACAAGTGTCATGTTGAATGCGTTTTACTAACGACTCCCTGGATCTTAATAAGACAATCGAGATATTTCCTACGTCAACAAATAATTCTGTATACATTGCGTCTTCGCTGCACTATTTGTCCTGCAAATAACATCGTACGAATGGGTTTGTGTGCAACCGTATTACACGTACACCCCAAAAGCCTCGTAGCACATTCCCGTAGATCTTTATTACCACAAACCGCGCACACAGGCAAACGGTCCTACAAGCATTTCCCCCTCTCTCCACCCATCTCACAGAATCCTTCCCCCCCCCCACCCGCTCCCGAAAAGCGAAAGTGCTCCCGTGCAACCGGCGCAGGTGTATCTCCCACAACAGCCCGCGGAGCCACCCGCAGAGCCGACAGAAGTGGCGCCACACTCAGATAAGACCAGACGCGGTGCGGCTGCGGCGGCAGCGAAGGCAGACGCGGGCGGGTACGACGTTAAGGGCCGAATCTCCCGGGGGCGTAACCGCGTATACGGCGCTATAGGAACACAAGCGCGCACGCGCTCCGCAGCCGCGGGCCCGGGGCTGGTCCGCGGTTACGGTTATGAGCCCAGCGTAAAACTCTGCGCGCGGGAGATAAGCCCCGTCTCCGTAGTCGTACGCGTTTCGGCGTCATGCGACCCTCTCGCCCGCTCTGCGTTGTGTTGGGAGTAAATTCAAACGTTCGCCCGGATGCGGCGCTGCGGTCTTTTTTCAGATGCCCGCCTGTTCACGCGGAGAACAAGGCCACTAGAGACAGAGTGCCCGTAGGGGTCTTACGGCGCTTTCCGTATTGCTTGTTGAGAGAATGTCTGGACGCTCTGCAAAGCGCGTTTCGTTAGGTTTTGGACGCTGTTCGCGAAAATTGCGAACGTTACTTTGATGTTTTCAATTCACGAAACTTTGTTTCACTCTCGTGTGTTTGTTTTCATCTTGTGGGTGCCGAGAACTGTTGGAGAATGTTATTTCGGATTCGATTTGAACAAATGGAGTAGAAAGTTTCGAGTCACATATTGTGGAACGATAATGGTATTCATGCCATTGTCAGTATTTATTTTTATATTTTAAATGCCGTTGAAAAGAAAAGAACATGGGTTTCCTGTTAGTGTTTACTACGATTTAGCTCTGACCAACTGTCTGTAGTGTTACTATCACTTGTAACGGGGTATCACTAGTATCCTGCCCACAACTGAAACTACCTTAAAAGTTACAGTCAATGTAAAATACTGACAGTAACATATTCCTAACACCCATAAAAATACTTGATAAAATGAAACTATGTAAACACATTATAAAAACAGACAAAAAAGATTACCAGAGTCATTATTTCATTTCGTGAAACTGTCTACTATTTACGTAAACCGTCATGCTAACCTACCATTCGCCTTCTTTGGAGTAAACAATACGTAAATCCGGACGTGACAACACCATCTTTTTCAGAACCCTGCTCTCTTGCTGAGGACAATGCTGCTGGTGACTTCCTGTGGTTTTGTAGGGTCTGACGGTCCATCCTTTCGAACTGCGTACTAAAAGTACGGCTCGACTCCCTGAAATTCTCACGATTTAAGTTTATTTAATTTTTAAAATAAATTTACACAAATTATAACATTACTTCAGTGTCTTCTAATTTCTAGACTTTCGCATTCGCTCTTTCCCGTATACACGAATCAATTAAGTAATATACGAGTAATTAATTCCCGTATTTAAGTTTCAGACGAGCATGCTGATACAACGGGTACAAACAAAAACGGAATTTCGTGTTGCAAGCTTTACGGCTATACAAAGCTTTAGAGTTACATAATACAGTCCTCATTTTGGCTTCTCTAACTTATTTTTGACATTACAGGATGTTTCCCTTCAGTTTTGGAATGACATAACTCATTCATTGTAGATTAAGTACGCATATGTTGTAATCCCAAGACTAGGGCTTCAGGAAGTTACTTCCTTTTTGCCTATAGACGAAATATATTTATTTTTCAAGTCACTCCAATATAACACTTTTTTTAATATTACATTTTTTTAATATTACAAATTTTTAAAGAAAAACATAAACTAGAGTTTCTCAAAAACTTGCGAATTATTTTCTTTAAATGCTTTGCTTGAATATAGGAAAGTTCGCCAAATAATCTGACGTAGATCAGCATTTCACTCAAATCTCTGCAATTTCGTAACTTGCAAAAGTCCATATGTTTTTTTAAAGTTTCCTTCATCTTCAATATTAAAAGTAGAGACCGCTTTCTGAATGGTATCTATTCCTGACAGTAATATCGTCTCCTATATTATTTCAGTAGTATACCTTTCCGTTGCGGCTCTCACACGCAACCAATCTTTATAAATGAGGTCTCTAAAAAAATATAATTTCACGGAGACTTGATGAATTGCACTTTGGCTTTAAAAATATGAAGGATTTGTTAAACAAAACGCATCTAAATTTTCAAGTTAAATGCAACCCGCAACACTTGCCAAAGTTTTTTATCAAATAATTCCTAAACAAAGCGTTTTAGGGCTTTACAAACTGAAATTTTGAGGCCAAAGGCCTCAAAGAAACGTTTTTCACACCATAATCTATAAGATGAGATATTCCCTGACATTCAATTAAATTTTCGGTTCCGCGCTTCAATACCACCAAAGCCATCTCAATATTTCAGCCCTTGCTGCTGGTAGCCATTTTTGCGACGACATGCTTAGAAAGCTTAGATTCCTCAATCTATATTTACGCTTTCTGTATACACCGTAGTTTGTGCAGTCTGATTAGGTTTATTTGCATAATCATTAATTCAAGATTCGCTCTCCAGCAACAACTAGAAGTAGTATTACAGCTGCTTGATATCTATGAAGATGTGTCTTATGCGTGTTGTGAAACCATTCAATTAATGTTTTGCCGTGGACTGTAAGTGCTGTGTACTTAATTGTGGGGTATGTGGTTGTACAGTGAAGAATGAAGACTGTGTTTGTTTTACCTGTACCAATATTTTCGTTATCATTCGATGAAATTTTCAAGCCACCGGGTTCAGACACATAGCTTTCTCAACAGTAAAAAGCCAATATTTTTGTGACTATCACGAAAAGCTAAAAACTGACAAAGAATATTGAATAATGACTTCAAATGACTTTAAGCAAGTGTTGAGAATTATTCCAAGAAAATTCTCCATGATATTGAATAAATATTTATTGGAAATTTATTTTAAACATCAATTTCACTGTTTTTTATTTTATTTGTTATTGTGTTAGTATATTGCAAGTTACCTTTATAGATTTTTAAACAAATGAACACGTTTCGTTAACTACTTTTCCTCTTAGAATGGAAATAGAAGGATAGGGATTAGTGTGGGGTCTAACATGCGAGGTCTCGCACGGGTACGCGGAGGTAGTGGGGGGAAAACTTGTACTATGGCAGAACACAAAGAACAAACTTTTGAAAGTAGTTAAAGTAAAATAGCTTGAAATAAATTGAAAACAAAAATCAAAACGCTCTAGCCTACAATACTACGTGAATTAATTAAAAAAAACTATTAAATTTAAAATTATAGAAAGAATAGCGCAAGTCACTCGACAACTGCCTACTATCGCAGTCCAAACGAACTATTTAAATGCTGGCGCTATCAAGAAGTATGTACATCAACGCCCAGCTGCAAACTCATATTGTAAATAGCACACTGTTTGATATTAAACTCAAAGTGTCGGTTCGTTAATATATTCAATATGCAAACATTGTTTTAGCAACATTCCCATGTACCGAAGTGAAGTCTAAGCCTACTAAATTATTTCAAATGGCAACAAATGGTATTTAGTATTCAAAGGTGAAAATGTTAGTTTGATTATTTTTTTGTCTCGGAATTGCTTTTCTTGCGGTACGTAAGAACGCAGAAAATAATCCAATACTTTTTAGTATACAAATAATTTTTCAATTTTCGCACCCCAGAGAGCTGGCACCCTGACTCTCCAAAACCCCCTCGGTTCCTCATAACAAATCACGGAAAGTTAAATAATATTGCAAAGAGGAGGTCTGTACTTGTCCGATCCGGTATTTTCGCACTACTTTACATGGCTTTATCAAGAGTAAAAACCTATTCTATTATTTATTATATTGTGACTATCAAGGAAAGCGAAAAGCTAACTCTCAAAGAAGATTGAATAATTTGTTCGAATGTTGCTTTTAAAGAAGTTTGAATTGTTCCAAGAACATCTCTCAATAATGCTGAATAAACCTTAATAGAAAATTTGTTTCCAACATCATTTGCATCAATTGCATTGTTATTTTTTTGGATATTCTGTAAGTACATTAGTAGTTCCTCTCCTTCCCTCTCCTTCTTTGGAAAGGATAGACTAATGGGTAGGGAAAGGGTAGGGTTTAACATGCGAGAGTTCTCGCACGGGTACGCTAGTCTTTAAATTATTTCACATACACTTTTTTCAAACCATTAATAGTTTCCCATAATTTTTAATTATATCGTTTAAATTCTTCCATGTTGATGATTCTTCCATGTCAAATTACTTATTAAATTACTTTTACGTAAAAACCTTCAAACGTTTCTACAGTTTCAAATGCGTTTCACAATCGAAAACCTTACACACAAAGAAAATTAAGACAAACAACCAGTCAAAAACATTTAGTAAACTATTAAATAAATGTATTTCATTTTAATTCTACTAACTCACAATAGTTTTGAAAACAATAGATTCCACAAAATACGTAACGATTAACTTGAACAAGTCGGGAATCATTTACTACATGCCTATTTACGTGAAGGTGAAAGAGCTGCTTGTTTCTTTGCAAGCATTAATGAAGTAATGCTGTAACGTACGATAACAGCACTCTTTGCTCATGTCCTAAGCATCTCCAAGCGACGTAAGTCAGTCATTTCCGGGATCGTGGTTTCATTGGGAGCACAGCAGAACAAGCAAATGCGACGGAAATAACGCATGAAACTATGCCATACATTGTGTCTCCATTAGTCTTCTTCTGACAGATATTACATCCAATGCTCAAGAAGACGCAACATCCGCTGATTCACAGCAACACCGGAGGCGTGACAAGATGTTACAAGTATGTTGCTAGCCTAGTTACTGAACATGACAAGGAACATACGTGAGTAAATTATGAAATTTCTCTATTGCACAAATTACTTACTACTACACCATTTCCTTCCGCATTAATTGTATCATTTATACACAGTTCAAATAAAAACGGTAAAAATTGAAAGACGTTTGGGAGAAATAAAAGCTACATTTGGTGTTCAGAAGCAAAGCAAAAGGTCACCTCAGCATTTACTTAATAAAAAAAAGGGAACTGAACGAAAACACCACCCAAAAGATGGTTATTGACCCAAAAAGTGATTACAAGTCTTTACGGGTACATTTAGTCTTTGAGAATTTTTTAATAAAGAAACTAAGTAATATATTGTATTAGGGCTATTCTTATAAAATTATTATTTTCGTTTTTGATATTCCGTATGGTCTACTTATATAAAATCAGTTATATTTTGCCTGCCATTTGAACTTGTGTGTCGATTGTTGCTGAATAATTTTATTAGGAATGTACCTTATAAAATATCGAACAAGCATTACGAGAACATTTTAAGAGGGTTGTTGATGCCCGCACCTGATGAATTAAATTTCTACGCCGCGTCGCTTGCTGCAATTATAATACTGGTGTTACATGGAAGCTTGAGTAACTACGTTTTCATAATTTGTGAAGGATTAGGCAATAAAATTCCAATTAATATATCCCAATCGTTTTTGTCTAGTTATCATAATACATCCCACATTACATTACACCCAATATTTCTTATATTATTTTATTACATGTGGATTTAGAAAAAAAACTTAGATGTTTCGTTTGGATCTAGTGGAGTAAGTTTTATTCTCTTATTCCAGCATAGCTAAGGATGTCATTAACATTATCATGTTCACTAAATCATATCCTCTTCCATCACGGAGGCAGTAACCCTGAATTAGAATCTCACCCTGAGCGCGGTCGCCGCCTGCCGCAGACAGCTTTCCCCTTTATCTACATCTCCGCGTAGGAAGGCTGTGCGAAATCAAGTTTCGCAAAATGCCTCTACACTCTGAATACTGCTCAGCAGATCATGCAGTGTTGCCAGATACGGGGATTGGCTGTTACTTTTGGCATTTTTCGTGACTTAAGAAGAAATTTAGAAAGAATAAATGTACAGAATCGTTCTAGGTTGACAATTTTTAATATGTAAAATCATTCTGAAACTTGATTTATTAGGCATATGTGGTTAATATTAAATATTACAAATATTTCACGATTTAACTGCGTAACAATAAATGGTATTTCTACCAATTTAACATTAATCAATGTTTCCAGATTGAGGCAAATATTAATTATTAGTGGAACATAACTGAATGAAAAAATGATTTTAATTATTGTAAAAAGAACGTGAAATCTCTGTTTCACGAAAAACGTTAATTTCATTCGAAATACACTTCTTTCCATCTTTTTTTCGTGGTGACTCAATTACTAACACCACTTCAATACAAAAAGCACAAATAAACACTTCTTTATTTTACTATTGAGATGACTGCTAACAGAAACAAACCGAGTGCTTTAAGGGTGTTTACTTTCGAGAAATCACAACGCAAATAAATAAATGAGAAAACAAAAGTAGTTGTTATTCCGTGAAATAAACAACAGATAATTGTATATCTTTGATAATTAGTGTTAAATATATTACAAAAACCTCACCTAGGATTTACTCTAGCACTGAGTAATACATTGCGAGAAGATACCATTGGAAAACATATCTCAAGAGTTGAATCCGTAAAGTTAATATTTTTAAAATGGAATATAGAAATGTGTGATTAAAAGATCTTTGTTACATCAAATCCGTATCACGTACTATTGAAAATAATACCTCACTCTTCCAAATTAACATACTTATTTTCCTATTAAATGACAGTGACACGTTGACCAATAGCTGTCCAGTCCTTTTCTTCAAAAGTGAAAGACGAAGCACTATACTGAAGATGACAAAAGTGAACAAAAACTATGTTCCAATAAAAACGACGATTCAATCAAGTTGTGGAAGCATATATTTTAAAGACGTTCAAACGCGAGGTCCTCTTCAGTTACTGTTGTGGTGTGAGGTTACGTGCACATCTTGAAAATCCAAACGTAAACATTCCGCTGCATATTATAGGTAAAAAAATATCATAGTCTATGTATCAATGTTAAGAAACAACAAATCACTTGAATTAATCAAACATTTAATTGAATGTAAAACACTGAATCCATGTGTGAAGGTAATCTTATTGAACCTATGAGTTGAGAGTAGCTAAACATTTTTTTAAATTTATTTATTTCAACGCCCACCCTCGGCATGTAGCCATTTGGTGACGCGCTGACCAATGGTCAAGAGCGTAGGTGGCAAATCACTGTTGCTCATTTAGCGATACCCAGGAGACACGTGTGGTAGACCACGAAAGTGAGCAACTTTGCCCCCGCTGTGACAAATGGTGGTGTAGTTATTATTATTGTTATTGAAGTTGTCAAAATATATATTTATTCGTACCATCTACGCTTCCTATTATTGTTATTATTATATTATTAATTAATTATGAGGTGATAGGATAATAGTGAGAGGTGGAGGACTAGGATGATGGTGAGGGGGGTGACAGATGGGTGGTGGGAGGTGACTGTAAATGAAGTGATAGGGTGATGAGGGGTGAAAGGATTGGGATGATGGTGGGAGGGGGGTGAAAGGAGGTGGGAGGAGTCCATGGGATTTTAGAACCATCTCCGCATTCGCCTTGTGACCAAGGGAAACCACGAAAACTCCGGTTAGGATGGCAGGCCCGGGAATCGAACACGGACCTCTCGCTTGCGAATCCAGCGCGCTACGCACCGAGACACTTCGCATGGTAGAGCAGCTGAACACGCTTGTCATCGCAGGGCAGCCAAAACTGTATTCCTTCGACAAACTGAAATTCGCAGTTCTAGCTTCGTAGACAAGAACCTTGTTGGTTAGTCTCGAAGGTGGCGGATTTTTGACACCAGTTATACTATGAATAAAATTAGAAGGCCGTTGTCAGATCGTGGTCACATGATAATGCCTATGGCATAACTCAAGTAACAGCAGTCACCAAATGTTAACAGCGTTCTCATCATAAATTTCAGATCAAAAGGTATCGCTGACTTTCGATGTTGTAATTAAACAGCTAATTATTGCAAGTGCAAGAGTAAGGTTAATTGTGTTAAAGAGCATCTCATGCGCATGAGGTGTGAGTAGCGTGTCGTTAGTTTTGTCATTGTTAATATCTTATCGTCGAGTGGTAGAGCGTGTTATACGCGGCAATGCAATCCCCTCCACACCAACTGCCAACCACCACTTAATTTTATTCGGACCTGTGTGGTAGTCTTCAACGTCCAAATCCACAGCATCAATAAAAAGTTTGATATGATTGGTTGTTTTTGAGGTTCCTCCAGTCCCAGAAGATAACGGAGCTGTCACTTGAATTAATTGAGCGCGCGACAGTTCCTTCCCAATTAACGTCATGTAGAACTTTGTATTACTCGGTAATTTTAAAGAAACAGCAGGTAGAGATATGGAAGCGAAACCTTCCTGAATCTAGCGCCTCTCTTAATACTTGCACTCTTTCCGCACAATTTACATCTTTAAAAAGAAAGATATTTAGATGTAAATACACTGCAGGTTGCTTCCACTTAATATTTACAACTTGAAAATAATGAATACAGTTTTGTAAGAAATGTACATAAAATATAATGAAGAGTAACGAGAAAAAAATAAATTTTGAAAATATTGACAATTACCGATAACCGAGAATACCAACACGGGATAAATTTATAACAGTCATTGCACAAAAATGAACAAAAAAACTAAAATAATGCAGGATATTTTTGACATTGTAGAGAGCAATAAATCAAAATTATTTTACTTCTCAATTAAATTCTTATTAGTTTTAAGATAATTCTTAACGCATTTCAAAGTTCCTGAACGTGTACCATAGATCTGATTCAAAAAGCAATATGTTAATTTAAATAACGAAGAAAATATAATTATCACTTCAATTGTTGAATCCTGGTATTGTTGACACTCCAATCCTGACACTCCAATTGTTGGCATGATCTGTGCACTGAATTTGCCTTACAGTTAATTAATTTCCATCTGTTGCCTTTCACGTGTGTTTGAATAATTTAAATTGAACAGTTTTGAAGGAAAATTACTTCGACTGCTTTTTGCGTCTTTCAAACCATTGCACCAAGAGTAGGATCTAGCCGATGCGTCTCTGAAATCGATCCGGGACCCCACGGCGCCCGGCGTGTCCCGCGAAGTGGGCGTGCCTGCCTGGTTCCGAATCGCTCCCCTGCAGCGGTTGGCTTCCATTGCGGTCACGAGATTGGTTAGGCGCGTCTATTACAATGAACATTTGTTCCGTTTATTTACAACCCGGGATACGGCAATGTTCCTCTCCCCCTGGAACACGAGATTTGGCGCCAACCTACACTTTTTTCTGAACAAAGTAAATTTACACTATTTTACATTAAAATAATCATTAAATATGTTAATATTGATGGTTGACAATGACAATTTGTGGATGAAAGTATTCCAGTAGTACATTTCAGTCCTCTTACGTCTAGAACAAAAGCCATTTTATTACTTGACCTACAGATGGCTTGCCAAGTTTCCCCTCTCCCAGTTTCTTCCTGTTGGAGCAAGCTCTCAGCTCCCAACATGAGGAGTAATGTATCCCCGGCGGCTACAGCTAGTGAATATCGAAAAAGTACTTTCCTCTGCAGAACTAATTAGTCTAAGTTTTAGACTTTTTTACAAATTTAAATTTTAGTTAGAAATAAAATCATCGCCACAACAGAATATTCACTGCGCTAGAAGCTAAAAGAGTCGTGTGATATTTCATTCTCGAGTGAGAAATATTAGTCCCCCGAGGTGATGACTCGAGCAAAGGGAGAATGGTTAGCAGACGCTGAATATTTTCACTCTCATTTTCATATTCATTATCTCTTGGTAAATGAAAGGGAAAACGTTTCATGAATTACCCAAATATAGCAACAATGCTCAGAATGTACACGTCGTACGTACGTAAACAAACGGGACCACTGATGTACGCAAATTGTATTTATAATGCAATACATTTCTCAACCATGCATTACAATTCTTCACTCACTAAATACAATTTTTATGTTGACAAGAATAAGAAATAAGGCACTGTTTTCCTAGCTGTAATGGTTAATTACATATTACAACAATTTCAATGCTATAACAAACGTGCACCGTCGGTTCATAGCCTTTAAAGATATTCGGCAAAGATTATTTGCATTCCGCAGATCCCATTATATGTACTATCGGTAAATTACTGGTAAGACAGTAAACAAATATCAGCTGTGAACTACATTTGTCACGTTTTTCTTTTACTCGTCTGTCAATTCCAAGTGAAAGAAGATAAAGATGAAAACATCTTAATGCTTACTGTTCCTGTTGCAATACACAGCTCAGTAAAATAATGGGGAACTTCCTAACGTTCATCATTTCTCAATATGACTGGTAAGCGTTATGTAAAATACATCATACTCAAAGAAATACTGTATGCTAACATTTTTTTAACGCTCTGGTAATTGAGGAATCTGAGGTCATTTTCCTCGAATAAAGCGTAGTAAAACAAATCTGAAAGTGACGACAGTTGATTTAACTGAATTAATTTTGATTGTCAAAACTAAAATTTACATTTCAAAGATATTTCCAAAATTATTTTTATGAACATTGAATAGAACTTGTTTATGCTTCTTAGAATGTAAAAATTTGCAATTCTACCAATAAAAATCACTATTGTTTAATTGATAATCAGAATTCTGTAAAATAATTTTGTGAATCCCATTAACACACCAGTTAAGAATTTCTTACGAAACATTTTTCCATTAGTGCTAGTTACATACATCTGTTTGTATAAATAAATCGAATATTCTCTTCAAAAACCCCACAATGATATCAGAAACATTTTACGTAAATAAGTTAGTAAATTATAAACATATTCCAAAGACTAAACCAAAAAACTGAAAGATATTAGTTCACAAGTCTATCAATAACAAATCCAAATCTACGGATATTCTTTTGAAATTCTGATAGAGAATAATAATTATTCTGTTGATCTTCAGTGTTTAGTATTACAGAAGACTACTTTACTTTCGCAAAACCTCTTCGTTCCTACTAATTATGTTACGTGTTGGACTTACAGTTCAATGTTCTTATCTGATTATAAATAATGAATTGCAGTTTTCATCAAACTGAAAAAAAATGCTATTAATTAGCCTTTTTTTGGATTAGATATGCAGATTACAACAATTTGAACATATTTGACATACGGATACCATACAACTTAGTGTTACTACAAGCGCGATATACAGTTAAATAAATTAATTACTTCTTTATAAACGTTCACGGTCTACTTAAGTGATGATAATTAAAATTATTGCTTGTATAGGAATGACTGAAAATTGCAATTAAGTTATATTTCTTAATTACAGGTAATTCTGTTGACGCTTAACACATTTGAAAATTCCGGTCTTCAATTCTTATCAAGAAATACCTTCCATCATTCATTATGAACAGAAAACAAACATCTGGCTTCAAAACTAAGTAACCTTTGAAACTGATGAATCTGCACAATGACATCAGGAAAATAAATTTATTTTTAATAAAACTTGAAATTTCCTGGTTGTTCTCAACCTGTTCCGCTAATTATAAAATGATTTTAAATAAACAGTGTTTAAAATATATACAATAAAAAAGTGTTTAAAATATAAAATCATATCCAAAATATGGTATTATATGTCAATAAAAACATTTTATTTTCATCACAATGCTTTTATGTGCGAATCATATCACTTCAAAAGATTAAATAACAATGAAGTAAAAATGTCAATTATGTGTCCTCGAGTGATTAGTTATTACAATTATATTTTTGATGGAGAACTTCAGCCTAAACGACGAACGAATTACTCTCTCACGTACCTGCTATTATTGACCTGAAATTTTTCGCTTGATCACAACCTGTTCCGATAATTACACAATGATTTTAAATAAAAAGGTTTTAAAATGTGACATTAAACGTTGAATTTTTTATAAACCTGCTAAAAGAACTTCCAAAATAATATGGAATTACACGTCCAATAACAAAACATTTATTTTCATCATAATGCTTGTATGAGCAAATCATATCGCTTCAAAATATTAAATAAGTTAATTAGGTATAAATATCATAATTATCGGCCCTCAAGTGATTAATTCCACATTACTGATGGAGAACTTACGCCTAGATGAACGAATTATCTCTCTCTCTCACGTACCTGCCATTATCGCCCCCGGCAGCCGCCCTGCTCTCGCGCTGTTGCTGTTTCACCTTCTCGTAAAGTTGCTTCCACATCGCGGTTCCGCTCGGCGCTTCGCCTCGCACGCAACGCTCCTTCCACCGCGGCGCCGCTCCACGGACTGAAGAGAGCGCGGCGGGATACGGCGGCGCGGCGCGGCAGTGACAGACACGGCCGCCTGAATCACCGCGCGGGGACGGACGGGGCGTAGCCAATGGGGAGGCGGCCTTCGAACGCCGGCGGCGGCGGCGGCAAAACGTCTGTAGGGGGCTGTGAGCGAACCCTAAAGGAAATTCCGAAGGTCACGGAGTTTGAAGAAGTCCGGATATAGCAATACGTGTACATTGACGCCTTTTCTAGAGATACGTACGTGTGAACTAGATTCTTGTTTGAATACGACAAGGAGTCTTCTGGGTATCATTACCCACTGATAATTGAGAGAAATTACTTCCGTCCCTTTCTTTTCCGTTGACGCCTCAGCCAAATCGGGCCAAGTTCGGATGTCGTCCAGATATTCGCCCAGGCCCTCAGTATTGCCTTCAGCCGACGTATTTCCAGATCTTTGGAGAGTAGTCACATGGGGATAGGAAGTTAGCCCATCTCCAAATAAACTAAAATTTGAATGATGGCTATCTGTCTAGGAGGCAGATTGAGGAAGGAAGGAAGGATCGCGCTGTTAGTGGCCCGTTGTTTAACCCATTTTAGGCCAATGACAGAAATAATCATACAAAAGTATTGAATTTCTGTGTGTATCTTCAGTTATTGACAAATATGACATATATGATGACAGAAAATTTTTCCCTTTAACCAACAATGATTTACAGCGTGGTGCGTTCACGCACCACTGGCCCTTCGTGGGGTATCTGCGATCTGAATTAAGAGAACAATTTACATCCAAATGATAAAATTTTTGAAACTCCTTGATTAAAACTTTTGTTTATTGTATAATTTTAAACAAAAATATAAATTTTACATAATATTAGAAAAAGAAAAATAATTTTTGGAAAATTTTCAAACCATTCTGGATGAAGACGCTTTTCACATTTTATACAGAAAAACATTGTGTGGTTTTTACACACACCGCATCTTCTCCGGGCACTTTGTTCACGTTTCCTAATGAGGTGGCCAATGTTATCAAACATTATTGCTGGAATGATGCTGCTTTTGCCTGTTTTCCGTGTTTTTGGACTGATTCCAAAAGAAGAAGCTTTGCAGTAAAGTGCGAGCTACATATGACCTGAAATCAATTTGTGAAATTTTCTCTCTTGATACCAAACAATGAACTTTCCATGTATTTACAATAGAGCTGTCAATGGCATTGATAAACAGTGGCCACCACCATTTCTTACTCATAGAACTGATGCGATAATTCGCGACTGCATTGTCGTGCAAATCGATTCCTCCCATATACCTGTTGTATTCTGAAATCACATTTGGCTGTTGAACCTGTATTTGCTTTTTTTTCCTTCTTGTCATATCTTTGAGCATTTCCTAAGGGCAAAACCTTACCATTATTTGTTGCCACTGTTACAACAGAATTATCGTTCCATCTTACGATAAGTACTTCATATTTTTTGTTGAAAGAAAAATCATAAAATCCTTTTGCTTCGCTCTTTACAACTTTTGATGGTTTGAAGGGAGTGCCTGGAATTCTATCTTCGCGAATTGTTCCAGTTGCAAAATAGCTTCGTTGTTTTAGGATAGTGAATAATTTAAAGGATGTAAAGAAATTATCAAAGAAAACTTTGCGATGGTTTGGACGATCGACAACTTTTGGTAAATGAAGAACGACATCTGCGCTAAGCCCTAAAGTAGTTTCCTTTATCTGAGACTTTGAACCCCCATATGGTTCAAACTGAAAAACATAACTTGTACTTCCTGCCAGACACCACATTTTGAAGTCAAAACGGTGAGGCTTACCCTTGATAAACATCTTTGCAGAGTGTCGTTTGAAGTATGGAACAATTTGTTCGTCAATGGACAAATTATATGAAAAAAACTCCGAACTGCATAAAGTTTTTGTTCAAAAGATTGAATAAAGGACTCCAACTTACTGAACCTATCATCTAAATTCACATTCTTGTTATTCTGCACAATGTATATTTCTTTTGATTGCCCTAAATCTATTTCTGCTCAAGGCAAATCATCAACGTCTGGGGGAATCACAACATCCGCACATTCCACATCAATAGCCTCGAGCTCTGCAGTTATTTCTTCAGTAGTCAAACCACAGTAACTGAACATCTGCAATAACATAATTACATAATACGCTATTTTGGAAGGTAACTTATTCGCTTCATTATAATAAATTATTTTCGGAATTTTTGTTATATGAACATTACCACCACTTACCTCATAGCCAGAAGAAATTAGAAAGTTGTAAGATGTGATGAATAATTTATTTATGAAATTAAATGTTAATGAATTTCAGATAAATAGTTATAGCTAATTAAAATCGATATACTTTCACACTAATTTTCTTCTACAATCGGACACACTGTCCACCACCACCTTCTCTCTCCACTGACAAAGATATCCAATTGCAACATGTAGACGTGAGACTCCATTCGCGCCTACCAAGCAACTGAACTTCTCAACTGTAGAATCCAAAAAATTCTGTTGCATTCATGTCAATCATTAGAAATAGTTTTCTGGGAATGAACAGAGCCCACTTTGTTTCGACTCGCGCTCCCCTCGCTCGCAGAGCATTTGTTTTCATAACATTCCTAGCAGCAACACTCGAAGGGTCGGGCAGCAGAGGTATCTGGAGATACAACGGTATGGGCCAGTGGTGCATTGACGCACCATGGTTAATAAAATCCAATTTTAATGAAAATGAAAGAATGAAAATAATTCACATAAATATTACATGAAAATACAATTGTTCCTTATAATCGACAAGCATAAAAAAACTCAGAATTATATTTTTTCAAATTACAAGAAATAATTCAAACTCATCTTCATTTCAGGTGAAAATTACAAAATATTTTACTTCATTTCTCCTTCATTACATGAAGATAAATTCAAGCAAAAAAATACTCATATGTTTATCTGATATTCAATATTTCTATGGCACAAACTGCGTCAATTTATGCTAAAAAATACCTACCATAAAAAATTCTTATATAAATGGTGCGTATACGCACCACTGGCGCAAAATGGGTTAACGTACTGTTCCGGCATCTTCCAGAAGATGTGAGGAAACCACATATCGACGAATCAGAGTTACCGGACTGTACAACGTGATTCAAAATCACTTTCGGACCCTTAAAAGTAGCTGTGATACGATGTGATGAGTTGGGTATTTGTCCTGTCTGATGAAATAGTAAGGCCTGCTAGCGAAGAAGAATGACGCGCCCCATCGTAGCAAACCTTGCGATTCACAAGCAGTTAAGCGCTTCGAAGGCGAAAGGCCTTCCCTATTCTTTCACTTTTTATGTATTTATTACCAACACAACAAAACTTTCATTCCCATCTATCTCAGAAAGTACCCTCCATAAAGGTTTTCCGCCGACCAGTTTTATCGACGGCGCCGCACCATGTATTCGCGCCGAGCGCCGTGCTTGTGTGTGTGTGTATGAGAGAGAGAGAGAGAGAGAGAGAGAGGAAATGGGGACAGGCACAAATAAGAGAGATTGATTTTAAGATCATTTTGTGTTTCCGGGCGCTTCAACGACTATGGTCATTAGTCCAAAGAGTAGTATATGTTATATCTCTGGAGGCGGCGGATCGTGCGATCCGGTTCCAATCTACTCGTCAGCTCAGCGGAGCGTGATTTCCCTGCCCCAGGTATCTCCGCTACCAGAACGCCGCCCCAGCTAAAACTAGCTGTATGTTCCCGTCTGCTCTCATGACGTATTTAATGTATTTCCGATATATCTCCCGACTGGATGACAGCGTCAGGCTGACCATGTGTCAAGGGGCTTCATATTTTAATCGTTTATTTAATATGTTTATGAATAAGGGAAAAATAAAGGGCAAGGATGAGCAAGGAAAGATGACGCGCGGTCCGTGGTACGTTTGTTGAAGTACTGCTCTGGCATTCGTCTGGTATTGGTTGAAGAAACCACAGAAAACAACCAATCAGAGAAACTGTCTGCTAGTAGTCTCCAGACAGCGACACAATTCGTCACAAGCTGATGTCGAAAATCCACCACTTCCGACACTCAAACCATAAGATCTCCTGGTCAGAAAAGCTGCCGTAGTTACAGTTGTTTCCCTGAGCCATCGCAGTCAGAATACGAGACAGAGAGGGTAAGAAGAACTTTTTATGCCATAAGGGCAAAACTGCGAGCCGCTATTGGTATCACAATTCACTCTTTGACCTAACGTCTGCGAAAGCAGTACATGGTCCGTATGAAGATGTATCAATTCATCGACGGGTCCTAAGGACGAGAGTTGTAATAGGGAAAAGAAAAATAGCTCGTTTATCTGGCCCCGTAGTTTGATAATCCTTAGTTTAATTGTATATAATCCAGGATGAGAACCAATCCGATGAGAGCAATTGGCTTTCTCAGTCAATGTCAGACCTCGCTCCTCATATGACATCCAAATATGTTGGAACTCGAAATTAAAACTTTGTGATCTACGTCGCTTCGTTTATGGACGTGAAACTTTGTACACTAATTCATCCGTTACAATCATTCTTTCGCTACCCTTTCTGTGCAGTCTCCAAAAGTGTTCCCTGCTGGCACAAGAGCTATGTCATTCAAGATAAGGCAATCATTTCTCAACTTCTATCAATTGATCCACATTGAACCAAGGATCTGTTGTCCTTATTTCTCAAGATTTTCATTTTTATAAACACTCCATGCAGTTTAATGAATAGATAGGCATCAATCATCTATATAAATAAAACGCTATGTTCTGATGGTAATCCTCAAGATTTATATACACTAAAACATCAGGACGAATTGCGTAAAACACAAATTGCGCAAATGATACAAGCTCGTTTACAATACCGAATCTACTACTATTGAACTTCATACACAATATGAATATATTGCAATATAATGTACTACAATGTTCTTCTATTGGCCTAGATTCTGTAACGATGTCTTGGTCTGAAATCTTAGATTTTCTTCTCAGACAGGTGAATTGTTTAGCCTTGTTTCGCAATGAGAAAACTGTAATGACAGCAATGTGCTTTTATAGCGCTAATTTGATTACGGTACAATTCCGATGCAAAAGATTGAACTAAAGAAGTGGTCTGTCACCTTTTGCTTAATATTTCCACAGAGTCGTTTCAGGGTTTTCCGTTCCAAATGACATGCGTCAACGCGATAGGCTTCCCTATTTCCGACCGCGATGTAGGCGGCGAGGTTGTTCTCTTTACTTTTACTACCCCTAACAGACCTTCGCCATGTCCCCACTCGTACAGAAATCGTCACCTTCATTTATGAAGGTTCAGAGCATGTAACCTACTTCTTTCCTTTTTATTCTTCTCGTGTTTTTTTATCATGATGAGGTCACTATAGGAACACGCGAACGTGCAACTGTACCCACTGGGGGCACGTGGATGTGACTTTTTTTTGGGGGAGGGGAGCAGCATTTCTTTGCTGAATTCATTTTACACCCCAACGTTGTTAGCCCTGGGGGGATGATATATGAAATGATGATGAAGGATGAATGGACAGTTGCGAACATACAGACACACACAAACATCCATGTTCCGGGAAGGATTCTAACGAGCTACCTTTCAGGCACGCGGCATCTGCGGCTCTTCATTCTTAGCGACCGCAGCTATCCGAGGAAGTTTATTCTTCTCACTTTTATTATAATAATAGTGACTTTATGTATGTGGCGAGACTCGGGCCATCAGACCGCTCTTCCGCTTAACCACGTAATACACAAATATATAGATAAAAATTGAACAATACATTTAGTAAATTAAAATACAACTTAGATATGTCTTGCCCCTGGGCTCACAAAGTGAAAGAAAAAAAACGTCCCAGTAGTTCCCTTAAACGGCCGGGGAAAACCAGGGAAAACAAAGGAAGTATGCATGCTCTTCAACATTGAGAAACAAAATAAAATATTTAAAATCATTTAAGAAGCATTTATTGACACCGGAGAACACTGTGTCCGAAAATAAATTATGAAAAATATTAATTTAGCCCTACGCGTCAAACGTTAGCAAAAATAATCTCAATACATTAAAGAACTCATAAAAAAACAATATGAGCATGCACACAACCACCCGACCAGGATGACGGCTTAGGGCTGATTTTAATTACAACAATATGTACCAAGGGAAAAGACGCCTTCAGTCAGAGCCATGACAAGTGAAGCTGGAATGAATTAGAAATTACAAGTAGATAATACAAAAAAAAAGCAACTTTCTAATTCTGTAATATACTTAATTTAAACTAATTATACTGTTGTTTATTAAATTAAGAATTATTAACCTAAGAAGTACAAGAAACGAAAAAAGTTAAAAATTCGATATAAAATATTATATTCATTGTACAATTTTCAATAAAAATAATGTGTTATAATAATAATAATAATAATGTGTGTAATAATAATAATAGTAATAATAATGTTTTATTAATATTATTTCACTATGAAGATATATAATTTCAAGGGTTTCAGCGAGACACTAAATGCCGTTCCCAAGCAAAGGACCATCTTTTCATCAGAATAGCTGGAAATCTGGACGAATACCACGATCGAGTCGGGGTTCTGCACCCAGGGGCAACGGCACTAATAATTACAGTTTATTTCCTTTTCTCTTCCTTTTTATTAATAGTTTATTAAGTTTAATTGTAATATAGGTGATTAATTTGACATCACAAGTAAAATGAAATCCGTCTCCTACTTCCAGACACTGTACATTACCACCTAGAGAGGGATAGATCAGATATCTGCACAAAGCGTAATATTATGCAACCGTGCGACCCTTCGGTATCAGCGCTGCAACACGCGCAGCTGCGGTCGCCGTGACAAACGGCCATTGCTGACGGAAGCACGGGGGCTGCACGGTTATGCAGGCGGAAGCGCACGGCAAGGCACAGCAAGGACGTTGGAAGCCAAGGAGCGTTGGAAGTAAGCTTGCAATGATGTACAACCCGTGTTTAGGTAAGGTCGCCCAAGAACCAGTCAGGACTAACAAAGAGGTTTGGATTGACGAGAAAGGGTAGGCGACGAGCGAGGACCGAATAGTATTGCCAATGAACTGCCATTAGTCCCGTAAGTGTAGTTATATCGCGGGATTGGTTGTTAGTGATTCCGGCCGCGTCACATTAGTCCCGTAAGTGTGATGCATACTTTTTCATCGGGAGGTGGCGGTGATTCTCCCTCGCTGGATGGCGGAGATTCGGCGCCGAACTACCATCGACTGGCAGGTTCTTCCCAACCAGATATCTCCCACCAGCGGGGCATCGCCCCAGACGGGACTAGCTCTACGCCTCCGAGCGGTCTCCCGGCATGTGTGGTAGAGTAGTGCATGTTAGTGTGTGTGTGTGTGAAAGGGCGTGAGGATAGGACAAGAAAGAGGAAAGAAAGATATCGCGCGGTCAATGGCCCGTTTGTGAGGGTACTCATCTGGTGTCGATCGAAAAAAACAAGTAAAACTACCGATCAGAACAGACGGCTGCTGGAATTCTCCTCCAGACAGTGACTGAATTCGACCTCGCTGATAAGCTAGCGTCGAAAATTCTGCAGCCGTCGGGTCTCGAACCTAGGACCTCCCGGTTAGAGGCACTACAGTGACATCAGTAGATGCACGGAGTCATCTCTCCCGGTATAGTATGTGCGAAGGGACAAAGATGAGGAAGGAAAGTTCGCGCGCGTTCCTTTCCCGTTCATTATGCAGTTGCGACGACATTCGCCTGATATTGACCGGAAAAACACAGAAAATTATCGATCAGAGCAACCAACTGTTAGAAATCTCCCCCAAACAGTGGAAATAATCTGAAGAGTTATGGGCAAGAACACGGTAACCCACTTGAGGCTCGTCTTGCACCAACGGCGTCGCTACCGTCAATAATAAACAATGAAAAAAATTAATTTTGTTTGAAACTTTGTTTTAAGAACCACATGGCTTCGTTCTCTAGAGAAACGTATCACCAGACCAAAACTTTTGATGCACGAGAGATTTCTAAGGCAGTATTCTTAACTATTCTTTTCATTTGTAAATTGTGGGTTACTATGTTTTTGTCCACAACACACAACTAGCTAGTCACAAAAAATCAGCATGGCTGGCCTGGATAGCCGAGATTCCTGAGAAAGAGTGAAGAACCGTCGCTGTCTCGTGCCTGAAGGGTCGCGGGTTCGAATCCCGCCTGGGAGGCATGGAATTTGTGTGGGTCCGTTTACCGTTATCGTTACCCCAATGTTACTTGGTTGTCGCTATATGAACTTGGTTATTGAAAAGCGACCTTAAATGAGTAAAAAAATCCGCATGGCGGCGAAGTGAGGGGAAATCAATCCGGACAGGTTAATCTACACAATCAATAGTTACGCCAAAGGTCAGTGCCGAGACTCGTCACTAACTTGCACACGAGTATCGAGGCACACTGGAGTCTAATAGTAACATAGGTTAAAATATGACATTTCGTTCGCTGGTTCGTCTTTTCATTCTCAATTATTCTTGCGGTAGTAAGGCGATTTCTTCAAGTGGGTAGCATAAGAGGTGATGTCTGTTTTATTAATCACTTATTAATTAATATTTTCATTCTTAATTCAATAATTTCAGAAATTACAATCTTTCTCGTTACTTTCATACTGTATCGACTCTGAAGTTTTGATGCAAGCAAAAATCATTGAATATCAAAGATTTCCCCCCTCTTAACTATATTACTGTAATGCTAGAACTTTAAGACTTCAAAAGTTGACTTTAACGTTTTACAAATTTCCTCGAGACAAGAAATGTAACTGTCTGAAAAAATCGCATTCAGAAAATCGTAATATTAATAAATGCAGAATCAGTTTCCCGTTGTGAAATGTTTGCTACATGACACTTCCACTGTGTTTACAATGGCGTCGTGAACTCTGAATAACAGTGACTAACATTTGCTTCACGCTCCCTGGAATTGTTTGAAGAGGTGTTTCAAGTGCAGTAAGAAGCTACTAGGAGATAAGAATTTCACTTCTCCCGAACGGAGGAGACGATCCAAAGAACGTACGAAGGAACTGTGTCTCTAAGTATGTGTTGTAAAACAAAATCAAATATATATTTTTGTTTAAAATACTGTGTAGAGTGTCAAAGCATTTTTTTTTCAAAATACATTTTTTTACATCATTTCTCGTTGTTTTACTTGTACTAAAAGTCCGAATTTCGACTTTCGTAGAATTAATCCTTATCATCCTATCATCTCGTTATCCATAATTCAAGGGGTAACAACCTTGTCTTAAAAAGAGATACACTTGTAAAAAGCTGATCCCCATAATTACACATGTTAATCTCGCCGGAGCCTTGGAAGAAAACGTGTAGCGTGGTCATATGGACGATATGCAAATAGTATTAATTATTGTTATTATATTAATAATATTATTAATATTGTTATATTAATATTGCTATATTATTAATATCATTATAATATAAATTATGTTTATTATTATTATTATTGTTGTTGTTGTTAGATGCAATTCCGCGATACAAGTTCACTGAGCCATTTTATTCTCCAAGGGTATTTCGCATGCGTCTTAACCTCATGTAAATGGATCAACTGGCTCCCGTTTAGCGAACAGCCCCCGTGTGCTTGCTCGACAGTGGAGAGCGCGGGGGCGGCGGAGCGTCCACTGCCAGAAGCGACGGGCGTCACAGACAGGAGGCCCCCGGGGCGAGCAGGCGGTGCTCAATTAGACGAGGAGACGAACGCGCCCGGGGGACTCACTCGACGCACGGGACCTCCGCAGCCGGCGGCCCCCTCCGGCCCCACCGCCTCCCCGCACACGCCGCCACGATTTCCCAGCCCCCCCGCCCCCGCCCACCGCCCCCGCTCCCGCCCTCGGCCCCCCGCCCTCGCCGCCACCGTCGCCCTGGCCGCCCCACCACCACGCCGCCCCGCAACACCGCCACTACGCCGCCCCGCTGCCCCACTGTCCCGCCGCCTCGCCACCCTTGTCACCCCTCCGCCCACGCCACATACGCCACCCCAGCTACTCCACCGCGCCCTCACGGTCCCCACCACCGCGCCATCCAAGCTGCCCATGCCGCCACGCCCACGTCACCACGCCACCCAGCCGACCCCGCCACCCCAGCTACCCCGAAATCCTCCCGCCCCCCGCCCTCACCCCTACCGCGTCCTCGCCGTCCGACCACCCCACTGTCCCGCCACTCTTGCCGCCTGTTACGTCCCAATTGAATATTATTTATTGAATTTTTTATTTCCTTGCACCCAGGGGACTCTTGTAGCACAATTCTTTGTACTCAATTATTTGAACAACCAGTGTAGTGTGTTGAAAAATATGTGAGTTGAAATCGGTCGGAGTGGCGTCGTTCGGAGGAATGCAGTCCTTGCCTCGCCCAACTGGACCCCTGCACCCCTGCTGGACCACCCTCCGCGCGTCCCGCCCCCATTGGGGTGGCGACTGCGAACGTGCCGGAGGCTGTTATTCCAGGCGCATTTTTTTTGGCAACTTCCTGTCCGAGCCCCTCCGGCTCCAAGGGCATGCGTGCGCGCTGAGTGCGTGCACAAGCTTCGCCATCTCCCCAACAGCGCTAGCCCTCAGACACACACGCAAATTGACACTAGCGCCCCTGTGTGTCACGAAAGGACAACATTTCGACCGACCAGTCTTCAAAAACTTTTCATCCGACGAGATCAAGGACTCTTGTGGCAACCTCCGCGGAGGTCAGACGTATTTTCGTATGCGGTGCAAAATCTGTTTTGCCTACCGCAATCTGTTGCAAGAAGCGGCTCTCTAGCATTTACTTATAATATGCGGTGCAACGCCTAGTTGCCTACTGCAATCTGCTAGAGGACGCTGCTCTGCACAACACTTCAATTTGGGGTCGCAACTCTGCGCCATCCCCGTCAACAATCTCCTGCTGCTGCAACATCTCTCGACCGACATCTGCTGCAAGAAACACCCACCAGAGCTCCAACGGATAAGTGATTACTTATTTCAAACTTCTTTCTGATGCATCAGAAATCTACTTGAGTGCACTCTTTAAATCTATTTAAATTTAACGCAAGAAAAGACTTTAATTTTTGGCAACTTCTGACTTCAAGATTACTGTTTTCAATCATTTTTGTTCATTTCCTTTTCATTACTTTTTTTCACATCAATTTTTTATCTTACTGTTTTTTAATATTTTTTGTTTGTTTACTAACGTTTTAACTCAAATTTTTTAGTAATTAAATATTTGTTATTTTTTATTACAGCTAATGTTGTTCTTTTTTGCCCTATCATTTTCCATCCATCTATGCAATACCGTACAGCTCAATTAATTTTATGTGTTATGTGTATCATTTAATTTACAGTCTGCTGGTCCTCCAAATATATAAATATAAAGCTATCAGAGATTCCTCCATATTCTACTTTTCTTTTTTATACTGCCAAATCACATTTTGCAGACGATACACGTAACATATTTGGTCCTCCGTTCGCGGATATTTATTTCCAGTTATTAGACAATACGTTGTATTGTATTGCATTTGGATGTGTTGGTAGGGCAAACAAAATTGTGTTCGTGTGTAGTGATAAGTGTTCATTTTCACATAATTGTTATTACGCATCGTAACAGTGAATTGTGTCTGCAAGTTCCCCCTCGACGTGCAGGGCAATCGTGGCAAGACATTATTTTTGTTTTGGGTGATAGAAGGTTTTATTTCAACCTCTTAATTTTTTTTTTGTAAATTTTAATAAATCAAAATGGGTCCAAAGAAAAATAGGCAGTTAGACCCCCACGCAGGCTATGAAACCACTCAACAAGAGCATCAAAGAAATAATTTCAAAAGGTTATTAATTTCCTCTATGAATGCATTACGTAATTATGAAATTAAAGATAGGCTATCCTATAACGTGTTGATAGAAAAACAGGCTCGTCTCACTAATCTTTATGAACAATTTGCTCAAGTCTCAATGCAATTTGAATTTTCTGATTCTGAGTTTAGGGAATACGAAAATATTGAGGACGAGTACGTCACTCTCTTAGCTCAGATTAAGATTATTCTCAGTGAGAACAATCACCACTTCGATCAAATTTCGGAGAATTCTATTAACAATGAACATCATGTGTGCTCCTCTTCGGCAAATTCTCGAACACAACAATCAGTCAGGTTACCGGAAATCTCTATTCCTAAATTCAATGGAGATTTTGCGAATTGGACGAATTTCAAGGAAATCTTTACGGCCTTGATTATAAAAAATACCACTATTGAAGATGTCGCAAGGTTTCATCACCTAAATACTGCTCTTGAAGGGGAACCTCTTTCATTGCTACGTAGTCTACCGGCATCAGCCCTCAATTTTCAGGTAGCATGGAATCTGCTTTGTACTAGATATGATAACACCCGTTTGATAATATCTAGCTACCTGAAAAAGCTTCTAAAACCGCCTGAATTACAAGCAGGAATACCTCAGTCTTTAAGAGCTATATTAGATCATTTTGTGACTAATTACAATGCGCTGAAGGTAATTCAAAATGAACTACCTCTTGATGAATTGCTCATTTCTCAGTTGTTGTTAGAGTCTCTAGACCTGGAAACTTTGCGTGAATGGGAAAGTTCATCTAACACAGATAAATGCCCTCCCTTAACGATCTGACCACATTTCTTGAAAAAAGATGTAAAATCTTAGATCTAGTTAATATCAATAAGGTAAATGTCGAAGTACATCTAAAGCAAGGGTCATCGTCATCACGCCCCACTTCAAAACAGGGTACCAGTAATTGCGCTTGCTGTTCCGGCCCACATCCAATTTATTTGTGTGCTGATTTCAATAAAATGAGTCCGCAGAAAAGGATAGCCGTAGTAACTGACAAGAAGTTATGTCGAAACTGTTTAAAATATTATAGTCCTGGTCATACTTGTTCAAAGGGAACGTGTCGTCAGTGCGACAAACGTCATCATACGTTACTACATTTAGGTGATAAAGTTTCCAGTAAGCCTCAAACGCAATCAAACGTGATGTCAGCTAATGCTAACGGGTGTTCAGATATGAACACCACGAGTTCCGCGCCCTCAGCTGGAATCTCGGAACACATTGAAGCTCAGGTAAAGTCGCAGGATTCTTCTAAGATATCGTTTTGCACTTTGCCTGCAGTTCATACGTCACGATGCCTTCTCGCCACCGCGGCAGTGCAGATAAGGAAAAGGGACGGATCTTACGTGCAGTGCACGGCAATTATGGACTCCGGATCCAATTGTAATTTAATTACTGAATCTTTAGTTGAACGACTTCAACTCAATACTTTTGATGCCTCTATAAATATCTGCGGCATAGCAGCTTCTCAGACACGAGCTACTCGCGAGGTATCACTTGAAGTTGGCGCCAGCGCCACGAATTGGCGCACCAACTTAGGTGCTTACGTTATACCACAGATTAGTTCTCAACTACCAACGGTAGATTTAGATCCATCTTCGTGGAATATTCCGAGTAACATGACTCTGGCGGACCCGCATTTCGCTAATGCTAAGTCCATCGATTTATTGTTAGGTTCGGAAATATTTTACTCAATACTGGCTACGGGAAATGTTTCATTAGGACCTGAAAAACCTGTCATGCAGAACACCTTGTTAGGCTGGTTAATAGCTGGTCGTCTACCGTGTTTGCAGGAATCAAAACAATCTACGAGTCATTACTCGGCATTTATATCTTCTAATCACGAAGGTTTAGATGCGACACAGTTTGAATTAAGCAAGTTTTGGCAATTAGAGGAACTGCCCGCGGCTAAACAATCCTCTCCAGAAAATGAACATTGCGAAGATTTCTTTCGCGAATCTACCACTCGCGATCGCGACTGGCAGATATATAATAAAACTCCCTCGCAAATTAAATGCACCGACTTTAGGCGCAAATCAGGCTCAGGCAAAACGGCGTTTCTTGTCATTAGAAACCAGGCTTGAGAAAGATCCGGAACTCAAACACAACTATGTGGAGTTCATGAAAGAGTATGAAAACTTGGGTCATATGGTTGAAGTGACCTCCAGCTCCATGGATAATTTCGGCTATTACATCCCTCACCATCCAATTCTGAAACCATCTAGTTCAACCACGAAATTACGCGTAGTATATGTCGCTTCCAATTAATAAGTTAGCACCCTTACCTATTTCATAAGATAGAATAGTTTTCTTTATCATTGGGACTTCACACTATTCTTAGTAACATTCTTTATTTTATTTTATTTTTTTTTTTTATTTTTTACAAATGACACTCCTGTGTCGTGCCATTTGGGCGGGCAGTATGTTACGTCCCAATTGAATATTATTTATTGAATTTTTTATTTCCTTGCACCCAGGGGACTCTTGTAGCACAATTCTTTGTACTCAATTATTTGAACAACCAGTGTAGTGTGTTGAAAAATATGTGAGTTGAAATCGGTCGGAGTGGCGTCGTTCGGAGGAATGCAGTCCTTGCCTCGCCCAACTGGACCCCTGCACCCCTGCTGGACCACCCTCCGCGCGTCCCGCCCCCATTGGGGTGGCGACTGCGAACGTGCCGGAGGCTGTTATTCCAGGCGCATTTTTTTTTGGCAACTTCCTGTCCGAGCCCCTCCGGCTCCAAGGGCATGCGTGCGCGCTGAGTGCGTGCACAAGCTTCGCCATCTCCCCAACAGCGCTAGCCCTCAGACACACACGCAAATTGACACTAGCGCCCCTGTGTGTCACGAAAGGACAACATTTCGACCGACCAGTCTTCAAAAACTTTTCATCCGACGAGATCAAGGACTCTTGTGGCAACCTCCGCGGAGGTCAGACGTATTTTCGTATGCGGTGCAAAATCTGTTTTGCCTACCGCAATCTGTTGCAAGAAGCGGCTCTCTAGCATTTACTTATAATATGCGGTGCAACGCCTAGTTGCCTACTGCAATCTGCTAGAGGACGCTGCTCTGCACAACACTTCAATTTGGGGTCGCAACTCTGCGCCATCCCCGTCAACAATCTCCTGCTGCTGCAACATCTCTCGACCGACATCTGCTGCAAGAAACACCCACCAGAGCTCCAACGGATAAGTGATTACTTATTTCAAACTTCTTTCTGATGCATCAGAAATCTACTTGAGTGCACTCTTTAAATCTATTTAAATTTAACGCAAGAAAAGACTTTAATTTTTGGCAACTTCTGACTTCAAGATTACTGTTTTCAATCATTTTTGTTCATTTCCTTTTCATTACTTTTTTTCACATCAATTTTTTATCTTACTGTTTTTTAATATTTTTTGTTTGTTTACTAACGTTTTAACTCAAATTTTTTAGTAATTAAATATTTGTTATTTTTTATTACAGCTAATGTTGTTCTTTTTTGCCCTATCATTTTCCATCCATCTATGCAATACCGTACAGCTCAATTAATTTTATGTGTTATGTGTATCATTTAATTTACAGTCTGCTGGTCCTCCAAATATATAAATATAAAGCTATCAGAGATTCCTCCATATTCTACTTTTCTTTTTTATACTGCCAAATCACATTTTGCAGACGATACACGTAACACCGCCCGTCGTCCACGCTGCCCCGTCACTCACGTCGCCCCGTCACCCACGCTGTATACGCCACCCCAGACACAGGCCACCACACCCTCTCCGTCCCCGCCACCGCGCCACCCATGCAGCCCGCGCCGCCCCGACTTCCCGGAAATCCCACCGCCCCGCGCCCTTGCTGCCACCGCTGTCCCATCGCCTTCGCCGCCCCGCCGTCCCGCAATCCCGCTGTCCCACCGCCTCGCCACCCTTGCCTCCCTCCGCCCACGCGTCCCGCCAACTCGCCATCCCACCGCCCACGCCGCCCCGTTACCCACGTCGTCCCGTCTTCCACGCCGCATACGCCAGCCCAGCCGATCCGCCACCCCCGCCGTCACGCCTTCGCCGTCCCCACAGCCCGCCATCCAAGCCACCCACGCCACCACTCCCACGTCGCCACGCCGCCCACGCGCCACACTACTCCTCACCACCCACATCGCTCCGCCGCTCACGCCACCCTGTCGCCTCTGTCGCCCACGCTGTCCCCCGTTGCTCCCTCCACCCCTCTTCGCTCCAGCCGCCTCCCCACCCTCGTCGCCTGCCCCCCCTCGCCACCCCGCAGCCCCGCTGCCCCGCCGCCTCGCCACCCTTGTCACCCCACCGCCCTCGCCGCGCCGCCCCGTCACCCACGCCGCATACGCCACCCCAGCAGCTCCGCCGCGCCACCAAAGCCGCCCACGCCGCCACATGGACGTCGCCACGCCGTCCCCGCTGCCGCGGTGCCCCTCGGCCCCCGCCACCTCCTCGTTCCCGCCGCCTCCCGTCCCCCGCCGACCCGCTGCCCACGCCACCCTCACCACCCGCACTGCTAACGTTGCCCCTTTCGTCCACGTCCCTCGCGCCGCTCTCCATGCCCACGTTGCCCTCGCCGCTCAAGCCCCTGGTGACGAGCCTAGTTGATCAACTAGGTTCACAAGCCTGCAATGTACTGATTGTGGAATTGTTCGCAATGGCGCCCGCTTCATTTTATGCACTTAGGATTGCGACAGTACCAGTACCGTTCACTGGACCCAATTACATTCAAGTTAGACTGACGTTCCTGTGACATGCCGTTTGTAAAACTGTCGCAATTGAACGTCGAATTTCTGTCTTCCAGGCTGCGGATCTCATGATTACGGCCAAACCGTCGAAATCTTACTCAAAGAACTAGTGAAATGAGAACACCTTTTATTAAAAAAATTTGGAATACTTACAATAAATCAACAATAAATCAGTTTTTCGAAATGAATTTTTAAGATATTTTCTACTCCCAATATATACTCTCGAATAAAATGATGCAACTTGTTGCATAACGTTAGTCATTATGATACTGCTTCATTGGAGCACAGATTTTAAACTCATCACAGAGAAGTTTACAAACCAAGCATTGAGATGAACTTTATTAATCATGGCTCGTTTTCTACAAATCCGCAGTAGTGTGTAGTTGTGTTGTAGTAAATGTGTGACGACCCGCGGGCAGGTGACAGTAAACCACATCGGCAGAGAAAAATGCTACAATGTGGAACGCGAGTAAATCAGGCAAAATGTTAGCGCTGCCAGACTTACCCCTGTATTAATACCCATCATTACGTCATAAATTCCTAATAGAATGTATTAATTATTTAAATTTATTAATTATTTAAATTTAAGAACCATATGAAGGAAATCTTTCTTCGAAATTCTCGGTCTTCTTTCAGGCTTTTAATGAATCTACAGATCACTCTTTTAGAATCTGACCTTTTTTGAAGAATCACGACGTTTTTAACATTTTCCTCTGGAATTTCTTCTAAATAGTATCTAATTGGTGGAGATTCGATAAAGATGTTGCTCCCCTGTTCTGGTACACATGTTCTGGGGTATCTGGCCTGGAAATGTGGTCCTATCTGGCCACGAAACGTGGCAAATAAATAAGTTTCCTCTACATTAAGTTATTGTGTAAGACAGTACACTGATTGACTATAATTCAATCAGAAACTCCCTATCTCAGTCATTAATTAGTATAATCGTCTTGAAGATTTTTTTTATTTTAAAGTTCAACATGCATGATCTCTAAACGTCTGAATCATGCAATGTTTAGAACGCATGTCTCTATATTGCCAAGAAATTTATAATATTTATTCTTAAACATTGCGTAGATGTCATGTAACTAGAATTCCTTGCCCTCTTTGAGCCTTTTTCAAAATAAAACATTGAGGTTTCACAGAATGGATGATAGAATGGGGCTTAAGTAAATGTATGTATTTAAATATTGTACATATTTGTATTGATCATATTCGACTAAAGAAGAATTAAGGTTTCATTTAAATGAACAATTACTAGATCCAGTTAAATCAATTCCACGTCAAATCAAAAGAGATTTCGAGAGGAAAATCAATATTTAATTAATATACCTTATGAATAGTTGGATTTGATGATTACAAAGTTCTTGTATTTTTCATTAAACCGCTTCGAAGATAGATAACGTTTCGCGCAATTCGCATGCCAAAATTCGCTTTTTCGCCTTAATTTGTCAATGGAATTGTTCGTCAGCACTAGTGCAGCACGAGGTGGAGAAATTGATGCAAACGGTATGTCCTGTGGAGGAACAAGTTACGTAAGTCACTTAACCACATTAGTATTTTAAATTCCAAACACAAACTATTTAGACAATATAATATACTAACAATTAATTTACAGATAGAAGCATATTTTGTCTCTTGAACATTTTATGACTTTTTCGGGGAGCAAACCAACGTCTTATTTTGCTTGTAGATCAATCAGACATTAGTCTTAAGTAAAGACATTTTAACATCGACACTACATATTTTTTAAAGCACATTTTTCTGCATAATCAATAATTCTGTGTAATTGTAATCTCAATTTATATGACCGGTTTCATGTGCATGGTCTATCTCCTAAATACGTGCTTGCGCTTTCATCGCCTGCTCCTTTTCGCAGGAGTGGCAATTTTATGAACTGAACGATGGACTGCCAATCGTCGAGTTCACTGCAAAACGTGGCAATTTGGCAAGCACGCACGATCTAACCAGCTCTGGGCTCGCGAATTTTTATTTCTGGAGGATTCAACAAATGAAGGTCAACGCGGGGGCAGCTATGTGGTAAATATGTGCTATATTTTGTGTATTGTTCACGGTATTCGAAGCGTGGAGCAATTCTGTTGTGTGAGCGTAGGCTTTCGCGGCCGGAGTTAGTAGCTGCTAACTTGCTAGCATTTAGCCCTGAAGAAGGTCGCAGAATGGCGGCCGTAATGTTGTGTACTTGTGCCTAGGACGTGGCGTCTCCCGGACAGCCAAGTAAGCTACTCCTCTGTTGTGTGTTTGCACCATGTTTTCATAATAAAGAGGATTGTTGTTAACATTACGATACCTCACAGGACAAGACAGAAAATTTACAAAACATGGAACGAAAATCCACTTCCACTCCTGAGTCGAGGCGAGTCTTCTTCTTCTTTGGTTCCTAGCTGGCGGCTGGCCCCGAAACGAGTAGGCTGCTGTGGTTGCCGCTGAAACGTGGTGGTAGGTTATGCTTCCAATTCTGACGGTTAGTGGCTAGGCCCCTGCATCGCATATGTTGAGACGGAGACTCCTCAGATCAACCTCGATGTTCTTCAGTCAGATTTTCTTTGGGTGATTGGAGATTGATTGAGGATTGATTATTTGGGGCTTCTCGCCGAATCTTTCCACTGGGTTGGTCGTTGTCGCCAGAAGAGATGGTCCGGTAGTCGGGTGTACTCATTCGACAGACATAACCAAACCATTGCATTCGCGTTTTTTGAATGCGTACTTCGATGGATGTTAGATGATCGCACTTTATACGGCCTATGTATAATCGTGCCATTTAAGCAGTAACAATAAGAAATATTAATTTCTAACATTAAGGAAATCTTTTTTGTTTCTTTGTGTTTTTTATGCAAGCCCCCTACTCTTTCCCTTTCAAATTTGAGGTATCGAGGTTCCACTGTTTTTGTGAAAGAGGGGAGTGTATGTCCTTATGACCTTTCAGTTGCAGAAATCTGCTAATAAACAAAACATCAACTTGAGTCAGACATTTAGTAAAACAAATTTGTATTAATTAAATAGTGTTTGTCCAGATGTGCTTGATAGGATACCCTTTCATTGTGTTGGTCCCCATAAATGTATAACATCATAGCTGGAGTCAATTCGGAATGTCAAATACGTACTTTGACCTCCGCGGTGTTACATATTGCAAGCGATGCTATGTATTTCTCGTCTCTCCCCCAAACCCCACCCATTTTACGTGATCGATTCGACCTTCCCTGTGTCCTGTCCCACCCGACCTCTCGCCCTGCTCGCTCGCATAATTTAGGTGTGGATCTAGTTCTGCAATTACCCACAATTAGTCACATCACAGCAAACGCAAATGCTGGGAGAAAGGAGAATGAGCTAAATGTCAATCACAGGCACGGACAGTGGCGATCGACAAGGTAAATTGAGGCAAAAAAACTTCGCCGAATTTCAGCTTTGATTATATTCTATTTACAGCTACAAAACAGTATCCAAATAATTCCTGTCCCCAAATAGAGGCAGACAACGTACACCATGTCCAATAGTAGCTTAAATGCTGGGCTACTAGTGATGTTATAAAATTCACTAGTTTTGGCAGTCGGCCATGATGTTAAACTCTTTAAAGGTTACCTTCAAAGGTTGAAATGTCACTCCTTGGGTAATGAAGAGACGAAGATTACAAAATCGTTTGTTAAATTATTAATTATGAGAATGCCAGGATTATAATTAGAGCTTGAATTGTCCCTTGTTGCGTTTTGCATAAATTCACTGTAAAGATCAAATTAGGTAGTGTATTTACTTACGTACGTGCTCTCTTGATGACCTATTTATAAGATAAAGCAAAATGTTACTTAACTGCTATGCATCCGCTGTAGACACCTTAAGGCCTCATTCACAATGCAATCTTAAACGTAAACTTAGCCGTAAAATTTACACGTAGAAATAGGCATTCACAATGACGAACGTAAGATGGAATGGAAGTTTCACCTGTACCAGTCAGAATTAAACTTACTGAAACTTGATCGATTCGTTTCTAGCATGGTGAAAAAGATCTCTCCACTATGGTTTCTAGCCTTTTCTTCGACATTCCTATCGATTTGTCTGTATATATATGCGAGTAGCTGTTGCAGTAGTGCTCGCATTTCCTTCATCTTATAAACAAGGATTCTCTCGTACCAAATTCACGAGTAATCCATCTAACTTAATAAGTTTTATTCGCCATATCAAGATGAGGGTCACAATAAAAATCGCCCAAATTCTTATTTTGAATTCACTGCACGCATCAAAACCGTTCGCAAACTAGTTGTCTACATTACAATGACCTAACCACAAACTACCTGAACACAATCGGAAATAGACCTTCCAAGCTAATCTCCGTTTGGTCTTCTAATTCCTGCGTAAACAACGTAAAAGCTTGGAGCTTGTGAACTCGTAAGTTTACGGGGTTACGTCAATGGTTACGTCAAGGCACTGTGAATGGTCTCGTTTAGTAACTCATTTCTAGGTTTGGGGGCTACGTTACGTTTACGTTTAAGTTTGCATTGTTAAGTGAAGGATCAACGGAATCGGAGAACGCGATCAGATTCGCTTCTTGTGAGAAGGGTGTTTTATGACCATCTCAAGGAAGATGTAAAATCTGTAATATGTTTAGTTTTTACAACAAAAGTTACAACAAAGAATGTCAAATGAACCATGGATGTAACAGATAAACTAGTCGTTAAAATAAATAGAGGGACTTGTAAACTATGAGAGTATCAAAATAATGAGGTAGTATTTTAGCAAAAATTGGGACACATTTTGAGTGATTTCCTTGTAATAAAATGTAAAAGAATAAAATAAAAGTAATAATTGACATAAACAATGTATTTCGCGACGTTTAAATAAAAAGTCAAGGCAATACAAAGAAGAGAGTGAATAGAGCTGCGCAGAAAAAAGCAACAAAGAACGCTTTTGTACAACTTCTGGGTAAAAAAGGAGATAGTTGAAGGCGAACGTGTTAGTGTGATTAGGGGACGATGGTGTGATTACTCATGACTACAACCCGGAAGTTTGGAAAAATGCCTTTTTGTTGTTGTTGTTGTTACTATTTCATGATTTTTTGTCAACAGAAATCACTTAATTGTGCTTCTGGCTTTGTTTTAATAGATTTTTATTTCGCCTTTTTTGCGTATTTTAGCTTCCGATGCCAACTTTTGCCGGCTTATTACGTCATTATCTTGCCTTTTTTATCCTGGCAGAGGATTTCGTTCACTTTAGATATATACCTGAAATCTTAGGCAACACGAAGCCACGATCATATTTTGTCTTTCTGTGGCAGAAGAGGCTGGCTGTTAAACATTTTTGATTTTCTTTTTTTCGAAAGACTTAAACCGCCGCGAAAGATTTTCGAAAGACTTTAACCGCCCATGAAATATCCCATCCTACTTCTGAGTATGGCCTCGGATTTTCGAAAGACTTTAACCGCCCATGAAATATCCCATCCTACTTCTGAGTTATGCCTCGGAAAGCTCTTTGTATATTATATTCCCTTTCTCAGTGATGGTATTTACACAAGGACGAAGAATGCAGAATATAATTCCATTTTCATCGATGACACTTCAAGATTCAAAAGGGAGTCCACAATATCATTTCGAAGAGGCGGCGCGGCGTCGGGAATAAAACAAAATCGTAGCCGTCAAAACCGGATGGTCATGCGGAATCAAGACTTGAGATAAAAGATCATTTCCTTACACGTTAAGAGCTTATGGAAATGTTAGAGTAAGAATACAAATGCGAATCATTTTAATTATTCATTTTTTTACAATAATTCCTCTTGAATGTGATTTTTCACTGTTTACCCGCCAGTTTTAACCCTTCCTTTGGCTAGAATGCCTTTATCATGACTATTTTAGTAAAAATAAATGGCCTTTCCGTCTGCCTATTTTACGTAAAATAAGTGCCTGAACTTCCGGTCTCTACTTATGACGAATACCTCCCTCCTGTCCCCCTTTCGTAGCACCACTCGAATTAAGTTGTGAATAATGGCAGTCTCGTGTCAGCACGATGCATACGACGTCGACATCCAGCACAGAAGCAGTGCGTTGCCCTGTCCGAGAGAGACAACAAAATTCCAAAAATTATATAAAACACTTTCTATGAGTAACCGTGCCTCTGAAGACGAAACGGTTAAAAAAATTAATTGTTAACATTAAGAAGATTATGGTGTTTTGTTTCTTTGCGTTTTTTACACTTACCACCAACTCTTTTCCTTTCAAATTTGAATTATCGACGTTCCACTGTTTCTTGTGAAAGGGGAAAAGAAAATTTGCGGAAGAACACATCGATCCGATTGCTCCTGAACGGAAGAATCGGTGCCAAATTCTTTCGGAGTGTCCGCAGTTGGTCCGGAAGAGAATGGGCAGACGAAAAGGGAGAATAGACAGATGGTCCGGCCGTAAAGCAATTTCACGCCCCGTTAAATGTCGAAATTGGCAATTAAGTGAGTTATCTAAGGAATAAGCGTCTTTGAGATCAAAGGCAGTCGATCAACCTCGAGTTCGAGCGAGCTTTCTCTTACCCATCTTCCGGAACGAACATCTCCCCCACTATTCTTTCGATATACAAGTCATTTTCATAACAGCATACAAACATATTATATATCTATTTCTAGTTGTGCTGTATTTGAAGAAACTATTTTGATAGTAATTGTGTGCTCAAATATAGAAAATAGTGTCAAATGAGAAATGTTCACTTCCCAAGTAGAAGGTACACAATATTGTCAAGTTTGTGGAGTATTTGCTAGTGAATTGTCACTGATCACTAATTTTTACTTCTTTAAAAAATAAAAAATAAACCATAATCAAACAGTCCTATTTTACTACAAATGCTGCAAAATATTAAGTATGAATAAAATGATTTTTTGAATAATACCTCCAAAAGCCATATTATTAATTTTTATACAAAAAAATTTATTACGAACAATATATCTACAAATATGCAACATTTATAAAGAAAAGATCACAATGAAAAAAGAATATTTACACAGAATATATCCTCCCAATAATTTAATATAGACATATTAAAAATATGCAATCTCGCTCTCAAGCCAGATATAATAAATTAGATGCTGTTTTTCAAGCATTCAGGATACTATTAGTAATAGTATCTAATGTGAGACTTTTGATCTTTGTTTCTTCATGAAATCTTTTGCAAGTCTGGTCTCCCTGCGATGATCCAATGCTTTGGAAATGCGTGAATCTGGAACAAAAGTAGTTGTTATTTATAAAGATGTTACTCAAGTTTTCTTTATAAAACCGAAGTTATTTTATTTCTCACACGTCATACTTTATACTGAAGAAGATTAATTTATAAAATAGAAATTTCTTACTGAGGTTCTTTGGTTTGTTGAGTTTTAAGTGAATTTGTTCCAATTCTTCAAGTCCTGTAGTCATTTCAGTCTGTGGTATATCAGAAAAGGGAATGTAGGCTTCAGCAACAAACTCGTTACCAAGGAAATCTTGATCTTTAATTGTAAATAAAATCATCCCATCCTCTACTTGCCTTTGATTATTTGTTAATGCTCTGTTGAAATTGGGTACATTATTACTATACAAATATTATAAGCATTTTAGGGCTTATAAAAGTTATGAAAACTGACTACTACCACTTACAGAGTAAATGTTTCATCAAAGAGAGGAAATAAATTTTTCTTGTGAGTTTTAGTTCTTGGTTTTGGTGCTCCAATAAATTTTTCTGCAGGTAATAAATATATCTTCACATAAGGATCACATGAACCTATAAACAAATAACAAGATTTTAGTGACATTGGTCTTTTGTCAACAGAACTTCTCAATTTTAACAAGATATCAAAATTAAAATTTACCATTGGAATCTTTGGGATGTAAGTTACGCGCATTGAGAATTTGTATCCTTAATAAATCTTCAACAAATTGGGCTTTTATTGTAATTAGACCCCAACATGCAGTTTCCATTGCCTTCTGCTCTGCAAGTCTTTCTAAATGGAATCTATGAATAAGCTGCCAGGTTTCCATACTGTGAAGGGATAGAAGATCTTCAATCTCATGTAGTGCTTCAGTATCACATGCACTGCTATGCTCCTCCCCTTGACGAAAGAAACCCACAAGAATCTTCAGCGTTTCTTGCAGATTTGTGAAGTATGATGGTGGTCTCCTTTGCTGCAAAAATTATGAGTACATTAAAAAATCATATTTGCAATAAAGCTAGGGAACATCAGAATTAAACAATAATAATATGACTAATAATATGAATAATAAAAACATACCTCAAGACTATTTTCCAACAGCTTTGGCAAAGTATTTTTGATAGATTTTCCCAAATTAAAGATAAAATTCGTCCAAAGTTTTCAGAATTGAGGTCTGAATGCAAGATGATCAAATTATCATCCAAGTATTTCATCAATCTATCGACATGATTATTGTCCTTGATGCAACCGTTCTGCCCCTTCCAATAAAAATCTGTTAATAGCTGGTGTCATCTGAAGAATAACATGATTTAGAGTGAGTACAAAAAGCTTCAGATTACTTTGGTAGTTAGCAGTTTATGAAGACATCTTTAGTGCACTTAACTATATAATTAGCTTGCAAGTGTCAAATACTATTTTATAATTTACCAATCAGAACTATTCGTGCATAGAACTTTCATAAAAAAATATATTAGTTTCAAATCTAACTCATTACTTCTATTTTGTATAGCAAAATTCTGAAAGTACCTTAGAAAACAATGTCTAAAAGAAATTGACTCTTCCAAAATTAATCTAAGAGTGTATTTGGAAAACAATGTGATATTTACCTTTTGAGCCACAGTTTCTAGCAAATCCACAATCTTGTTGCCAACAGTTTCTACCGTATTATCTATGACTAGTTGAAGGGTTTGCCTACAGTGCTCTGCTGCTGTACTGCTTCGAAAGTTGGCAAGTTCATTGACAATATCATCCATTCCAAGCTCACCAACAAATGGTACAATTGATTGCCGAACATAGTCTATATTATTAATTGCAAGGCACCACTGAGAATAATGATGAAGGGAATCATTAATGAGCTGCTTACTGTGCATACTAATTCATGTGCATGTATGGTTTAGGACTACTTACTTCTTTGGTTACTTCAAATCTCTTTTCAAAACATTTTCACTTTCTCCCAAACCCTCAACTCGCTCACTCATTTTGTCTGCATAAAATACTGAACACCTACAAATATCCTAAAGTAAAAAAAATAATTAACATTTTATCAAGCTATGAAAATCTTACTTGATGTATCCTTAAAAGTATATACTTACATCAATGATTTTGGCAACGAATGTGTAAGATCCTCAACATCAGGCCAGGAAAGCTGCTGCCAGAATATTTTTATCTGCAAAAAAATTAGGGGTCCAAATGGGTGACTTTGGGTCCTGGTGGGGTATACTGAGGCTCATAGGTATACACTATTAAATGCCAGGAAAAGCCCCCCTGTAATGGGGAGCCTTTGTAGCAAGGCTGAGTCATCAAGTCCCTACCCAAACCTCCTCGCGGTGGCCCTGGATGCACTGCGTGGTGAGATCCCGCAGAGTAACGAAGAGGGTGGGACGAAAGGCGAGTTTCCGGCGCCTTAAAACGGGAACTCGGAGCTAAGGGAAGGAAAACCCTGACAGAAAACCAGGGGGGAGGGGGGCCTCCGTAGGTGTGGTGAAACCAACCTTCCTAAGGGATGAAAACCCTGACAAAAAATCATCTGCCTCCAGGATTGGACATGGGGGTTGGACGCAGGGCTAACACCCCGGCTCCGTAAAAGTAAGTTTGTTCAAAGCGATTTAAATATGCCTCGGACCGGACCAAAATCAAATTTACGACAAAGGCTACGAAAACGGACAATGAACATTGGTACGTGGAATATACAAGGCCTGGGAACAAAACAGAGGGAGGTCATCTCAGAAATTGAAAAACTGAATCTGGACATAATTATTCTTACGGAAACGAAGAAAAAAGGGACAGGGGAAGAAGTTTTGAATGAATATCTTCACGTATGGAGTGGTGTGCCCAAAGAATTTAGAGCCAGAAGTGGAGTCTCTTTCCTTATTAAACGTAAATGGACAAAATTCATTAAACAAATAGAACATATTAGTGACAGGGTACTTAAAATAGACATGAACATTTTTCGTCATCAGTTAACTATTTTAGGGGTATATGCGGTAAACGACAATGCACTTGTGGATGAAAAAAATAAGTTTTTTCAAGATCTCAGTGAAATTATAGCAAGTATTCCGCATCAAAATGAAATTCTATTAATTGGGGATTTTAATAGCAGAGTAGGTAACAGAGAACGCGAAGTAGTAGGTCAGTTTGGAGAGGAAACTGTTAATGACAATGGAAAAAGATTAATAAACCTTTGTAAGGAGCATGCGCTATGTGTAGGGAACACCATTTTCAGTCATAAAAACATCCACAAATATACCAGAATAGATCCAGCAAGAAATATTCAATCAGTAATTGATTTAGTTGTGGTAAAGAAAGAAAGAAGAGTAAAACTTAATGATGTGAGAGTATACCGCCAACCAGAGTGTGGAACTGATCATCATATGGTAGTGAGCAAACATGTATTTCCTTTTAGAAGTAAACGAAGATCTATTGAAAAAGATACCGATATTTTAATTGAACAAAATGACATAAATTTTAAAACAGACCTTTTAAAACAATACAGCGTTGAAATGCTCTACCAAAACAGAATTAACCTTAAACTAGGAAACTCCGAAGATAAAAGTCCCGAAGAAATGTATTATCACCTAAAAGATGTTGTTTTTGAAGCAGCTAAGGAAGCCCTAGGAGAAGAACAAGAAAAAAGGAAGTTCGTTGAGAAATTCAGTGAAAATTTAGAAAGCTTGATTAAGGAAAAGAAAACATTGTACCTGTCGTGGATTTCAAATAGGAATGCCCAAACACGAAAGGAATATGTACAAAAAAGAAAAGAAGTTAAAGAATTAGTAAAAATTGAAAAAAATGAACACTGGGAGAGATTGTGTAGGGATATAGATAATACAATAGGATATAATAGGTCAACCCAAGCGTGGAAAACGATTAAAAATATGAGAAAAAATGTTACAAAAGTAAAGTACAAATAATAACTCCTACAAAATGGATTGATCACTACGAACAATTATTACAAGAAAGTAGAGTTGAATACCAAAACAATTTGGAATGCATGCATTGGCAAGCATGGGAACCTGATATCAGTTGGTTTGATGTAAAAAGGGCTTTGTCGAAAGCTAAAAACAATAAAGCTCCAGGACCAGGTAACCTTAGAATGGAACTTTTAAAATACGGAGGTTATAATGTAACTGAATATCTCAAAAATCTTTTTAACAAAATTGAAGTTAGTGGCGATATTCCTCAGGAATGGAATATGTCATATATCAGCTCTATACACAAGAAAGGTGACAAAACCCTTTGTGAAAACTACAGAGGAATTAGTGTCATCCCATCAATAGCTAGGCTATTCGCTAGTATTCTAAAGGAAAAAATACAGAAGGGAATAACATTTAGTGAAGAACAAAGTGGGTTTAGAAGTGGGAGGTCATGTTTAGATAATATCCATTGCTTACGCCAAATAATAGAAAAAAATGGAATATACAATATAGACACACATATGACATTTATTGACCTGGAAAAGGCCTATGACAGTATTCCTAGATGCAAAATATGGTCAGCAATGAGAAGACTGAATGTTCCAGAAAAATGGATTAATTTGGTTAAAAAATGTACCAGAATACTGAAGCGTGTATTAAAATGGGGAGGAAAATTACCCAAAGTATTAAAACTAACAAAGGGTTAAAACAAGGATGTAGTTTATCACCACTTCTCTTTAATATATATATGGAACAAGTTTTGGAAACTTGGTACAAGAAATGCTCGCAAATGGGAGTTCTCATAAATGATAGGTGCTTACATTCTCTACTTTTTGCAGATGATCAGGTCATTTTGGCATCAGATCGGGAAGATATGGAGTTTATGCTTAGGAAATTAAAAGAAGAATACGAAAAGTGGGGACTTAAAATTAACCTTAAAAAGACCGAATATTTATGCATTGGAGGAGATACCTCTAATATAAAAATTGATGATGACGAAATAACTAACTGTTCAAAATTTAAATATCTGGGGACTATAATTACTGACGATGGGAAAGTTGATGAAGATATTACCACTAGACTTGCAATGGGCAGAAATGCAATCAAAGCTCTACATAGCCTTATATGGAATAATGTGCTACGACAAGACACAAAGAGAAGAATATTCCACAGTGTAGTGGAAAATATTATATTATATGGTGCAGAAATGTGGCCTTTAACAAAACGCCGTAGAGACAGAATACGGTCAGTAGAGCTCGACTTCATGAGAAGATCTTTACAGATAACAAAGCTGGACAAGATAAGAAACGAAGTGGTATGGGAAAGAGCTGGGGTTCAAACAACCATAACCAGAAGACTAGAAAATAAAGCTCTTCAATGGTACGGACATGTCCAGAGGATGCAAAATGAGAGATGGCCAATTCAAATTTTAAACTGGATACCTGAAAGGAGGCGTAGAAGAGGTAGACCTGTTTTGACCTGGAAGACGTATATACAGGAAGTAATGAATGAGAAAGGACTAGAAGAAGGTCAATGGAATGACCGAAAAATATGGAAATCGAAAACGGCAAACTCTTAGGGGTAGAACCGAGGAAGAAGAAGAAAAAATTAGAGGATACATTACACAAATTTATTTGAGTAAAAAATTAAATACAATTATGAAGAAGCCAAGCTATATATATTTTTCTTATAAAATATATAAATAACTTTTACCTGATAAAAAATGGCAAGAGTATCAACAGCTGAAGAACTGTATTTAACAGAACTGCTCACAGGAACTAGTTTCATCTAGTTCAACAGCCTTATTTATCCTTTGCAATGCTTTCCATAAAGCAATATCCACCATTGGGCCACACCTCGGTGAAACCAACGATGGAATTCAGTAATTTTATATTTTTGTGGTATCGCTTGGAGATAATCCAGTTCCTAAACTAAATTAAGGGTAGAACAGAAATGATATAAGTCTAATGCACATTTCAGCACATTTTTCTGTTATATTCACTTTTGACTAATTCTTTTACAGCCTATACTTACACAGAAAATCTTTGGAGAATCAGGTACAATTCAAATAACTTTGTGCCCATTGTAAGGGGATCATTTTCATTTACTTCTGGTGGAATCTCACTGGTAAACTTCAGAGGTTTTAAACTCCTACAGACATCTTCAACAACAGGCTCTACCAGTTCAGAAACCTGTTAAAAAGTTCAGTAATGTAAAATCATGAATGGAGAGTTGGTGGATGTTTTGTTGAATTAACAATGATGAACAATAGATTTCTTTTTTATTTTTAATACACACATTTTGCTTGAATAAATATTTTATCTGATAAGAATATTTTAAAAAACATTGAAGCAACACCATAGTTAAGCAAAGATTTGGAGTTCATTCAACTGGATTTATACTAGTACATACAATGATTCTCTTATTGTGAAATCAAGGTTCCCCCAGAAATTTGAAAGAATTTTGAAATTAAAATCTCACAAAGATGAAGTTTTGGACTGATAGATTTGGACCTAAAAAATAATAAGTTTGTGTCATTTGATTCCTGTTTTGTTAAAGAGAATATAGAAAAATCATAGGTTTCTTCAAACAATCATGAGGAAGATATTGTTTTGGAATATTACAACCACATTCAGAAATTTTCTCCTTCATTGTAGTTTCATAATGATGGGTAAATTCAAAGATGAAATTTTAGTTTCACAGAGAAAAATGTCTCTTCAATGGATCTGCAGCAATCATAGTTTGCGAATTAATTTTAAACTTTAAGATTTGTGATTTGTTCTAGAGTGATGAAATTTCTGAAATTAAATTCTTAAGTTAATCTGTTTTTCTGATTACTGTAGTACTTAC